>JAGXJF010001339.1:0-577440 GCA_019208055.1 Stipa capillata
CTCCTACCTACCTTCTTTCAGACCGTCATGTGATGGCTTGCAATTGGACATCATTAATTATAGCATTTTTAATGAGACAGAGTACAAACCCACAAGGAAGCAGTGATTGGTCTCATCTAATTCAAATTACTTGACTTAGGAAATAAGTAATTTTTCAGAATAAATAAAAACCAGGAATTAAAAAAATACTAAAAATGCTAGGAGAGTTGTTCTAATGGCTAAAAATAAGGCATGGGGTATATAGGTTCACTAGTGGCAATTCTCATAAGGATATTGGAACTCTAGCCTAGCATAAGAGTAAATGCTTAACTAATGAGAAATCTTTTTATTAGAAAAATACTATGCCCATCTACCATTAATCCATATTTGTGCAACTGTCATTTTGCATTGGTTATGAAATAAATTATTAGTCTCCATACCTTCTCCTATTAGATTGGATCTTACAGCACTCAATCAGCAGACTTCTGTCATTGATCCACCAAACATCATCTCCTCTCCACCAATATTGAAATGTCTAGCAAAGGGGTTCAACAAGACAAACAACAACTACTATGATCCCTTTTGGAGCGTTAAAAAAATATTTATAATCAATCCCAATAAATAAATTGATTGCACTAAAAATGGATGTCAATCATAATAACATAATTGATGGCACCAAAGATGGACGGCCATCATAAAACAGAGAATTCTACATAGTTACTACTAACAACCCTGTAGCCTCAACACATCATGTAAATCTACATGAACGAGTAAAAGATCAAATCCATATATTGATGAATACCAAAATACTATAATGACACCAACTTGTAAACATCGTAACTAAGATCCTTGAGGATCATCATGTAATAAAGAGCATTTTATCCTCATCTCAATTCTGCATACTGGATAACTAAAATGGCTCAAATTAAAAACCTTGCAAATTTTGACCTAGAATCAACTTAAATAAAATTTGTAAAACCAAATTCATCAAAATTTCACTCTGATAATTTTTATAAGTCCTAAAAACCTCAAAGGAGGTCTCTAAATCTTTTCAAATAATTTAGAGTTAATTTTCATATTTGAATAAAATGCCGCTCAAAGGCGTTCTAGTTTGTAGCCATATGTAAAAACCATGTATGCTATCAATATGATATGTGTTGGTAACTAAGCTTTTATGCAACCATCTAAAGGTTCATTTTCCATGAAAATGCTACAGTTATGATGGGAAATTAACCATGTATTCCCCGCTGTCGGTACCCCGCTGTCGGTAAATGTTTAATTCCGTTGCACAATATATCCCTATCTCATCGTAATTTTTTTTATAACAACAATTGTCAGGAACCGGATTCGGAGAGGAGCATGGGACACCCTCCTCCTCAATATTTGTTGGCGGATGTGCTTCTTAAAATGGAGCACAATCACCAAGACCAAAATTGGATCTTGGAGCAACTCGCTCGCAATGCCAGACAAACCTCGGGCAGAGGACAAGCAAGGGGAGGTGACGATGACATAGCACCCGGGTATCGTCAAGGAGGACAAAGCTGGCCCTCTGGACATGGGGTGGGCCGGGCCGACTGCCCGGAGTCTGACTTCTACACGGGGGCGCATCATCAACTTGGAGTACAAGACATAAACATGTACCTATTTGATATCTCGGTTTCTAGTTGTAACCGGTTAAGAGATCTACTTGTAAACTAATTTAGGCTCATGTAACTCTGCCCCTGCCACCTATATAAGGTAGGGTAGGGCTTCCCGGATGGATAAGGCGTTACGTAAACACACCCTAGCAACCTAGAGAGCTCCTCTCGAGGTCTTGCTGCATATGGTACACAAGCAATACAATCCACCAAACACAGGACATAGGGTATTACCTCTTCCTGAGGGCCTGAACTTGCCTAAACTCTGTGTTCCGTGTGCACCCATCTAGATCTGCTACGCATACGCTGCCCCATGTTCATTATTGCCGGATCAAAACACTGACAGTTGGCGCGCCAGGTAGGGGAGGTGCGCATAGGTCCATCTGAACAGATCCAGATGGGTTCTTCAAACAACAACGGCGACTTCGCTCCGAGCTGAATCATGAGTTTCGGCCCCCTGGACTTTGTGCTGACCCAGGACAGGTTTTTCGATTCAGAAAACTGGACTTCATCGCCGACAAGCTCGACAAACTTCACCTCTGCGACTCGGCTTCCAGCCGATCGACGGAGGCTTAACCACCTTCCCCACTAGGACTCTCCTTCGAGTCGATGACTTTGGCGGCCGTATCTGAGGACGAGGTCGTGTGAAAGTTGGATCTACTGCTTGAACATGGGTTTTCACCCGTCGAGCAGGGATCCCGACTGGTTGGCACGATCGAACCCCTCTTACCCGTCCTCGACTATGACTCGGACGGCTTCGAGAGTTCGGGAAGCCATCACCCCTCTCGGGAGGTCTTCATGGCTGACTCAGATGCGCTGGCAAACAACGGTGACCAGTCAGTCCCCATCGTGGATCAGACCCCCGATCAACTAGAAGCCACCTGGCTCCGTCTTATTGCCAAGGAGGAAAGATTGGCCGAGCAGTAGACCGTGCTCGCTCGCCAGCACGAGGAACGACAACGTACGAGGACATGCGGGACCGAGGGCGCCAGGTCAACAACGCACTCCACATGCGCGAGAGGGATCGCATCCAGATATTTCTGCTTCCCAGTCACAACCTCGTCGCTGCCACGGTGGCGGCACATGCCATCAACATCCCCGAGGGCACCCCGGGTTACAACGATCTCCGACGGCTCCAAATCCTGATGGAGGAGGCAGCTCTCCAGCAGGCCGAGATCTCCGAGATCCACGCAGCTTCTCCTGCAAGCACCAGGAGCCGGCGCTCTTCCCTGCCAGAGGACCCATGCGCCACAGAAGGTTGCCGCACCAACCTAGAACATCATCGCCCCGCTGGGTTGGTTTGTAGCTAACTCGGACCGGATCGCGATGTACGGGACACTCTCGAGGCAAGGCAACGCGCTCATCGCGGCACGGGGAAAGACGATCGCCCCGCTGGGTCGGTACGTAGCCGACTCGGACCAGACCACGACGTGCGGAACACCCTCGAGGCAAGACGCTATTCGTCGCGACACGGCGAGAGACGACCGCGACGGTCACCATGATGACAGTGATGATTGCCGCGTTACTAACCAGCGCCGCTCTCCGACTCCTTCTGGCACGGCCTACGCAGGCCCGAAGGCGTTTGGCCCTCGCATCCACAACGTCATCTTCCCGATTCCGAGTCATCGGCATCGACAAGTACACGGGCGAGACTCGGCCAGACATCTGGTTGGCCGATTACGACACGGCATGCAGGACCAATGGAGGCAACGATTACGTCGTGATCCACTACTTGCCCCTGTTCTTAGCTGACTCGGCCCAAGCCTGACTCACCAGCCTGCCTTAGGGCAGCATCCAGTCCTGGACCGACCTTGAGACCCTCTTTGTGAACAATTTCTAGGGCACTTACAACAGGCCTAGGAATGCGTGGGATCTCCAAAAAGAAGAACTCTCTGCCGGAAGTCCGAGAAGGCGATGTCATCACCACTTTCTCCAAAGGCGTTCGGAGTACAGACCTCATCCACAAGATCACACGCAAGAATCCCCAAACTACACGTGAACTTTTTGATATCGCCAACAACTTCGCAACTAGCGAGGAGACCGTTCGTAGTGCGACCAAGGACGACAAGGGAAAGGGCAAGGCACCTGAGTCCCCCAGAACGAAGGATCGTCTCGAGTCACCGAAGAAGAAACATCGAAAGCGCAAGGGTGGAGACCTCGTTGCTGCTGTTGAGCGTGCTCCGCAGCACCATCCTCAGCGCGGTAATGCCACTTTCGAGGAGATGATGGGCCAGCAGTGTCACTTCCACGGGCCGAAGTCAAACACCTCACGCGTGACTATAATCTCCTAAAGAAGTTGAATAAACCTTCTGCTCCTAGCCAGAGCAAGAAGGAGCCTCCTCCAGATGGGGACGCTGAGTTCCCAAAGGAGACCGCATGCCTCATGATCTTCGGCGGTCTGAGTGGTTACGAATCCAAGCATCGCCAGAAGCTCACGGACTGCGAGGTCAACACGATCGAGCCGACTGTGCCCTAGTACCTCTGATGGTCCGAGTCCGTAATCTCCTTCGATCGCTCGGATCACCCCGACTACATACCCCACCTCGGAAGGTTCCCCTTGGTGGTGGACCCAATCATCCGCGGCGTTCGTCTCACCAAGGTCCTCATGGATGGAGGGAGCGGCTTGAACATCCTCTACGTCCAGACCCTAGACGACATGAAGATCCCCCGCTCAGAGATCAAGCCCACCGGTGCACCCTTCCACGGGGTTGTGCCTGGCAAGCTGGCTAGACCACTTGGGCAGATCACTTTGGCCGTCACCTTGGGTACACCCGACAACTTCCGGACCGAGACCCTCACTTTCGAGGTCGTCAACTTCCCGGGCTCGTATCACGCTATCTTGCGGCGTCCCTGCTATGCCAGATTCATGGCTATTCCCAGCTATGTCTACCTGAAGCTCAAGATACTGGGTCCCCATGGGATAATAACGGTGCAAAGCAACTTCCAGCATGGTTACGCGTGTGATATGAAAAACTGCAACCTCACCGTGGCTCAAATCGTGGCAGTTGAGCTTGATAGCCTCAAGTCGGTTGTGGTCGAGGAAGCACCCCCGACTAAAAAGACTTCAGCATCGATGACATTCCAATCGGCGCGGGACACCAAGACGGTCCAGATCAATCCGGAAGACCCCTCCAAGACGACGCAAATCAGGACTGCACTCAGCGACAAATAGGAAAGCGCGCTCGTCAGCTTCCTCCGCGACAACTGAGACGTCTTTGCGTGTACATCCTCTGACATGCCTGGAGTCCGTAGGGAAGCTACCGAGCACCCTCTGAACATTCGGCCGGACGCCAAACCGGTCAAGCAGCGCCTGCACCGCTTTGCTGAGGACGGGCGCAGGGCAATAGGAGAGGAGGTAGCCAAGATTCTGTCAGTTGGTTTTATCAAAGAAGTCTACCATCCCGACTGGTTAGCGAAACCAGTTCTCGTTCGCAAAAAGAATGGAAAATGGAGGATGTGCGTTGATTACACAAGCCTCAACAAAGCATGTCCCAAAGGTCCCTTCACATTGCCTCACATCGACCAGGTGATCGACTCCACTGCAGGTTGTGAAATTTTGTGTTTTCTCGACGCCTACTCGGGCTACCATCAGATCAAGATGAAGAAGGACGACACGATCAAGATGTCATTCATCACTCCGTTCGGAGCCTTCTGTTATGTCTCCATGCCTTTTGATTTGAAGAACGCCGGTGCTACGTACCAACGGTGTATACAATGCTGCCTCTAGGGGCAGATTGGCAGGAACATGCAGGCCTATGTCGACGATGTGTTGGTCAAGTCCGAGAAAAAAGAGGATCTCCTGACAGACTTGGGGGAAACATTCTCCAACCTTAGGTGATTCAACATGAAGCTTAACCCGGAGAAATGCGTCTTCGGAGTTCCTTCGGGAAAGCTACTCGACTTCATTGTTTTCGAGCGAGTAATTGAGGTTAACCCAGAGAAGATCGATGCCATCGTCAAGATGGGGCCACCAAAAAGCCTCAAGGATATCCAAGGTTAACCGGGTGCATGGCGGCCCTCAGCCGATTTATCTCTCGACTCGGCGAAAATGCCCTACCCCTCTACAAGATCCTGAAGAAGTCAGACGCCTTCACCTAGACATCTGATGCCCAAGACACCCTCGACGGGCTGAAGAAGCTCCTGACCATGTCCCTGGTGCTGGTTTCCCCGATGCCCAACAAACTGCTGCTTCCCTACATCGAAGCGACTACTCAGGTGGCTAGCACTGTATTGGTCGTTGAGCGCTCCGAGCCGGGCCACATCCAGAAGGTTCAGTGGCCAGTCTACTTCATCAGCGAATTGCTCTCCGAGTCCAAGGCGCGGTACCCACAGATACAGAAGATCATCTATGTGGTGTTCATAACGTCTCGGAAGCTAGTCCACTACTTCCAAGGACACCCGATTACGGTGGTCAGTTCCTTCTCGATGGCTGACGTCATCAACAATCGCGACGCCACTGGAAGGATTGCTAAGTGGGCAATAGAACTAATGGCATTCAGCATAGTTTATGCCCCACGCATGGCTATCAAGTCTCAAGCTCTTGCTGACTTCATGGCCGAGTGGACGGAAGTCTAATCCCTGCCCTCTGTCATCGACCTCGAACATTGGACGCTCTACTTCGACGGTTCACTAATGCTTCAGGGCGCGGGGGCTAGCATCGTGCTCATCTCTCCGAAAGGAGAATGCTTCAAGTATGTGCTACAGATCCACTTCCCAGCGTTTAACAATGTCACCGGGTATGAAGCCTTACTACATGGCCTACGCATTGCGACCTCACTCGGAATTCGCCAGCTCCTCGCCCGTGGGGACTTCGAACTGGTGGTCAGGCAGGTCATGAAGGAATGGTCATGTAGAGACCCCGTCATGGAAGCCTACTGCTAAGAGGTGCGCAAGTTTGAAGTCAAGTTCGATGGCCTCGAGTTCACACATGTCCTCCACTGAGACAATGAGGCCACAGACGCACTCGCCAAGCTGGGGTCTAGTCGGTATATCGTCCCGGCCGGAGTTTTCCTCCAGGAGTTGCATGCGCCCTCCATCAAGGTGGAGACAGCGTCTGAGACCGAAGAACCACAACCCGAGAGATCCGCTGGTATCCAACAGACTGCGCAAGAGGTCTTGGTCATCGATCCCGACTGGACAATGCCTTTCATCGACTACATCCTACGGGACATGCTCCCACAGGATCAGACCGAGGCACGGCATCTTGCGAGGCGTGCCAAGGCCTACGTCGTAATCGAAAGTGACCTTTACAAGAAGAGCACCTTCGGGATTCTCCAGCGGTGTATATCTCAAGACCAAGGGAGGCAGCTGCTGCACGACATTCACTCGGGAGTCTGCGGGCACCACATGGCGCCGAAGTCACTAGTCAGGAAAGCCTTTTGACAAGGTTTCTACTGGCCGACTGCCGTCTCCAAGGCTGAGCACATTGTGCGCACCTGCGAGGGATGCCAATACTTCGCCCGGCAAACACACTTGTCGACTCAGGCATTCCAAACTATCCCGATCACGTGGCCCTTTGCTGTTTGGGGTCTGGACATGGTTGGTTCCCTCAAGAAGGCTCCCAGGGGCAACACACATCTCTTCGTCGCCATCGACAAGTTCACCAAGTGGATTGAAGTCAAGCCAGTTACCACGATCACTGCAGAGCGGGCCGTCGAGTTCTTCCTGGACATTGTGTACCAATTTGGCGTCCCCAAAAGCATCATCACGGACAATGGCACTCAGTTCACCGGCAGTGCCTTCCTCCGATTCTCTGACGACTACAACATTGGCCTCTGCTTCGCTACAGTGGCACACCCACGCACAAATGTTAGGTTGAGCGTGCCAATGGTCTGATTATACAAGGCATCAAACCTCAGATTTTCTAGCGCCTAAAGAAGTTTGCAGGCAAATGGGCAGCAGAGTTACCCGCGGTGCTCTGGAGCCTGCGAACTACACCCAACCGTTATATCGGTTACGCCCCTTTCTTCATGGTATATGGAGCCGAGGCTGTACTGTCGACTGATCTGGAACACGGATCCCCGTGCATCCGTGCTTATGTTGGGGACCAGTCGGAGGAAGCAAGACAAGACGCTGTTGACTAGCTGGAAGAAGCACGAGAAGTCGCTTTCCTTAGGTCGGCCAAATACCAACAGGGCTTACGGTAGCTATCATAGCCAGCACATACGCGAGCGCTCGTTTAACGTTGGTGACTTGGTCCTGCGCTGAGTCCAGTCCAACAAGGGCACGCACAAGCTCTCACCACCGTGGGAGGGCCTGTACGTGGTCACTAAAGTACTACACCCCAGGTCTCACCGACTGAAGGATAATGATGGCAACCTCATCACCAACGCCTGGAACATTGAACAGCTACGTCGCTTTTATGCTTAAGCTTTGTACTTTCATATTTTAAGTACGGATAAATGAATAAATATTTCTTTGCTCCATCTAAGCAACTCTTAGGGATTTTCGACTGGCCTACTCTGTATGCTCACGGCTACACATAGTAGACACTCGGGGGCTACACCACACTGGGTGCACCTAAAAGCACTCGGGCTTTTTTGCTTCAACAATTACTTTAGTACTGTGTAAAAAAGTTCGGCGTTAACTCTTTGCCTTCAATCGCCGGTCTACGCCACAACCCTACGCTACACGGGAAATAGCCCACGGCTAATCTCTACGCAATGGGGGCTACGACGGGTCGGCAAGAGCACACACAAAGGGCTAACTTACACATGAACGAATTTTACGAAAGAAGAGATTAATAAGCAACAGAACAAGTCAACCAAAACATGCATAAGAAAGTTACACTCGGCCTTCTCGAGTACTTCAAATGAATATGGAATAGGTCACTTGTTCTATTCCTACTTTCTACAGGATGACTGAAAGATCATCTAGGCCCTAATATGGTTTTGATGGTTAATGGCAACTTAAACTGGAATCTAATGTTTACAATGAGTGTAAGCAGAGTTTACAGGTTCCATGAAGAAGGATTATCCAGTGAAGGATGGTCACCAAAAAAAGGGTACAAGGTGGTTTCAAGGACAAAGAGATGGCTGTGCTAGGCAGCTGTGTCACAGCTGAGAAGAAGCCGGTGCTGTGCAGGGAGCTGCAAGCAAGGTGATGGTGGCTTGATGCGTCAAGGGCCGTGATTTTAGTTGGTGGCAGGTAAAGCCTAGATTTGCTAGTTTCTTTGAGTCCATAGGAATCACCCGTACTATTAAGAGGGATGAAACAGTAGCAGTTGTCTAAGGGAACCTTGCTTGTTGCTCGGAGTGTTGGTCAAGGGGATTGATGCTTTGAGGTCAATTGCCCTGTGTCAATATCTTTGCACAAAGTATGAAGCTGTTTTGTGTTAGTGCTCTGCAGTACTAACAGTGAAAACCCTAGAGCTTTAGGCACCTGTGTGACACAGCTGTGTCACAGGTGGTCTTCCGCTCTATGACTCAGGTACATCTCTGTACCAGGGGAGAGCTTAAAAATGCTAAGGTACCTGCACTGCGATAGGCGGTCTGATGTGTCAGAAGTCTGTCGGAGGTTCTCTCCTTATAGGTATTAGAGTTTGACGTATGCTGAGGGCATGTCATGTGCCAGGACCGGGCTGAGTAGTGCGGCTATCAGCTAAGGGTTCACCTGTGTGTGCCGCCGGTGACACAGGTGTCGGTCTGCCTGAGCCGGGTACAGTTGGGCGTAGTGTGTAGCTGCGTCACCGGTGGCTGACACCGGTGGTTCACTTAATCCTACATGGCAACAGGGGTCAGGTGCCTGAGGACCCTATATATAGGGGACCAGGGGAGGACTTCGTCCTCAACCTTGCTCAAACCAGTGAATCACATACGACCGTTGCAAAGCCTCCAACCACTCAACAAGAGCTAAAAACCTAAGGGTCAGTCCGAGTGAGTTTGTGAGCTTTGAGCACGAGCAAAGGTTCCTCCAAGAGATTGCTGCTGCATCATCTGTTACTCTTGGAGTGTCTACTCCTAGATGGGTGTAGGAGTTGCTGATATCACCCAAGCTTGTGTGGGCTAAATCAGTAAGTTTGTGAAGGAGCATCGAGGTCATCCTGCTGCAAGGCAAAAGGACCTCCACAAGCAAGGAAGAGGCCTGAACGTCAGGTACTCGGAGGACAAGCACAATTCAATGCTGACTATCTCTTCGGAGTAGTCTCTCCAACGGAAATGTACCTCTCTGAAAGGAGAAGGGAACTTGGGATAAATCCACTTGTCTCTCTCTGAGTGCTTAGCCTATATCCTCTAGCAGTTATATTCATTGTATGCTTATATGATCTGAGATATTCTTGTTCATCTAATTCAGATCTACTTTATACCTGCTTAATCTGCTTTGTGCCTGCTTGTACTAGCTGTGTCTCAGGTGTTATAGATATATCATCTTTTCTATCTGTCTTAATCACCTGTGTCACAGCCACATTACTTGCTCACCTGTGCTAGGTTATTAGATCACCTGTGTGACCCACCTGTGTGACAGCCACGTGCTATTTTACTTGTTATATTTCACCTGTGTTAGAAACTTGTCAAACAGCTAATTAAATCTGATGATCTGCTAAGTCAATAACTGGTTAACAAGATTAAAACTAAGTAATTTTAATTAGCCTCCTATTCACCCCCCCTCTAGTCGGCACCTTTGGTCCTTTCAACGACGCTATCTGCGATGGTATTCGCTGCCGACTGGACCTCATCCATCAGTGCAGGAACCTCTTCATCGACGGTGTCGGCGGCAAGTCCTTCCCCGATCGCTCCCATGTCGAGTGATGGCTAGTGGGACTTCGCCACTACAAGCACCAATTGGGCTCCGGCCTGTGTAGACTCCTTCAACAAAGTTTTCGACTGATCAGCAACTCGCTGAAGGCACTCCATGACTGCCTCCGCATGGTCCAGAGTCAGGTCGGCCTCCCAGAGGGCGTCGCAGGCCGTCCGCACAGCTGCCTTCAAGGACCCAGCCGTTAGATGCACTTGCTCAAGGCGCGTCTGCAACACTGTGAAGGCAACAAAGCTACGTCAGCAAGATATTTGGCAGGCTCCGACTGAACAGATACGAGTTGGGGGCTTATCAGTGGTGGCATCCTGAGCCCTCTTCAGTGAGGACTCGGTAGCGGCCTTCTCCTCCTCAAGCTGCCAAGCGTGAACCCTCATCGCCTCGAGCTCTGCCTTGAGCTTGGCGGTGGCTTCAAGCTCCTTCTTAAGCTTGGAGGCCTCATCTTCAGTAGCTATAGAAGATGTCATAAACAGTCAGTACAGCAGAAGCAGAAGTGACCAAAGAAGTTCGAACTCATTACCTTGAGCTCGGGCAGCCTCGCTGCAGACGTCCCTCTTCAAGGATTCAACCTCGGCCTCCCGCGCAACCATTTGCTCCTGTGTCGCGCGGAGGGTGCCCTTCAGGTTATCCCACTCGGCCTTACATTGGTTGAGTCGGTCGAGGGCGGGAAGTTGGCCTTGAAGGAACTCAGTCTTATCTCTCGACCTCTTGGTTAAATTCTTCAAAAATGACAAAGGAAGTTAGCTACTCGGAAAAAATCATCAAGAAAGAACCTCCGCCCGACTGCTCCAGTCAGCCGGAGGTTAGGGGGCTACTCCCCAGTGGATGTGTCATCCGTGCACTCACGGCAAAAGAGAAAGTGAAGAAAACACAAGGACAAAAAACATACCTTCATCAACAGCTGAAGCTTGCCGTGCACTAAGTTGGCACTCTCCTTCACGGTCTCAAGACCTTTCTTCAAGGTCTTCAACAATTCCGGGAGCTAGTCACTGAGTTGGGTGGCGGTGCCTATTGCCTCCTCCAATTCTTTCGACTCCCGGACGTCGTCGATCTCCCACAGGACTTCATCCCACTTCGAGGGGTTAACCTAGTGGACCCGAAGCGGCTGGAAGTCCACGTGGAAACCCGGAGCAGGCGGCGGCACGCGGCCAACGTTGATCTCCTCCACCGGCAGCACCAAGGCCCCTTTGGGACGTGGCGGGATGATCCGCCCTGCCCCCGACTGGTACCCGCCTGCTCGATTGCAGCTGGAACTTGTGCTCCAGCGCTGGACTCTCCCAGCTGATGGCAGGCGATGGGGTCGAGGGTGCACTATCCCGCCAGGCAGACTGCTGCGGTGAAGAGACGCTGACAGCTCTCGGGGGAGACGATGGCCGGGGGTCCGACCCCACCGTGCCTTGGCCAGATCCCTGGGCACCCGGCTTGCCCCTCGGAATATTCCCCGTGTTCTTCGGCCGACAAAGGCAACCAAGATTATTGCTACTCTCCACTATGATGAAGGGCAGAGGGTGTTCACTCGGCAACATACCTGGTGGATTTCGGCAAGACAAAGCGCTTCTTGGGCTCCGGGGCCCGCCGTTCTGTCATGGCGGTCGCTGGAGCCACCGGTGTTGAGGAACCTCCTTGCTCCCCGGCGGTGGCAGATGCTGTTGGGGCAGGACGGGCAGAGGAGCTGCCCTGTCCCCCAAAGGCAGCATCGGCTATCTGTTTCCCCCTCCTCCGAATAAGGGGGACTTCGTCTTCGTCCACCTAAGGATCTTCCTCGGTGGCGACGGCTGGTACCGCTGGGGCAGGACGGGCAAAAGAACTGCCCTGTCCCTCTGAAGCGGTATCGGCCTCTTGTTTCCCCCTTTTCTGAATAAGGGGGCCTCATCTTCATCTTCTTTAAGATTTTCTTCAGGCGTTGCCGCAGTCGGCGGTGGGGCGCTAGGCTCCTCAGGCCCGACTGCCTTCCCCTTCGATGACTCGACACCGGCGATGGAGGACCTGGCCCTCTCCTGCGGCGGCTGCCTACTGCCTGAGCTGCCAGTGTACGGTGGTTGGTTCCAAGGCTCGTCCTCTGGGAGTGGGGCCTTGGAGCTGAACCCAAAAAGATCCTGCAAAGACAGATCACATAAACGAAGTCAGAGTATGACGGGGGGAACCCATCCGGGTAGGCCCAGCATGGCGAGTCAGCCCAACGCGCTCGGGGAGTTCCATGGAGGCCCACTCGGACGAAGGCCCAAGTAAGGCCCACACGGATGCAACGTCCGGGTGCCATCAAGGAAGACGTTACAACCTCGTCAAGGCATGCGTTTCACCCAACATGAAGACTGGCGTTACTCGGATGGTTACGCAGAATGAATGTGTCAATTAAATTATGCAGTTACTGTAGCACGGTCGATTGACCAAGTCGACACACGTACAGCCTATATAAGGCAAAGAACCCCATGCAAAGGGGAAGAGTTTTTTCCATAGACAAAAGGTTAGGCATCATCTTGAACCTCCTGTAATCTTTCTCACACAAGGCTAGTAATACAATCAGCAGGAGTAGGGTATTACCTCCGCCATTGGAGGGCTTGAACCTGGGTAAAAACCTTTTGTGTGAACCCGCTTGTCACGGACCCAAAATCTGCATATAATTAAGGAAACGCGAAGTCGCCAAGGACCGAAGGACTCGCTAGCCCGGTGGCACGGTACCTGCGCCGTACGCACCAAGGTGAAGCGATCCGACACCCGCCACGTGCGAGCCGGTCGGAAGCGACCAATCTTTCCCAAACCACATGTAGATTCCAGATGCCAGTGAAGAAGTAAGATCACGTGATAAACCTGCGCTCCGCGACAGTCGTAGGAGGACTAGAGCCCGGGATACACATCCCCTCAACCTAACCTAGCCCCGAGGTGCGACTCTGGGAGAATCCAGCTCTGCTCTGCCGTCAGCGCGAGGCGTGACGGTCGTAGGAGGCTTAGCGAGTACGGGACGAGTCCCCTGGATTGACTTCACCAAAGCTACATCGGACTAGTGGTTCGCTCACCTCTGCCATCACGAAACACAACCCTAACACGCAACAATACCTCTGCACAGTTATCCACATACTTCATCACATACACGCATAGTACATGGATAACCGCAAGTAACCACTCGGATATCACAGCACAAACTCTACATTACGATATTAAGCTACTAGTCCACATCGGACTTTAAGTTTACATCAAACGGCCATAGCCGGAATATATCCAAGTACGGGGAAGTTAAACGACAGCGGAATAACAGTAATGAGACCCACAGCGGTGCGATGACCGCTGACCAAAATCCACAGAAAACCCCTGAGCCGATAGCCAACCAAGGAATAGAAACCATGCACTAGACATCATCGAAGAACTCTTCGACCTCTGGCTCACCTGCAATGATCTAGGAGAGTCCTAGGTGAGTACAAAGTACTCGCAAGTCTTATTCGTGCTTGATTAGATGTCCTAAGCATACTAGTATAACATAATCAAACATGATACACATACGATTAACAAAATCTAGGCAATACCAGTACTCCACCAACATCACAAGGAATAACATGAGATCACCAACAACTTAGATTTTCATATACCTCAACATAGGGGGCGTGATGGTAACCACTAGTCACATGTGCTAAAAATACAAACTCAGTGGCTCACTTGCCATCTCCCAGTTACGTGGGACAATATTCACATCAGCTCCCAGTTACGTGGGGCAATATTCTTTCACATCGGCTCCCAGTTACGTGGGGCCATATTCTTTCACATAAGCTCCCAGTTACGTGGGGCAATAATCTCATCTCAATATCTCCACATTGACAGGGTACCATCACCACCACACCTCAATTTAATCTCTCGGACCGTTACCGACAGACGATCACCCTGAGTGCAGCGAGTGCCTTATCCCTTGTAGGTAGCTAGCCTCCCAAGGGTCTTAGTCTTACCTCAACTACACCCCAGCATCGCTGTCGCTAACGTCCACGCGTGGACAAGGGCAGTAATCACGATGGAGTCACCTCAGGGTTGGTATCGCGACAACTTTTTCCCCCGGTCGCAACATGCCACTCCAATGATACCAACTTTATCCATCTGACACTTTCCCTTCGGCTCTCACATCTCACTTCAATATGTTCAAGTAATTAGTTCATCGATTTAAACTCACCATGACTAGACCTAATTCACCGCATACCCTAGTCATGCTAGTTTAATCGATTCCAACCACAAGTGCTAAGTAACAATCCATACATCACATATACATAAGTAAAAACAAGTACTGAACAAATAGAAGGTGCAACAAGCTCTGCTTGCCTGGTTGCTTGGGGAAGTACGGGAAGCATGCGCGAGAATTCCAGAACACTCAAAACACCGGTAGAAGCAAGCGACCTCTAAAAAGAGAAAAGCAAGCCTAAGAAGCTAATTTGAAAATGACGGAGATGCAAGGATGCAATCGACATGGATGCAACTACGGTGGATCAAAATAGGGTATAATCGCACAAGCAGGTTAGTATTCATTCCAGGTTTTGGGTTGGGTTTTAGTTGTGGTACAGCTTTAATCACGGATGGACCTAGAATATGGGTGCATGCATGGGGTACGATATGCAACTAAGGAGAAAGGCTTTAACTCTATAATTAGGGTTAGGGTGCATTCGATTAATTCGTAGCTACGGTAGATAAGAACATGGGGTCGTGCTTATTTTCTGGCCATTGGGCGAATTGTAACACTAAGCATTTTAAGTTTGGCTGTTAAGCTAGATTCTCTAGTATTCATGTTGTGTTTTTCTCAGTAAAGAAAAGAATTTCGATACCCTTATAATTAGTTGGAGGGTGTGAGAGCTAGAAGACGACTAGTGGGTCCACTTTTGACTCGGGTAGATTGGTGAACCTTGACTAGTCAATGGATCAAGTGTAGGTGTAGGTCTTAATAGAAAACTCATGTAACTAAATCACGAGCTAAATCATACGTGCCTCGTTCCATAATTTCCTTAATGAGATAGTTAGAAGGGCTAACCATTAGTTTAAAAGAGTTGGAAAAACAATTACAACCTAAGCCTCATTACTGACTAAAGACCATGATGAGCACTCCGGTGATTAGCTTAACTTCCATGTGATTAGTGTATCGATTTGCTAATCATGGTCATGGTTAGCATTTTAATTAAGTCTTGTCCAGACCTAGACAGTGTATTCATTGTGCTAACCAATGTGATTATTAGGACCAGAATTTCAGGGACTCGACCCTCAGCTTAAATAAACCAATTGGGCATCCATTCTGATCGGATTTTGTTACTCTTCTCTATGTTCTTCTCAGAAATCACAGGATTAAGCTACGATCAACCTTGGCATCTATTATTATTAGTTTAGTTATATGAAAGCATGCAACTCATGTCAGATACAAGGGCATCATCCTCAGCAACCTAAAATCAAATTGAGCATCTGTTCTTCCAGTTGATTGGCTAATATAGACATGTGCTTGTGGCATTAGAGAGGAGTTAAAAAACTGAGATTCAGTAGCATGTATAGTTTTCTCAGAATATATGTGCACATGCATTAGCTATCCAAAACAAACTTAGGGCCTCTAAGTCATGATTAAGCATGCCAACCCATACACAAACAACTCATGCATCTCCATCACGTCGGTTCGATCCCGTTCATCACACGCACAGAGTAACTCATATTACTAACATATACAGCATGCATGAACTCTAGGAGTTACCCTTGACGTGTGAATAAGAAGAAAAGGCGGCGACGACACTTGGGTCGGGGGCCGGCTTCGGCAAGACGCCACCTTCAGCTCCCACCATCTTCTCTCCTTCCTCATCACGGCTGGCAGCTCATGACTGTGGCACCGCTGGGGAGAAGCTCCGGAGGAAGGGGTTTGGGCACTGGCAGCAGCGGCATGCGGCAAGGGCGTGGAAGAGCAACAGAGGCGGCGCGGCGCTCCGGGGAAGAACCGAGGGAGCTTTGGGGGAGGGTGGCTACGGACGAGCGGATGCCAAGGGCGCCGGCGGCGAGCTGATGCTTGGGTGGAGCGACGGCGGCGCGGGGCGTGGAGCAGAGCTCGCGGTGGAGGCGCATAGGGTGAGCGGGAGCCCGAGCGGTCAGAGGCGAGCGGCAGAGGTGGCGTGGCCGGGGAGGCGCGGGCTTGGATCCAGGGGAGCGGCGCGGGGAGGCGCTGGCCGGCGGCGCAGCTAGGGGCGGCGGCGAGGGAGTGGAGAGGGGGAGCCGGCGGCGGAGGAGAGGCGGAGGGAGGAGCTCCGGCGTGGGGCGAGCTCGGGCTGGAGCCCGTCGGGCGACTGAGCGGCGGCGGGGAGCCCCAAGGGAGGCCGGCGGCCATGAGCAGGGGAGGCGCATCGGGAAGCAGAGGAGAGGTTGGGGCGCGGTGCGCGGTGGGGGAGCGGCGGAGGAGCCGGAGCTCGGGAGGCCGGCAGGGAGCTAGGGCGATGGCGCTTGGTGGGAGGAGCGCCGGGGGAGCTACGGGTGGCCGGCGGCGGGCTTGGAGCGGCGGCGCGCGGCCACGGGGCAGCCGAGGCAGACCTCGGCGGGCCCTAGGGAGGCGGCGGCGTGGAGGCCCATGGCGGCAGGGGGGGTTCTTGGGGAGCTGGTGCTGAGGTGCTGAGGATGAAGAAGGAGGCGTGCGGCAGTGGGGGAAAAGGAAGAGCAGGGGCAGGCCGCCTGGGGCACGTGGAGAAGAAAAGGGGCATGTTGGCCAGGTGGAGAAATTGAACTGCCAGCGGTGTGAAGAAAAGAAAGGGGGGAAAAGGAAGCCTGCTAGGTTTGTTACGTGGAGGACAAGAGCTGCCGGCGGGACCTACGGGCAGTGAGGTATTTTTATTTTCCTTTGTTTTTGTTCTTTGCTGCTCTAACGCTAAATTAACTAGGGTTCCAGAAATGAAATTTGAACGTTACATACCTGAATTATCCCTTCAAATGTTCCTCAAAACCTCAGGGTTTGGGGTCAATATGATAGTTAACGTTTAACTGCAATATTTCGTTTATTTTGGAGAAGTAGGAGTTCATATAATTAACTTTGCTCGAAGAGGGAAGAGGATTAAGTTTAATGGTGCATCTTTACTTCGTTGGCTCGAGGACTTGGGTGAGGTTTCTCAGACGTCTATATATATATATATATAGACCTTAAGAAAATTGTTAGTCATGTTTTGGTGAAGTTAATTTAAAAAGTTTTATCTAACGCCGATTCCATGTCATGCCTTCTCGGGTTTTTCAGGTCGAACCAATTTAAAAAGGTCTGGGTCTCGCTTAAGAGTGTTTTCGGGTCATACATTAGGGTTTTTAAATCGAAGCTAAAATCAGATGACCTAAATGCATGCATGTATGAGAGGAACTCCAATTTAGCCACGACGATCTTTACTGATCTCGTGCTTTAAGGTTTAGGGTCATTACACCGCTTGAATCTTCCTCATGCGCTCCCCAAAACCTACTAGAAATGTATATTGCCGCGAAATCCCCGCGACAGTTGGCGCGCCAGGTAGGGGCGGCGCGTGTTGGAGTCATGATCCAGGCAGGATCCTCTCCCACAACCGGCGGCAAGCTAATCGCCGGCGACGCGCCGTTCGCCGCGCACCCCGAAGGCACGGAGTTCCTCTTTGGAAGCCTTCGTTTTGTGGCCGACATCTTCGGCCAACTGAACCTTCAGGATCCGCTTCCCTGTTCCACGGTGGAATCGGAGCCTGAGTACCAGCTCGGATCTCCTTCCGCTCCAGGCAAAGGCATGAGGCGTTCCCAGTTCGTCGCCATGGTGGGCGCCGAATCCCTCCTCCCTGTCTTGGATTCCGAATCCGATGGGGACGAGAGTTTGCATAGCTGAACCGCCTCGGCTGAAGTATACGTGGTTGGGCCCGGCACCACGAACGACGCGGGCACGTCTGCCACAGCGGCCAGGGCGGTGAATGAGCACCTGCTCACGCCCATCGACGAGCAATCGGAAGCCGAGAGGGCCTTAGAGGCATCTCGGCAAGCCATCCTTGCTGAACGAGAGCGTCTCGATCAGGAGAAAGCAGCTCTCGAGCAGCGAGAACGGCAACAAGATGAGCCCCACGGTTCACGCGGGCGCGCGAACCGGCGTACTTCTTCAGCCGCCCGGAGGAACCGAGTCGTTCGGACCCCTCTCTTCGGGCGAGAGCAGGACGGTGTCCCTGTCTATCAAACACCGGCCCAAAATCTCTTCGCGGCTACCGCTTTGGCCGACTCGCTGCCGCCCCCGGTGGATGGTCCCGCAGCAGAGATCCACCGCCGAGTCGTCACCCTGATGAAGACAGCGGTGGAGCAGCAGAACGAGGCCGGGTCGGTCAGCAACCGACTAGCCTCCGGAGCCACGCGAAGCCGACCTTCAGTAGCTCCGAGTCGCCCCATCACTGTGGGCTCATCACAGCCGAGTCGATCCACGAATCGGCGTCCTGACGCTCGCCAGGAGATCAACCGACTCCAGGCGGAGCGATGTCAGGCCGGCTCCCTCCGAGCCCGGGCAAACGATGCCCGTGACACTCGTGATGACATCGAGGGATGACGGGCGGCCAGGTTGCGGGCTGAGCGTCGTGGTGACAAAGTCAACCAGCCGGGTGGCTCCGCCTCTACCGGTCCGCTGTGTTTTAGCAGGCGGATTCGGTCTGAGCCATTTTCGGACCGGTTCCAGATCGCCAGCGGCGTCGACAAGTATGATGGCACTGCCAAGCCGGAAACTTGGCTTGCCGACTACTTGGTCGCGTGCAATATTGGAGGAGACAATGAGCGTGTCGCCCTCCAAAGCCTATCCCTGATGCTTGAAGGGTCGGCTCAGGCATGGCTTAACAGCTTGTCCGAAGACAGCATCTATGACTGGAGGGACCTCCAAGAGGCCTTCATCAAAAACTTTGAGGGCACATACAAGCGCCCCGGGAATGCGCAAGACCTGTGGCTTTGCGTCCAGGAGAAGGGGGAGTCTGTTCGCGACTACATCCAGCGCTGGACTCAGCTGCGCAACTCCATTAAAGACGTCACCGAGACGCAGGCCATCCAGGCCTTTTCCCAGGGAGTTAAATATGAGCTCCTAAAGCACAAGTTGACCCGGTCTAACATCCAGACCATGGGCCGACTCATGGAAGTCGCCAGCAAGTACGCGACGGGTGAGGAGGCCATGCGGTACGAGGACAAAGGCAAGGCAAAGGCCGAGTCCTCAAGCCGTAAAGTCCCCACCGACTCAGGTCGGAAGCGTGTGGACAATCGCCCCCCGAAGCGGAAGGCTGGTGGCGGAGATGGGGTCAGCGGAGCTGACCTAGTCGCGGCCGCTGAACGTGGCCCCCAGCGTGGCGATGCCGGCCGAAAGAAAGAGCGCCCTTGGCAGCAGCGCAAGGCACCGAAGCTCACCTTCGAGGAAATCCTCGATAGGCCCTGCTCCTTCCACAGCAACGCCGACTATCAGGCGGGGCATTCAACCCGAGAATGCAGCTTCCTGCAGCGTCTTCGGGAAGAAAAGCAACCCGAGTCTGATGCCGGCGGAGAAGGATGTTCCGCTGCAGGTGGCGGCTCCGCGCAGTACCCCCCTCAAAGGGGTGTACTCGTGATATTTCAAGGGTCCGACTCCAAAAGGGGTCGGAAGCTGCGCTGTCGCAAAGTAAACGCGACGACGCCGGTGGTTCCTCAATGGTTGGACTGGTCCGATGTGCCAGTCGGATTTAGCCGACTCGACCACCCGGACCGAATCCCACACCCAGGCAAGCACCCCTTGGTGGTGGATCCGTAAGTCGGCGGGTTCAAACTCCGCAATGTCCTGATGGATGGTGGCTCCAGCATCAACATAATCTTCATGGATACTCTGAAGAAGATGCAGGTCCTGGAGACCCAGCTTCATCCCAGTAGCACTTCCTTCCACGGAATAGTGCCTGGGAAGTGCGCTAAGCCTCTGGGTCAAATCTCCCTAGAAGTTGTGTTCGGTGAGCCGAACAACTTCCGGGTTGAGACCTTGACCTTTGAGGTAGTCGGCTTTAAGAGCGCCTACCATGCGATCTTTGGCCATCTGGCCTATGCCAAGTTCATGGCTAGGCCGTGCTACACGTACCTCAAGCTGAAGATGCCGGGTCCAAAGGGCGTCATCACCATCACTGGCGACTTTGAGCGCTCCAACGAGTGCGACCTCGCCAGCGCGGATATAGCCGAATCCTTGATTGCGGCTCAGGAGCTGGAAAGCATCCAAGCGTCAGTTGACCTAGACCAAGCTCCACCCTGCAAGCAGGCGGCAACCGAGTCCACCTTCCAGTCGGCCAAGGACACTAAACGTGTCCAGGTCCATCCTGAGGATCCGTCTAAGACGGTCCAGATCGGGACTGACCTTGAGGCCAAATAGGAAGGCGCGCTCGTCGACTTCCTTCGTGAGAATTGGAACATCTTCGCATGGAAGCCAGCTGACATGCCAGGTGTTCCAAAGAAGTTCGCCGAGCACTCCCTTAACGTCGCCAAGGACGCGAAGCCAGTCAAGCAGTCTCTCCGCCGCTTCGCTGAAGACCGTCGCAAAGCTATCGGAGAGGAAATCGCCCAACTCCTTGCAGCCGGGTTCATCAAGAAATTTCTTCACCCGGACTGGTTGGCAAACCCAGTCCTGGTTCTTAAGAAGAACAAAACTTGGCGCATGTGCGTGGACTACACGTCCCTGAACAAAGCATGCCCCAAGGACCCGTTCACCTTACCTCGTGTTGATCAAGTCATCGACTCCACGGCCGGTTGCGAACGCTTATGTTTTCTGGATGCCTATTCAGGCTATCACCAGATCAAAATGAAAGAATCAGATTAAATAAAGACTTCTTTCATTACCTCGTTTGGGGCTTTTTGTTATATCACCATGCCTTTTGGTTTGAAAAATACTGGCGTGACATATCAGCGTTGTATGCAAAAATGTTTGCATGACCAGATAGGCAGAAATGTCCAGGCTTACGTTGACGACATTGTGGTGAAGACAAAGAAAACTGCGGACCTCTCGACTGATTTGGCCGAAACCTTCGCCAATCCCAGGAGGTTCAACATGAAACACAACCCGAAGAAGTGCGTCTTCAGAGTTCCTGCCGGCAAGCTACTCTGCTTCATCGTTTCCGAGCAAGGAATCGAGGCGAACCCAGACAAGCTTGATGCCATCATCAAGATGGGCAAGCCGAAGGATCTGAAGGCTGTCCAGCGCCTAACCGGGTGTGTAGCCACTCTAAGTTGGTTTATTGCCCGACTCGGTGAGAAGGCTTTGCCTTTTTACCGACTTCTCAAGAAATCCGACTCCTTCGAGTGGACGGATGAGGCTCAAAAAGCCTTCGGGGATCTCAAGCGCCTTCTGTCAACACCTCCAATCCTCGCTGCACCAATGGAAGGAGAGCCCATGCTGCTGTACATCACGGCCACGAATCACGTGGTCAGCGTTGTTCTAATGGTGGAGCGTGCTGAAGAAGGCCGAGTACAGAAGGTGCAGCGACCTGTCTATTGCGTCAGCGAGGTCCTCTCCGAGTCGAAGCAGCGCTATCCGCATTACCAGAAACTCATCTATGGCGTGTTCCTGGCGACTCAGAAGCTGGTACATTACTTCCAAGCCCACTCAGTTACCGTGGTCAGCCACGCCCCTTTGTCCGACATCATCAACAATCGGGATGCCACGGGCCGAGTTGCTAAGTGGGCGATAGAGCTCATGCCTCATGACATCAGCTACAAGCCCCGCAAGGCCATCAAGTCTCAAGCTCTCGCGGACTTCATCGTCGAGTGGACTGAAAGCCAGTCCCCACCGACTTAGGTGCACCTGGAGCACTGGGTCATGTATTTCGACGGTTCGAAGATGCTCGCAGGCATGGGGGCTAGAGTCGTCCTCATCTCCCCCAAAGGCGACAAGTTGAATTACGTGCTGTAAATCCACTTCGCCGCCTCCAACAATGTGGCGGAGTACGAGGCGTTACTGCATGGCTTGCGCATTGCAGTCTCATTCGGCATTCGCCGGCTCCTTTGCCGCGATGACTTGGATCTGGTGGTGCAGCAAGTAATGAAGACATGGGACGCCAAGGACCCCACCATGGCAGCATATTGTACTGCTGTGCGTCAGCTAGAAGGACACTTCGACGGCCTCGAACTTCATCATGTTCGCCGGGCTGATAATGAGGCAGCCAACTCCCTTGCCAGGATTGGTTCTGCTCGAGAGAAAGTGCCACCCGAAGTGTTCCTTCAGCAGCTTTTCCAGCCATCTGTCAAACTGGAGTCGGCAACCGAGTCATCTGAAGCCGGGTCGCCACACCCGGCCCAGGAAGATGTCTTGGCGGTTGTCCCCCTCTGGACTCAGCCGTTCCTTGCTTACTTTTTGCGCAAGGAGCTACCTGAGGATCCGACTGAAGCGCGCCGCATTGTGTGTCGCGCTCGAGCTTACACCATCATCAACGGTGAGCTCTACAAGCGTAGCACCACAGCAATCTTCCAGCGTTGCATCTCACCGGAAGAAGGCCGAATGTTACTCGAGGAAATCCACTCGGGACTTTGTGGCCACCACGCGTCGTCGCGAGCCTTGGTTGCCAAAGCCTTTCATCACGGTTTCTTCTGGCTCACTGCCCATGCTAAAGCAGAAGAACTCGTTCAAACCTGCGAAGGGTGTCAGAGGTACGCCCGCCAATCGCACATGCCGGCTATCGCGCTCAAGACCATCCCAATCACATGGCCCTTCGTCGTGTGGGAACTCGACATGGTGGGTCCACTTAAAACAGTCCGAGGAGGTTTCACTCATCTCCTTGTGGCGGTGGACAAGTTTACAAAGTGGATCGAAACCAAGCCAATCATGAAACTTGATGGTCCGACTGCTGTCAACTTCATGAAGGGAGTCATCTTCCGATTCGGTATCCCTCACAGCATCATCACCGACAATGGCAAGAACTTCACTGCCGAAGTCTTCCACCAGTTTTGCCGGGATCATGAATCTGAATCGACTTTGCCTCCATGGCTCATCCGCAGTCCAACGGCCAAGTTGAGCGTTCCAATGCTCTCATTCTTCAAGGCATTAAGCCCCGGCTGTTAGTCCCGTTGCAACGGGCCGCCGGCTGCTGGATCGACGAGCTTCCGTCTGTCCTCTGGAGTTTACGGACAACTCCAAACCGGTCGACTGGCTACATGCCTTTCTTCATGGTTTACGGAGCCGAAGCCGTCCTGCCGAGTGACATCCTCCACGACTCCCCGCGAGTCACAGCATACGTGGAAAAGGATGCCGAGTTGGCACGACAAGACGATCTTGACCTCTTGGAGGAAGCGCGGGAACTCGCCCTTTCACGCTCGGCCATCTACCAACAGAACTTGCGTCGTTACCACAGTCGGCAAGTTCGGGGCCGAGTCTTTAACAAAGGAGACTTGGTCCTCCGGCTAATCCAAGACAAGACGGGCATGCACAAGTTGTCTCCGCCTTGGGAAGGCCCGTTCATCATCAACCAGGTGCTGCATAACGGCGCGTACCGACTGGAGGACCCGGTAACCAGCGCAGTCACTGAACGGACTTGGAATATTGCTCAGCTGCATCCCTTTTTCACTTAAACTTTATACTTCCAACAGTTCATTGTTTCGTTATAAATAAACAATTGTTTCCCTCGAGCGGCACTCGGGAAGCACTTTGTTTCTTTAATTTTCATATCTCAACTACGTTCCCTTGGGCATCCCCGGGGACTACGTTTAAAAAACCGAGTGGCTTAACTTCGGGCAACCCCCGGAAGCTACCTCAACCCACTGGGTGATTTATCACTCGGTACAAGTAATTTTGGGTCTCCTAACTTTGTTTCTACATGAGCGTCTAAGTAAACATGTACGGTACCTAAAGCCCACTCTTCGTCCCCAACTACAGTCGCAACCCGGCTGTCCGGTTGGCAAGAGCGAAAAGCTAAAGGTCGACCCGCACGTGAAAGGATTCGACTCGGCGGAAAAAGCAAATTCAGACGAACCAATAACTTGTACAAAATCAAAATAACTTGAAAACATTTCCATTCAAAGCATGGTCTTTACATTTTTTCTACTCGGCATACCGAGAGATATTACATAATAATTTTTCTACTCTTCTGGAGTTGCTTCTACGCGCTCCTCCAGGTCGGTAAAGTCGATGATCCGGCTGGCGGCGGCGCGGACCCGGGGAAGGAGCTCCAGAGGGTTGACCGACTGTCCCTCTGCGTCGAGTGGAGCTCCAGCGGAGATGCTGTCGACGTCCGCATCGGGATGGTGCGCCAACACCATTGCCAGCACCATGCCGGCTCCCGAGCGGGCTGCCGACTCCTTCCACTTCTCCACCTCCACCGAGCCTTGCGACAGCTTGTCGGCGAGGGCGAAGATGCTGGAGTTCGGCTCTTCTCTGGGCCAGAGCTTGGCACAGAGGCTTTGGGCGGCCGACTTCATGTTTTGCACCAAGCTCTTGACTTGGAGGAGTCGGTCCTCCACAGTCATGACGCAGCTAGACATCTGCTTAGGTGTCCAGAAGGCGTCAAGAGCTAACCTCGCCGGGTCGAAAAGTGCGCGAAGTCAGAGCGTCGCCCGCCTTGCCTGCTCCTCCAGTTCTGGGCAAGCGTCTGGGTGCGAATTATTGCAAGGAAATGAACAAGGAAGCGTGCAAAAAGAGGAAAATAAAGGACTTGGGGGCTTACCGAGTAGAGTTTCATTAGCCTTCTTGAGATGGCCTATGAGTTCTCCCTCGCGCTTCTCCCAGTCGACGATGGCCGCAGCGTGTCGCTGCTCTGACTCGGTCAACTTCCTACCGAAGTCGTCGACGGCCGCCTGCAGTTTGCGGTTTGCAGCCTGCGACTGCTCGTACTGCGCCGCCAGCTTCTCATGCTTCGACTGCAGCATGGCGGCGGTCTTCATTTGTGCATGAGCTTCTCGCAGCTCATTGTGAAGCTCGGCCACTTTGGCATCGAGCATTTCTACTGCTTTGGCCATCGGGGTCATCGCCTTCATCTCTTTCCAAAGTCGGGCGTTTTCGGCTTCGACGTCTGCCGACTCAAGAAAGTCAATACTAGCAAAGCTTGAAGGCGAAGGGGTTAAAGACTCGGATACTTACTCCCGATGGTGGCGAGCTTCTCTTCGAGCCGCCGACTCTTGGCCCTTTCTTCGGCCAACGCCTTCTCAAGGGAGGCGTTCTTATCCATGAGGGCCGGGCTATTTCCGTCGAAACGGATCGCAGCCTGGACAAGGAAAAGTTTCGTTAGCATCACCCGAATTAATAAGTCTCCAGCCGACTCAACCAGTCGGCTAGAGACTCGGGGGCTACACCCACTGGGTGCACTGATCGTGCTCCAAGTGTTAAGAACTAAACAAGGTTCAAATGCAAAACTTACCCCGACGGAAGACTCTAGGACCTCGGCCAAGTCCGCCAAGGATTTGGCCGCGTCAGCAAATTCCCTAAGCTTGGAGCTAAGGGCAGCGACGCGGTCGGTGGCTGCTTCCGCTGCCGACAAGTCCCCCCGCGCTGCAACTCGGCAACAGCAACGCGGGCACGAGGCTTCCGGACGAACCCGGCGCCGACTCTTCCGTAGCGGGCGCAGGAGCCAAGGCCAGGCTCTGCTCGGCCACCGGGGAAGACTCGGTGACGAGCTGGCCTCTGGCTCTGCCTGCTGGTTCTGAGGAGCCGGCACCGATTGCAGCTGCCGGCTCCGTCGTCGCCTCGCTGGAGGGAGTTGGCAGAGGCTGCGGGTCGTCAGTCGGAGCCTCGGTTGACCCGGCACCCACGCCGGACTCCGGCGCCTTCTCCACGGGTGCGGTAGGCTGTGGCGTGGGTGCAGCAGGCTGCGGCGTGCTGGGCGTGGCTGCAGCCGGGGGCACGTTTGACCTGGCACCCGTGGCCGACTCCGTTGCCACAGCGGGGGCGGTTGGCGTTTGCGTGCTGGGCTCGGCCGCAGTCGAAGCCGGAGAAGTCGACTCTGGCGGTGGGACCGGAGTCGGGGCTATGGGTGTGCCGGTTGCGGAGTCTCCTTTATCAGAGAACTTCTTTTGGATTCTACAACATTAAAAACCAAACCGACTTCAGCACCTTCATCTTCGACCGGAGTACGAGGCAAAGCAAAGAGACTCGTACCTGGTGGTAGTGGGGATTGTCTTCTTCAGTTTGCCCGGGGCAGGCGAACCCCCGGAGGAACTGGCGGGCGCCTGCTGAGGCGCAGTCGGCTTGGCAGCGGGAGCCGGAGCTTGAGCCGCGGGACCGGTGGGTACGGCTCGTGCCCGCTTGGCGGCCGACTCCGCCTGAGCCGGCTCCGCCTCCACTTGCGGGGTCTTAGACCCGGAGGCGTCGTCTTCAGGCCTCCGTTTGGTGGTCAGGGGGACCCCTTCCGACTCGGTGTCCGAGTCAACCTGGACGCCTCCCTCGGGGGCTTCCTCATCGACCTCCGCGTCATCCAACGCCTCCGGAGCTGAACTTTGCTCAGGGAGTGGCGGCATGGAGTTCAAATTAAGGAAAGTCTACAGCATTAAAAGATCCGGAGTTACGAGGAACGAATAGACAACAACATACAAGAATTCGACTCGGAATGTAAGACACTTACAGTCGGCGGTGGGTTGGCGGTAGAAAAGGGAGTCACATGTGGCGCCCTGGTGAGCCCGGTTCGCTCTTTGGTCAAGCTTTTCAGGAGCTCCATGAAAATGTCATCCGGAAGCCCATTAACCGACACCCTGGTCGAGTCGTGTGCACCCGAGTACTCCCGCATCGGGTGCGCCCGGGCTTGAAGCGGTTGGATTCGCCGACTCAACCAGGTGGCAATGAGGTCGGTGCCCGTGAGCCCTTTCTCCTGGAGTCTCTGAATCCTCCTCAGGAGTCGGTCGATCTCGGGCATCTCTGCACTGGAGGGCTTGGCGCTCCAGCGCTTCCGCCACTCGGGGGGACCTTTGGTGTATGGGGGGAGCCCTTCGTGGCCAGTCGGCGTGCGCTCATCCGGGCAGTAGAACCACCCGTCCTGCCACTTCCGCACGGTGTCCGGGAGTTGCAGCTTGAAGTAGTGAGTGCCGGCCTTGACTTGGATGCCGGCTCCCCCACAGACGGATAGTCGGCCGCCGGCTTTGATGGGCTGCGCCTTCACCAGGAAGATCTTCTTCCACAACCCCCAGTGAGGCCGAGTCCCCAAATAACATTCGCACAGCGTGATGAAACACGCAATGTGCAGAATGCCATTGGGGCTCAGATGATGAAGCTGGAGGCCGTAGAAGAAGAGAAGGCCGTGCACGAAGTCGTGCGGGGCAGCGAGAGGCCCCGCTCGATGAACGGGACGATCATCACACGTTCATGCCCATGCGGAGTAGGCTTCTCCTCTTGGAACGGGGCCCTCTAGTTGCCGATGGAGCGGGGCGGCAGCAGTCCCTCGCTGGCGAAGCCCGTGAGGATCCGGTCGGTGACAACCGACGGGATCCAATCGCCCTTTTTCCACCCCTCGGAATCGGTGGCGGCGGCGGAGGAGGAAGCGTCGGTCTTCTTGCCTTTGCCGGCGTGCGACATGGTCGGAGAGCTGAAGGACGGCGGCAAAACAAGAATGTTTCTCGGGAAAAAAAAGAAGCAGTGCGCGGTGGCGGAGCACTGGAGGCAAAGGGCTTGGGCGCGAGGAAGACGAAGGCAGATGAGAAGTGCGGCTGCCCTACGCCCGCTTTTATAGCCGAGGGAGGCAAACCGTCGGTAATCGTGCGTCTGACGTGGCGGCAAACCGCTGCGGCAACCATCATCCCGCGCGCGCGCGAACCCGCGAGATTCTGGCGCCTTTTTCGCCAGGGCTCGGTGTCCCAGGCGTCTTGACCGGCGGACGTTACGTCAGCAGCCATCCCACGCGCGCCGCCCGCGTGATTCAGGGCGCAATCATGATGAACCCGTCGCATCAGACGTCACGCGAAGTTGTAGAGGCGGCAGCGGATGTCTCGGGCACGCTTAGCGCGGGACGCGAGGTGAAATCATTGCGCTGTGGCACTGCAGGCGCTCTGTCCAACTGACTGTGCGCATTAAATGCTGAAGCGACGTCGCGTACGGTCAAGACGGTACCGTGTGACACAAGCCGGCTTTGACCGGGTTCGGTTCGATCGAGTCGAATCACGTTCGGACGCTGAGTCAGCTTGAAGTCGGCTTGGCTCATAGGGACACGTCACGAGTTGTGCCAACTTCACCAAACAATTCCGAGGCGCACCAGCCGCCACACTCAGAAGTAGACTAGTTCTGCGAAAGGGTGCCGATGGCCGACCCAACAGGGTTCGCATGTCACTCGGCAACACCCAAGCTAAGGACGAACCCGGCATCCACAGCGGTGCAAAATGGTCCCTTGACTCAGAGCCAGACGCCACAGCGGCGCAGAATGGCTCACTGTTTCGGGATTCAATGCCGGAGTTCGAGGACTCGGTTTCGAAGCTGAAGATCGAAGGCGTCCCCCCCTGCGGGCACAAGATGGCCACGGTCCACTCGGACATGCCAGGCGCTATTTCGGATTCACTCGAAATTCATGATACGCCTCCCGGAAGGCCACTAGCCGACTTCCCCAGCCAGAAAGCGCGGGTATCACCGAATTCCTAGCACTTAGCGCAAATTTAACCTTTTTCTAGGAATCACGGGAGTCCATCAAGGTCTCTCCTATAGCGACTTGGGCATATGCAACTTGCTCACCAGTCGGCATCCGTGTCGAGACCTCGAAGCACTCGGGGGCTACTGACGGGGGGAACCCATCCGGGTAGGCCCAGCACGGCAAGTCGGCCCAACGCGCTCGGGGAGTTCCATGGAGGCCCACTCGGACGAAGGCCCAAGTAAGGCCCACACGGATGCAACGTCCGGGTGCCATCAAGGAAGACGTTACAACCTCATCAAGGCATGCGTTTCGCCCAACATGAAGACTGGCGTTACTCGGACGGTCACGCAGAATGAATTTGTCAATTAAATTGTGCGGTTACTGTAGCACGGTCGACTGACCGAGTCGGCACACGTATAGCCTATATAAGGCAAAGAACCCCATGCAAAGGGGAAGAGTTTTTTCCATAGACAAAAGGCTAGGCATCATCTTGAACCTCCTGTAATCTTTCTCACACAAGTCTAGTAATACAATCAGTAGGAGTAGGGTATTACCTCCGCCATTGGAGGGCCTGAACCTGGGTAAAAACCTCTTGTGTGAACCCGCTTGAATCTTCCTCGTGCGCTCCCCAAAACCTACTAGAAATATATATTGCCGTGAAATCCCCGCGACAGAGTATGACTCGGCTACAACACAAACACTGCAAAGCACCAATGTTAGGAGAGCGATTGCTTACCTTGCTAGGAGGGTGGGCTAAACTGAAGGGCACTGGATGCCCGGAGGTGTCCAGGCTCGTATCTTGAGTCAACCACCTTCCGACTCGGCTCCGCACGTCTTGCTCCGTAAGCACGCCAGTTGACTCCCGGGTCGCATCTGGGTGGTTGATGTACTCATACATCGGATGGACCCTCAGCTTAGCGGGCTGGATTCAACGGCTGATGAATGTCGAAATGACCCCGACTCCGGTAACTCCCGCCTGGAGCACTCGGGCAAGGTGCCCGTGAAGGACTTCAACCCTGGGGTGCTCCCAATCCTTTGGAAGCTCGACCCAGCTCATCTTGCTCTCAGGAGGCTGGCCCTCGAACCTCGGGAGTGAGGGCTCGAGGTTGGAGCAGTAAAACCACTCTAAGTGTCACCCTTTGTTGGATGATTGGAATGGGATTTCAAGATAATTTTTGATAGCGCCGGCCCTCAATTGGAACCCGGTGCCCCTTACTACAGCTGGTTTGTTCTTGCTAGGCTGTGGCTTGACTACAAACAGATGTTTCCAAAGGGCAAAGTGCGGTTCTATCCCTAGGAAACATTCACACAAAGTAATGAAACAAGCAACATGCAGCATGCCGTTGGGGTTGATATTCTGCAGCTCTAGTCCGTAGAAGTACAGCAGACCACGCAGAAATGGATGTGCTAGAATCGAGAACCCACGGTAGAAAAAGGGAGCGTGGATGATGATCTCACCCGTGTTAGGAGTGGGGAAGTCCTTCCCATCGGTAGCTCGCCATTCGATCAGCTCTTTTGGAGGCAGCACCCCCGCCTCCACCATGGCCTGTAGCCTCGTCTCCGTCATTGTGGACATCACCAGGGCGCCATCGGATCGATCGGGAAGCTCTCCTCGCCGAGTGTGGACCACGGCATCACGTTCTCCTCCTCTCCAAACAAATCTGCCACTTCGATGATGGTGGGCATTCGGCGGCGGCGGTCCAGATCTAGTGTTTTGAAATCCTGATCTAGACGCGGCTAGCTAGGATGGGGGAGTGGATGCGTGGAGCACTACGTGGTGGCAAGATGGGTACTACGCGGTGGCTTGACGGGCGCAGGGATTTGGTGCGAGGCGGCACTTTTGAGACTGCTGGTGCGCTGAGAAGGCGAAGAGGCAAATGACTTGGGGTGAAGCAATTTTTTCCGCGCCCCTCTGTCTTATAAGGGAAGACAGCCTAGCGGTGTGGCGATTCCACTTCCAACAGTTGTTTTGACTTGGGGTTTCAATGGTCGGTCCCCAGGGGTTAATAGCCATTTGAATACACCCCGAATTAAAAGGCAATTGTAACCCGCCTCCAGCGGCCGTTAGTCGATTACCGAACAATTTGGGACCGAGGCGTTATAGTTCGAAGGGTTTCGGTGGTTGACCTTCAGGGGTCCACAACCACTTGAATACACCCGAGTGAAGGGCAGCTGAAGTGCGCCTCCAGCAGACCACTAGTTGGACATCGAACAACTCGGGACCGAAGAGTATTTCCTCATAAGGAACACTAGCCGGTCCTGAACCATTCGGGAAACCAGGTACCACTTGGGAATTTGGTTGGGATTTATGGTATGCCCCCCGCTGGGTCACTAGCCGGTCTCCACCCGTTGGAAATGACTGGATACCACCTGGACTTACCCGTTATTAGCTCACCTGCCATGATATTCCTGCCCTACGGGTGAATATTACTCGGCTTATTATTTTTATTCCACAGGAGTTCTGTAAGTTCCTCACAATCTCCCTATAAGCAACAAGGAGACGCGCTCAGGCGGATGCCACTCGGAAAACTTGCCTAGGGGAGAAAGCAAAAAGTATTTGGTTTGGGCGGAAGCATTACCAAGCCAAGTTGCAGCCAGATCGTGAAGGACTCGGGGGCTACTGACGATGACATAGCACCTGGGTATCGTCAAGGAGGACAAAGCTAGCCCTCTGGACATGGGGTGGGCCGGGCCGACTGCCCGGAGTCCGACTTCTACACGGGGGCGCATCATCAAACTTGGAGTACAAGACATAAACATGTACCTATCTGATATCTCGGTTTTCTAGTTGTAACCGATTAAGAGATCTACTTGTAAACCGATCTGGGCTCATGTAACTCTGCCCCTGCCACCTATATAAGGCAGGGTAGGGATCCCCCGATCGATAAGGCGTTACATAAACCACACCCTAGCAACCTAGAGAGCTCCTCTTGAGGTCTTGCTGCATACGGTACACAAGCAATACAATCCACCAAACACAGGACGTAGGGTATTACCTCTCCCAAGGGCCTGAACCTATCTAAACTCTGTGTCCCATGTGCACCTATCTAGATCTGCTACGCATACGCTACCCCATGTTCATTATTGCCGGATTAAAACATCGACAGGAGGCTTTGCTGATTGTCAGTGGATCTCACTCCCATCTTTGCTCACTCGAAGGATCCACTCGATACCGATGATTGGCTTGAAGCATAGAGAAGAAGTTCACCCTCTCTTAGTGCACTAATTAAGAAAAGATGCTTTACGCCTCCTACCTATTGGAGGGAGCTACAGTGCGTGGTGGGACAACCTTCTCGCCACTCAAGCCCCTGTCGTGAGATGACCTGCACGGAGTTCTGCAAGGCTTTTTATCATGCCCACATCCCTGAGGGCATTGTGGAGAACAAAAGAGATGAGTTTCTTGCTCTCAAATAAGGTTGAAGCTTCATCACCGAGTATCTCCATTGCTTCAATCATCTCACTCGCTATGCCACTAGCAAGGTTTCACCGATGAATCTTGTGGGAGGAATTCATGAAGGCCTCACCGACGAGTTGCAAAAGGAGCTAGCCCTTCTTGATTCTCCTGAGTTTGAGTACTCGGTGAACAAGGCAATCATCATGGAGAAAGTTGTCGTTGGTTGAGTTCTCATAAGCCACGAGAGGGAGGCTACCAAATCAGCTAGTAGCAGTTTCTAGAACCTTGCTATTGGCCACCTCTCCCACATGCATTCAACCATCACACCTCCAAGATAATCGGGGCTTTTGGGGTTTCCACCTTGTCCTCCTACTTAAAGTCCTCACCATGGAGCTATGGTGGACAGCCGGGAGCTGTCCGCAATTTTGCGGATGTTGTCTACTCTAACTGTGGCAACAAGGGCCATTGCTCCAACAAGTGTCCACATACGAAGTCTGGTGGCTTGAGCACATCATCACTACCTCGAGGACTGCCAAGAAATGGTATTCAAGTCTAGAAGAAACCTCCCAACAGACCACAGGTGCTAGGTGTGATCATGTTGACCATGTCATGACCAAAGATGCGCAAGACGCACCGAAAGTCGTTATCAGTACCACTTCCCAGTAACTCAGCTCCTACAAGCATGGTTTTCAATTCCGGAGCATCTCACTCATTCATATCAAGTGAATTTTCTTAGAATCATGGCATTCCATTCAAGCCCATGCGTATTCCTCTCTTAATTCAATCACCTGACTCAAAAAAGAGGATCGAGCATGAATGCGAGGGTGTTAAGATGGATATATATGTGGTTGAATTTTTGGCAACTCTCATCATCCTCAGACTAGTGAGTATTGTTGTCATCCTTGCATGGATGCATGGGGCAAAAATTTATTGTGCCTGAAAATCTATCTCGCTCACAAGCCCTGACAGCAAGAATATCGAAGTTGCCTGGAAGCTACACAAGTCTCAAATATATGCCCTTGGTGGCATCCAAGCTCCATCTATTGAAGAGGTTCCAGTTGTATGCAACTTTTTGGATGTCTTTTCCGATGAGCTGCCAAGCATGCTGCCTGACCGCGATGTGGAATTCATCATTGAACTTCGACCCAAACCACTCTAATTTATAAACACCATATCGGATCCCTCCGAATGAATGGTCAAAATAAAGAAGCAATTGAAGGAGTTGGAAGATAAGGACTATATTAGGCCGATCTATTCTCCATGGGGCTGTCCGGCCATGTGTGGGAGCCCGGACTTAACTTCCATACCCCCTTGTATATCTCCTCATCAGTCCAAGATAATGAACACAGACAAAATAATACCACTACACACATCACGAAGTTTATTATAAAAACAACAAAGTAATAGTAGCTATATAACTACATAAAGTATTATGACTTATGTCATTACTATTCAGAACATAGCAGAAATATAAGCGTAGACGTCTCCATCTCAGTCACAAGTAGTTGACAAAGTCCACGTGATCTAGCCTCAATCTTGTCATGTAACTTCTATAGACTTCACAGTCATCCTCACAGTTATTTGAACACGTCCAACAAACAACATGATCAATGAGTACTTCACGTACCCAGTGTGCCCTCTCGTAGGAAAACAACTAACTATGTATATGAGCTGCAAAGGAAGGCTGTATGACTATTTTGCTAAAGCAATTATGGTTGTAAATACTACAATAATTTCAAAGACATCTTTCAATAAAAAGGGTTTTTATCTCAGCAGTATTTCTCATACATGTGAGCGTCCACGACCAATACATACTGAGTAAGGCACCAGGCCTAAACTTGTCCATAGGTTCCAACCACCTATTACATTTCCAGAACTAGGGTAGAGAGAAATAGCAAGGGGGAGCAACATGGGTCATTTTCATTACAAGTGAGTTATGTGCCATCTGTGACGATGGATACAGCTAATCATTAGTTTTACACTCTGGAAAGTTTGTACACTTTACCCACACGACATAATCTCGTCTTGTTTCCCGCAGTGGCTACTAGCATGTACACATCCATTGATGTGTCAGCAGAGAGATTGTGACAAGGTCTTTTAGCTAATCTTCTCCTGATGAGACATGCCCACCAGGTCTCGACATGGAGGAGCGTACACTCACTTACGCTACGTGGCCCCTATTTGTGCCGAGGTCCTCGTAGCTACGTCCACTCTTTTGTGGTACGGTAATGTGGACACCAAGACTCGACTAGCTTACTAATCAAGCCAGTGTCCATATAGCATGTGGTTGTACTATTTTCAAACTTCTCCAATTCAGACTTTGGCCTAATTTGATATAGGTAGCCATTGCTCATTCAAACATGATTCAGCTGCCGCCCACACCTTTTAGATGGCAAATTTCTCCTGAGAGTAGCAAAGGAGAATAGAGAGAGGAAAAATGGGCATCTGGCCCAGCTCAGCGAGCTCAATAATAGTTCGATAACAATGTCATCGATCCGAATATCATTTCCTCCGAAGAGGCAAGTCAAACATCCTAGGGATAAATTAAGCATGGCTAAGCAACATCTCTACTCTATTCTAAATATTAAATTATCTACCCAGGGTATTAGGTAAAAAAGGTGACAAGTGTGATATGGTAAACTGTCAGTCAACACGCTAGCTACGAGAATTAAACTGCATGCATGTTTATAAACAATAAATATAATGACCCTTAAAATAAGGATCATCATGATAAAGAAGAGGGGGCAGTCTCACAGATGGGTTGTTCTTCTATAGGAACTTGTCCTACCCAATGTCATACTTCCTATCATCGCGACAGCAATAGAGTACACAAAAAAATATAACTTCAAATTAAATATAGATGACAATACTAGAAGAATATGGCTAGCAAGGTCAAATAGGTGTCCAAAACGACAAGGTGAAAAGATATGATGTCGAAGGATAAAATAGAAAGGTGTGAGATTATGTATCTTGAGCAGGGTACAGTACATGTACTCGTAGATGTTTCTGGATCAAGGTCATTCTAGAAAAAAGATAGGTTTATGGAAGATAAATTGCATTCTAGGACTATAGTTATCTCAGTGTGAGATAGAGATAGAGTGTGCAACTGGGACACGATGTGGTTGATAATGACCATAGCACAACCATATGATCAACATAGAATCTAGCATAGTAGAAGAGCAAACATGACTATCATACTAGTGTCAAGCAAGTTCCTGCATGCTAGTCAGCAAGAAATGATAATAGGTACATGAACTAATATATCAAACAGTGCATAACATACATCACACGCGATGCAACACGGCTAAATAAACTAGACATGAAATAGAGATCGGACAAGGCATAGCATAGCACCAAAAATATGATCATGCAATTATAATCCTAGAGGGGAGTATAATTTAACAACCACTACTGACAATGCAAAGGTAAAAGAACTATATGATAATAACATAACTAAAATGTATATTGCATATACCTTATATGAACCATATACAATATAAAATAACAATTCTATACATGTCAGTGTGTACATCACAATATAATATAATATGATATAACATTATCTAACATAGGTATAATATATATATACATGCAAGATATCTATGTATATGTTATACTACCATGCTATATGACAAAAGAATACATACATCCTTCATGCTATTATCACATATGAAATAACAACATATGCATGCCATTATACACACACTATATAACATGTAACCAACATGTGACTGATTAATAATAATACATTCATAAATAATTATTGTTCAACATAGTATACTATCTATTAAAATAGAAAACAACTATATATGTAATAAAACTATTATAAAAACAAGAAGCAAGTATATAGTAACAACTTATAGCATTGCATAACATAATGTCATACTCCCATTTAAGTCTGCACATATATATCTATCATGTTATATACACATGTGATATGACAATTCTAACATGCTTATTAATAATCATCATCACGTGTGGATCATGGACACTACCATGCTAGTGAGCAACCATGTGCCACATGAATAACAATAATTACATGGGGGATGTTATTTAATATTAATTTAGTAAATATTATGCTTCTAGTATTATTGGTTATTTGTAATATTAATTTGGTTATACATAGGCATATACACTATATGTGTACAGGGCATATGATCATGCAATATTGAACTAACATGTTAAACCAACTCATGTCTAATTACTATTAAACAAAATTTATTGTATATATAGGCATACTATATTCAACTACATAAACATGCAACATGTAGCTATAGACATGGATAACCTATTAATGAACTAAACATTATTGATCAACATGATGAATACTCCTAAACATGAACACTATATACACAGACCATAGAACTATATAAGAACTATACATATACTATATGAAACTATAGTCTACATGAAATATTATTTATGGGTGATCAACATGAGGGAACTTTATAGTGAAGCAAACATGGAGGAACACAACGGCAATAATTGTAAGTATATAGAAGTATCATAATCATTTGGAGATCTCGTTACTCATCTTTGAAGACTTCAACAATAGCTTTCACAAAACTTTTTATAAGCAGTACTTTCTCCATCTGAATATAATAATCCATAGCATCGGCTGGTACTCCATAAGTTAGCATTCAATTGCTACGGTATTCTTCCGCAAGGAGATACCCAGATTTTCAGCACTATTTCTTTTCTGCAAAAAATATTTATCATGGCCTTCTACAACATGAACTATGCAAAAAGGAATGAGCCATTCTAGAAACCTGTGCGGAAAGAAGATGAGCGGTAGACAGGAGGATCAATCCACATAGACCACAAAAATATAGCCGTTAGAATATAGTTGTTAGAAATATAGTCGTTACAATACATTGTTAGTTACCAGATATTAATAAAATATAGAAGAGTGCATATGCTAAGTGGGAGTATGGATAGTCTAGTGGGGTGTGAAGAGATATGGAGAGAAAATATTTTGGAGAGAGCGCTCCATATGGAGATGTGGAGAGTGAGATTTGGGAATGCTGATGGAGATGCTTTAGTATGACATGTGGGCCCCGAGGCCAAGTTGACTAGTTAGCACTTGACCATTTAGGTGACCCTTAGCCTCGCATGTTAGCCTCTATGCTTGGTTAGAGCTGAGTAAAAAGTTGTTCTTTGCTTATTTAAATGAGAAAAAGAAAGAAAATGTTAAAATGCTTAAACTTATCCAAATCATTGAAAATGCATATGAACTCTAAATGAGATATACTTTAAAAAAAATTATGTTTTCATATTTAGTATTTAATGGTACCACTTTCATACATGCTACTGTATGAACATTTTGACATTACTGATATGCCCTTAAACCCTAAAATTCATATAAATCTTAAAATTTCATAAATTAATTCTATACTCCAAATTGAATGAAACAATTGCATTAGTCTCATAATTTCATTTCTACATTTTAGGATGCATTTGATTCATCATATAGCATCTAAATTCCTGGCATTTATTTATTGCTTTCTTTTGTCGTTTTCGACATTTTGGTATTCTTTTGTAGAACCCAGGAATGAGGGTTTTTACAAGTTTGATCTTCATCATGATCAGTGAGCCCTATCAGGCATCCAAGCATGCAGCTCGCTAAGGTCCTTATTTAATTTATGCTATGGTTGTGGATGTGATGAATTATGCTTGGTGCATAGTTTAAATAGTATTTTGTTGTTATGTATGAAATCACTAGCATGTTAGGTTAAGGTGGTTCATGTCCAGTGGTGTGATATTAGTTTTGACTTAGATATGAAACATAATAAGTGAGTTACGAGAGCCTTGATTTTGCTTCAACTGACGCAATTGCTAGTCATGCCGTGTTGTGGGCTCTTACCCTTCACACATGTGGAAGTGTTATGCGGAGTGTTGGATAATCATAGCTGGCAAGTTATGAGCTAACAACACTTTAGGATACTTCATTATTGAGAAACAAATGAGACTAAGTCTTGGTTTACTTAATAAAATGATGAAGAAGTCTTGGTTGACTTAATGTGACAAAATGATTGAAATCCTGCTAGATCCAATGTTACTTTCAAATGTTTGAGAACGACCTTCAAGTTATGTTGTTTGTATCTTAATTAATTGCCCTGTGCATGAGATGTGATATGTATTCTGTAACTCTTTCTTGAAGTTTGTGTTGTGATATTAGTTGTTAGTGGCGCACCATGCACCATATGTATATGATTTTAAAGTGTATGGGCAGCCATAAGGAATTGGTGTTGTTCTCACATTTCGTCAGTAGGATGTTGAGATTGAGTGACCTGCTAGCTGAATGCGTTGCCGGCCTGGCAGGTGTGGGTATGTGTACCAGGCTCTTGAGTGACCCACTAACCCTGTGCTCGACCAGCTAGCTAAGGGTGTGGGTACAATATTGGGCTCCTCCGAAACATTATTACTTAACATACTTGAGAGGGCATTAATCTTACAGGATTTTTGGTACTATAATGACTTCATTTTGGTGTATACCTTTGTCTAACTTGGCAATGGTGACACATACACTAAGGGCGTATGAGATGTTGGCCCGGTATCAGATTGTCAATGGCGATGGATATATTATGTTCTTATATGTATGGTATGTAGTCAGTTACTCGGGTATTCAGTGGTACACACATTCATAGTCAGTCTAATTCCATGGTCCTGATAAAATACTAACTAATCTCGAAGGTCTTGTTGATAGTAGATGAATTATAAGGATGACTTGCTATAGGACTTTCTAGAAAGGATGATCTATGGGTGAAATCGTGGTGGTGATGGGAGATGGAAAACTAGGGCTCCTAGCAGGTGCATCCGGATCTATCCCGCAGCCTCTCCTCTCTTGTTTCAACGCAAAGGTTTCTGTGTATGTAGGTGAACTCTGAAAGGGGGCTATGACACAAAACGGATCTACTCGCGAAAGGGCGGTAGCTGCTGATTGCTTGCAAGTGCATAGGATGAGTGTAACATCTTTTCACGAAAGGATTTCTGTTTTATATCGAACCAACTGAGAACATTATTAGAAGTGGTAGGTTTGCACCACTACATCGTCACTTGTAATTGCACCTGCTCTTGAATTAAAAGATAGCAACAATACTTTTGGAATTTCAATAAATAAACGTAAGAGAGGGATAAATGATATGAGAGCCAATAAAATGCAATGATGATGAAATAGGCAACTGGCATGTGGTTCATGAGATCATGTAGAGATGCTAATCATGTGCAAGGATGCTAACGAGCCACTCATCTAGTTGTGACATGTTGTAGGCATGCACCTGTAAATAGATGACCTCTCGTTGAGTTTATCACTTTTGTCCAACATTAAGTTAATCATTTATGATTCACCGACCAAAGAATTAAACATGTGCACATATGGTTTCTTGAATTCAAGCACCTAAACCCCTCACCCTCGCCTATCACTCAATGGCCAGTAGAATTGATGACAACAGAAGCATTTGATATTGCAAGGTAGGGACAAATAGTTCTAGGATCATGTTGCCCAAAACCTAAACAAAAGCACTAAGCATAGCAATATAAACACAAACATTAAAGCAACATCAAGGTGAACATAGTCTGAAATTATAATAAAAATAACATCAAATCATCTCTTTACATTCACAAATCCCTGTCCATCGAATATGCCTACGGTAGGAAGGATGAAAACAATGAGTATCATCATGAGATTAAAGCGAGACAAAACAGTAATATTCCCCTAAATCAAAAGGTGATGATCTCCAATGATGGGTGATGAAACAGCCATCGATCTAGCGAAGAAGTAGCGACCAATCTAATTTGGGTGGACGCAACAATATTCTTTAGATGCGAAGTGTGGCAGAGGAGTTCCGTTTCGAAAGCTCTCTCGGGAAATCATTTGTCAGGACGAATAAGTAGTCTAAAGGGTGTCGACGGCCAAGCCCTAGGGCCTCCATGCGGCACCTAGGGGTGGCAAGCAGGGCCACATCCCCCTTCTGCATGGGCCATCTGGGCCTCGCCTACCGGCCCCCTTTCATCAGTAGCCTTCCCTCATTTAATTAGCCTGAAAAGTTGCTTTTCGTGAAATTACAAAGCTTTCTGCACTCACTCAACGATAGAAGGTTTACTAGAATAAAAGTTAATCACAGATATGCAATAATATCTAGAAATAGATGAATAAGTTGTGGCAGATTTAACCGTCTTCGATGTAGGTTTTACCCGATTGTGATGATTGTAGAGTGATATTGCATGTAGGTATAGACGCTTTCTTAATTTTGGTCCTAGTCTAAGGAGTCACACGTGAACTGAAATATAATACAGCTTTAGAAGAAGTTATATATAATGTAGCTGAGTAGCAAAGCCCCAATAACATATATACAAGTCAGTATCTGGAGAAATTCAGACACATATAGCTAGCTAGCAGCATCACCGATCCCATGGAAAAGACAACGAACAGCACGCAGTGTATACATACGCACGCTAGCTCATGACAAAATTTGTACCCTAGCTGCGCAGGCATGGCTAAGGTGATATGCATGAGAGATGGACGCTGCAGCATGCAGCAGCAGCTAGCTTCGTTGTTGGCGTGTGCGTATGCGCGTGAGCGCTATGGATGCATTGCGCTGACTGATATGTGCGTGAGCGATGGATGCATGCGCTGCACCCAGATATACACACGTGAACAGGTTGGTAGCTGTACGTACACAGGAGCGGGCATGGCAGGCCGGGCATGCAGCGCAGTAGTAGCTCGCTATAACTAGCTTGACAGTGCCATGCATGCATGGCGCAGAGATGGTCCACATGGCATATCCCGGTTGGCCGTGCTTTCCCGGCGACACGGGCGCGGCTTCAGCATAACGAACAGGCACATCAGGCAGGGCAGTGAGAGAGGCCGCATGCAGAACAAAAGAGGAGCTCGAGATGAATGAAACGAGAGCGCGTGCTAACATATGCATGCATGCAGGCTAAGCCAGTGGCAACGGGGCGCGAGCTCCAGATCACGAGAGCCCTGTAGTGTTTGGAGGCAACGCGCAAAGCTGCGTGTCACGAGACCTCCGATCGAGCCTTATTCCCCAGAGCACGTACGCTTGTGAACCCTTCCTTGTATATATGTGCATGCTGATATATGCTCTCCCATGTACGCATGCATGAGTGACTGGCTGCATATATGCCCAACTTGAAAACATAATGTAGTTTTGTATCTTTGTCTATGACGGAGCAGGTACATATATATGATGCTGCAGATTTTTTTAACTTGCTAGTATATGTCTATCAGATCAGAATGAGAATCACTGTGTCTCCTATATTAACTTGTGACGCGAGGACGAAAGGTTTCCTAGCTAACTTTTCAGATATGAAGCTTTCTTATGTGTAAAACTCAAGCTAGCTGGGGTAAAAGCGACTTTTGTGCTTATGATCAGTGCATGCAGAGGCAAGGAAGCTGGAGAGAGCAAGAAAGTGGGAGCTCCGTAGTGATCAATGCAAGTGTGATGTTGTGGCTCCCAACTCCTCTTGTCATATGTTTTGTCCGTGGCTTATCGAGGCATATTAATTGCTGCTATGTACGGATGGATGAAGAATGAATAGCCACTTGTTTGACGGGAAAGAATAATGAAGCAATGTGATGTCTCTACTATATATCGATCAGAAGTCATGTGAGGAAAAAGTACATTCCTTTGTACTTTTGCTATGATATTAATTTGTGTGAACCGTATTTGGTTATGGAGTAAGAGCCTTGCAGGCTCAGAGAGTTGGCATGATGTGGACGTACAATGGTGACGCACCACCCATCGCAATCCGGCTATCATTTTTTCCCTGTGTGTTTAATCAGATATATTAAGAACTGGATATACGATTTTCTAGAAATAAGTCGCCTACTAACTAAAAGTAAATTTCGGCGGCCTGGTGAGACAACACAGAATAATCTAGAATATAATTACCTCTAGTAACCAAACCAAGCAAAAGCTTGGTTCTTGGGATTCCATATATGTTGTTCGTCAAGAAAATAAATCAAGGATGCATAGGCCAGTTAATAGATTCTAAACCGTCACGCATTAGTTTCTACGGCTACTATATCTTTATTGCTATTGGTATATTTGACCGGATTTTCTAGCCCGAGGCGTTACCACTCTGTTTTGAGATTCATGTATGTTCTGACTTAATTTACACTGCACACTCTGCAATAAATTAAGTAATCCATATATAACTTGTATTAACCCATTTCCATGTATGCTATGCACTGAAAAATGGACTTATCGATATCTATATTATACTAATTTATTTCCATACATATTTGACATTTTAGATTTGTTTATTAAAATATAAAATAAGGGTGCGCTATAGTAATGAGGAAGGGGTGATAATGCCCGCAGGGGTAAAGACATATATTTTCCATTGGTATATATTTAGTCAAAATTAATGTTTATTTTCATTGTTTATAATGTATAGTGTGCAATGGTTTAATATATATTCTAGTGGTAGTTACAATTGCAATCAGCCTCTGTGGTGCTCTATGCACTCAAACTCCGGTTTGGGCACCAAATCAAAATATAAAAAAAATCTGCACTTCGTTGTTGATGCAACATCTATGTAGAGTGTTCCAGTACACTTAAAGTTTCAACCTCGAATTAAAATTTATTTTAAGATACAGTAAAAGAAGACACGTATTCATTGAATAGTAACATATGTCTTTTGTTTTTGGTACCCAACCACAGACCTACTAAACCACTAGCATTTTAGTCCTCATTGTATCCAAGATCTAACTACAAAGCACCACAAGCTTTAAAGGTCTTGGGTCCTCTCTCCTTAAAAGACTAGCCTAATAGAAGGGGCTACCCTTATCTTATATGTTGTGTTATGCCTCTGTCCATAATCGATGTGGGATTAAACCCAACAAATCTTCCCCTCACACATTGATCATACCCGAGACCACTAACATCAGGGTTCCAGCCTGCCAACCATAACCAGTAACCGTGAGGTCCCTGACATCTGTATCCGGGCACCTGGGTTCTGATACCACTTATTACGTAATTCTGAGCCTACTAAACCACTAGCATTCTAGCCCCCATTGCGTCCTAGGTAGCCAGCAATCGGAGATCGAGGAGCACGGCAAGCGCAAGTTTTGATCGGTAGCATCAAGCCGAGGCAGTCAACACGATCAGTTTATTGTAATAGGGAAAGTATCTGCAGCAGGCGTCCTATTGACAGCAGAGAGGAGCGTCGGAACCTGTAGGGCTGGTGCTTTCCAACGGGAGCAAGAGAAAGGAATAAGATACCAGTCCAGAAAAGTCAAGTGTGGTGTTGCGGATTGTGGAGTTGGAGTCCGTGGAGAGATCCTACTCTGGATCAGGACAGACCATAATCTCGGTTGGTTCGGAGTCTGTTTCGGTTCGAGTGGTCGAATTGGAGGAGAGAACTTCGAGGGTGTCTAATGATACGGGCTGATTGAGAGGCTATATGCATGGAGAATCGAAGCCTAGGTCAGCAGAGCCAAGAAGTCTGAGGGCCAGTTTAGGTTTGTTCGCAGTTCAGACTATTAAGCTGTGCAACACATGTCTATAAGAGATCTTGGATCCTCTCTCCCTAAAAGACTAGCCTAATAGGAAGGACTATTCTCACCCTTATAAGTTGTGTTCTGCCTCTGTCCACTACCGATATGAGACTAAATCCAACAATTTTTTTTGATATACCATTTGTGGGGTTTATATCGTTTTCTATAATTACTCTTACGTAAAATTGGATGGAAACTTGAAAGAGTAAATTGAGAGGCATATATACCTTAATTTTCTCAGACTTTTAAATTAATTTTTTGACTAAACGAAGAGGGTTGCATATAGTGCACCGCAAAGCGTTATTGTAGCATACATTGCCGGTTATATAAGAGTTCCCAATATACAAGTACTAACCGTGTCTCTCTTATGTCAGGAGAGGCTCCTGAGATGCCCGGCGTCTTTAAATAGCTCCCCTCACCATAGGAGAGCTTGTTCAACTCTGAGAGGGAGGGACAATAGAGAGAGAGAGATGGTTTCAAGGGAGCAGAAGAGAGCGAGTTTGCATGAGAAGCTGCAGATTCTCCGAAGTCTTACTCATTCTCAAGCGGTAATTATTAGCATATCTTCTTATAGGCGCTAAGTTATCGTCTCTTTAATTTCTTCTTCTTTCGACAAGCCCCCACGTCCTCAAGCTACTTCAATAAATAGTACATACATATTTATGGGAAATATATAAAGCTTTGGGGAGCCTCCACGTCTTCAAATCTCGCATACTCCACAAGAAAATATTGAATTTTTTAAAATTCCTCTAGACAAATAGGGGAGAAAATTAAACACTAGCCATTTATCTTGTTGCCAATGATAAACCGATAAGGCTAAAACTTGTTTATGTAGAACGTCATGTGTGTTAGTTACTCATCAGTATCTAAACGTTCTTTGCATTCAGCTGAAATTAGTTGATCATGTAAATGTGCCATGCAGGCAAATAAAATGTCGATAATCGCTGAGGCCTCAACATACATCAAAGATCTGAAGCAGAGATTGCAAAGCTGAATCAAGAGATAGCCTGCGCGCAAAACACCAGTAGCCTTTGTGAAGAACCCTCGCCATCGGTACCATGTTGCTGATCAATAATAATAAGTCCCACTGAATGTACCCAATTTGCTAATTTGCAAATGTGTGCCTTTTATTTTGTATATTCAGGTGAATGTTGAAGTCCTAGAGAAGGGTTTCCTCATCAACGTGTTCATGGACAAGAACAGCCTGGACTGCTTGCTTCCATTCTTGAAGCCTTCGATGAGTTGGGCCTCACCGTGCTTGAAGCTAGGGCTTCCTGCGACAGCTCATTTCGTCTCGAAGCAGTAGGAGGAGAGGTAAATAAGATTGATGTAAACTTACCTATTTAATATGTTCTACGGTCCCTAGCTATATATGTTGTACCTTCTCTTCAAAACCTTATCTGAAGACAGGATATCTGTCGTGATCGGAAGTTTATTTTGCAATTTACAAGTCGGATTGTTGATGTTACAGTATGTAGCTGCGGAACTGATCGATGCGCACGCGGTCGAGCAAGCGGTGATGCAAGCCATCAGGAGCTGTTCCGGAAATTAGGAACATGCATGCAAGCTTGATCGAGTTTGAGCTTAATGTAGTCAATCAATGCTCTCTACTATACTAAATTTCTACGCACCCCTCCCCAATTTTTGTTTCCTTCTCGATGAGAGCAGGGTATTGTCTACTTGCAACAATTCTAGGCATGTATGTGTGTGCGCAAGCTAGCAATCATGTAATGAAAATGTCGATATATAAGTGAGTATTTCAGCCAAGCCTGTACTCTCATCCTCACCCTTTATCGTCGTGTATCGCTGCCATAATTGCTTCTAGCTTGAGGCAGGGAACTAGGGACGGAGAAAGGAAAATACAACAAGTGTGAATGAATCTTCGCAGTAAAAGATGTTGGGGACGATTCAAATGTAGCTGTGTCAGTTGGCCCATGTAGGCCCATAATCCGTGCTTGTGTTGAGACCCACACTGAGCACGGCAGAAATAAAAAGATGGGCTGTAAAGCCAGCCTGGCCCATTTGCACGCCTACTTCGACACATCTGGAGATGCTAATTATAGGGCGTCCCTTGCAACGGTCCGTCAGGGCGTCCTCTCCACATTAAGGGCACTGCCCACATGTCACATGGGACGGTGGAGGGCATTTCTGTCCTCCTCCTTATTGTCACTTTCTTCTTCCTTGCTCCTATTCACCTGCTTGTTCTTCCCTTTCTCAAAGCTCGAGTGACGCACGAGCAGTGACACAAATCAAGGCGGAGCTGCCAAAGACCTCACAACGAGATAAGCTTAGAGTTGAGGGCACTGTCAAAGACATCAATAGAGGTAGAGGTGAAGCTAGTCATTGTCACCGCCATCGACCAACGCACTGCCACACCCGTTACCGCTGTCATAATTATCTTTTTAAAAGTGATGCGCTTAATACACCAACATCTATTGCGGGAGACATCTGCCACCTGTGGTGAAACGTCATCAGTGATGGAGAAGTAGAGGAAGCAGTGGTGACGCACGAGGCGGAGTAGAGAAAGAGGATCAGAGACAAGTCGGATAAGAAGAAAAGGCAGGAGACACCACTACTACAAAAAGAACTTTTCTGAACCCCTCTCTTAGCCGGTTTAAAAAAATGGATAGCAACAATGACAACCTGAGCCGGTTTCGCTAGTAGACCCGACTGCATAGAAATAACAGGTGGGATAACATGTGAATAAACTCAGCGTTTTCACATGTTGAACCGACTGGGATATATCTCGGTCGGTTCACGAAGACGACTGACTGGAATAATTTAGTATACAAGTCGGTTCATATGTTGACTAGATAATATCCTAACCAACTAAGGTGACATTATCCCAGTCAGTTTGGCGCTTAGAATAGACTAGATAATATCCTACCCTAGCTATATAGTTCCCCCCTCCATGCCCAAATTTCACGAACTGCCATTTGCCTCATGCCCACTGCCCTGAAATTGTGCCCATGCTGCCACCACCACAGAGGAGGAGGAGCCGCCATGGCTATTTGCAGTCGCCCGAGCCCGCTGTCGTCCACAACCGCTGCAGAGGAGAGGAGGAGCTGTCGCCACCACTGAAAAGGAGGAGACGCCCATCGAAGAATAGGTATAGCCTTAGTTTCGCCATACGAACCCTAAGGTTCGGGTAGATTTTAAATCCGGTGGCCAGATTGGATTAGTTCAAAGCCGTTTCAAATTTTGATCTAGTTTGTTCTTGTCCCTATATTTTATGAGGTAGTTTATTTTTGTTGTATTACTAGCGTGATTAGAATCTAGTTTGTGCATGTTTTAGCCACTATTCACATGCCTAGATCGTATGTAAATATTTAGAGGTTAAGTTGAGCATTGTTAAATTTTTTATGATGCTTTTATTGCTACTATTTTCTTTTATTTTAGTATATTTAGTTTATGTTTAATTACTTGAGTATGTTAGGGTTTAGATCCAATGCTTGATCATGTTATACATATTCTAGAGATGATTATGGTTTTGTTCAGGTGTAGTTTACAGGTGTAGTTGCACGTGATAGTATAATGGTAATTCTTTTAGATGATATTTCTACTATAGGTTGGAAACAGAAACCCTCTTTGGTTGTTAGGTTTAGTTCTTTCTTAATGTGTTCCATAATTTGTTATTAATGGCTGATGATATGAGTTGGAAAGAGAAATCCTCTTCGGTTATTAGGTTTAGTTCTTTCTTAAATTATTCATGATTTGTTATTAATGGCTGATGATATATATTGGCAAATAATGATGTTGGATATATATCTGCATATAGTTACTTTAGTTATCCTAGTTTAGCTATTGCATATCTATTTGTACCATTTATGTGGTTCTGTTAGTGAAAGGTCGGATGCTTTGACAAGCATTGGAATCACAAAAGATGCGGTGATAAATTGACGTGTTACCTCCCCTATCCTGTGAAGGAGAGAAAACATGTTCCAATGGAGAGGTTCATCCTCTACTTCAAAAGAGGGGTGGTCGTAACTCATCGGATTATCCCCACCTTTCATGCGATTCGGATATTTATTGGAGCTTTCAGAAGACTTTGATTTGACACAACCGATTGATGTGGTATGAGTTTTTTTATAAGATTAGGCCAATGATTATAAGACTTTGCTATAAAATGAGTGTCTGCTTTGCTTTTCTAGTATGAGGTAAGGAACAACTAAAAATTATCATCCTAGAAAAGCATGCACACATTATATATATTAAGAGCAAATAAGTATCTTAGGCCTATGATGTGCAACGATGCATCTATTTCAATACATTTGAATTCTTTCTTTCAATACAATATTCTTTATTTGTGTTTTTTGTAAAATTTATAATACATTGTTTCATTCAGTCATAATGATGTCCTCTTTCACCATCAAATTTTTCATGAAGGATGTCACCATTGTGGATTGAATGACACAATATATTATAAGCTTTTATGGACAGCACAATCAGAGAGTACTATATCAAAATTGATGCCTCCTTGATTGCCAGTGATGAGAAAGACCCACTAATAAATCGTGCAACATGGTTTACAAGGGTTTAAGGTTCAGGGTAAGGTTAAAATTGCATTAACCCTAGCCCTAAACCCCGCGCCACTAAACCATTGTCGGCCGATGTTTGATTATTTAAAAATGGGCAATATTCTGAGGTTTTTTCTTCTCATCGATTTTATATCGTCACTGATAGAACAATGGGTATCCTGACTTTCGATGAGAAGGATAACTACGATTTGTGGATTCGACCTTGACGATCCGACTACACCATACGACGACGATGCGCCTTAGTAACCACTAAACCAACTCCAGTAGGTTATTGATGATGCAGGAAGCACAATCAACCTGATCATGAGGTTCTAATCCCTACGAGTAATCAAAGAACAAGCAAGAATTAAGATAAGCTTTCCAAATAGTCCAAGATCACCCAAATTGGAATTCATATGCCCGAGATATGGATGTTTGAAGTAATAGCTATCTCAGCAATCAGAGTCCAGAACTTGTGGGACTTGATCTCTAGCTCTTCTTGGATCAAAGGTGACGTGGGAGAACTCCTTATACAGTGCCAATTCATGTGGTACATGGTAAAGATCATGTGAGCTTCATTTTCTCCTCTCGAGAGCTTGAACTTGACACCTCGCTTGTTCTTGAAGATCTTCATGAACCTCATTTTGTTCTTTATAGCTTCAACAATGGACGTAGTTGAAGTAGTGAAAGTAGAGGTGGCAACGGTTGTATCCATAGGGTTCATGTCCTCATCAGTCACCAATTGCCAATTATAGAAGGGTTCCACATAACATCAACGAGAACTATACGTGAACCCCAATAAGTGTTATGCCTTCACCGTAGGGCTTGGTTGATGCAAGAACCAAGGTTTGCGATGTAGTCATAATTCTCGTTGGGTGATCATGAGTAGTTCTCTTTGAAGTTGTGTGGAACCTATCTGTTTGTCATTGGTCGCGCATATAGAATTAGTGAGGAGAAGATTTATGGCAATGAGGAAAATGACCACATAATTAATATGCACATAATGTGAAGTGAAAATAGCTATCGGTTTGTTCTCCTGGCCAACTAGGATAGTTAATTATCCCAGCCGGTTTCTAGCCTAAAACTGGCTTTTTTTTGGCCTGCTAGGCAGAATCTGTTTCTGCCTAGCATACCTCCTGAAACAGAAAACAACAATATATATATCCTAGATTTCTCAGATCATCCCAACATCAACATACCATACATATACATGCACATACATATCACATTCACATTTTATTTCACAAATGACTCTCAAATAGATAGAAATTTAAAATTTAAACAAGTATATCATATTACAATGAAAAAGATAGCCTCGATTATAGCCACTAAGAGGTAACACTTGTACAGTAAAGCATGTTCTTGTAGAATGAGTTATGGATTTACACAAATCATTAAAACTTTGAAAAGATCTCAAATGGTAGGAGTAAAGAAATAGGTGATCAAGAGCACATCCCAGCCAAAGTTGGTGGCGGTATATATAGAAAACCATAAACTAGCCGTTATGCAATATTTTGCACTACCCAAAGGCTTCGAGATTCAAAATAATTGTTTTCTTGAGCTGCTTCGAGCAATGCACCACACCACCCGAAGGTTCCAATGAGTCAAACTGGAAAATCATTCAAACACCCGAAGGGTCCGGATATGATAAGTTCGAAGATAGAATACAACCTTCTATCTAGAGTGGAAAATTTGGTTTGGATGCTCTAGACAAGACACACTCGAAGTGTCTAGAGGTTTAACACTTGGTGAAATAGAGAGATAGCTAGCTAATTTAGGGGATCCACACACGTGTCACTCGGAGGGTCCGAATAAGTACAGCACTCGAGACACAAAAGTTAGGTTTTCCTTCGGAGCATCCAGATAGAGACGACTCAGAGAGTCCAGACCAAGAAAAGATGCCTCTGGAAATGTCAAAAAGATAACTCAGAGGTTTCGGACAAATATGCTCAGAAGTTTGGATTTCTGCCAGAAGTTCCAAATGGAAACCATTAGGAGGCTCTAGATACAAGAGCAGCTTCTAGACAGAAGACTTGACAAACTTCGAAGGCTCCAGATCAACACCACTTGGCTTTTGGACAGAAGACATTTGAACTCTCAGAGGGTATAGATGAACACCACTCGATGGCTCGGGGAAAAAGATATGCTTCTGGTCAGAAGCTAAAGAAAACATTGGAGATTCCAAGCAAACACCAGTCGTGGCTCTAGACCACTAAAGAAATCTACCCACACACTGTTCAGAGGTCCCGACGACGGCCTCGGATCATGCAGGCACAGTTAGAATTTGTTTGGAGATAAAATTTGGAGATTCTAAAGATTAGGAAGTGGATCCTATTGAGCATCGCACAAAAATAATCCACCCTAGCTATCGACTTACTCCCCTCTTCGTAGTACGGCTTGCCTATCACTCAAGGTGATTCTTGGAACCACTAAAATGACGATCCTTAATCTTCTAGTCATGCAATTCATATCTTCTTCAATCTTTTTAGGGGGTCACCAATGTCATGTTTATTGGACTAAAACCTTATCAACACTTGATAAACTCATTATTTCCTTAATCGTTTTGTCATTAATCATCAAAACCCACTTTGGGGATCTAGATGCCCTTTCAATCTACTCATTTTTGGTGATGGATGACAACACAATTAAAGTAGAATAGATGAATTAAAAGAAGTTGTTTTGAATTCTATGGTATATAGGAAGCTCCCCCTAAATGTGTGCATGATAAGATTTTCTTTGAATGCAAATGCAGATATCAAGTTGAAATTAAGGGAGCTCCCACTGTATCATAAAATTCGTGGGTTGTGCATAGAAGACAACAAAGCATACAATATGATGAACTATGCACAAGTGAGTGAGCATGGCAAAGTGATGCATATTCTAAGAGTAGCATATGAAACAACCATATTACCCAAAAGATTAGAGTTAGAAGACAATGAGATCAAATGTAAGAACAAGTCTTGTAATTCTCAAAACACTAGTATCTATACGACCCTAATCTATAACTTCTCCCCCTTTGGCATCAAGACACCAAAAGAGGGAAGAAGACTATCTACTCCACGGGAGTGATGACCAGCAACGAAGGGAGCTCTTGTGGAGCTGAAGTAGAGGTATTGGGGCTGATAACGAAGGTCAATGTAGAGGCCAAAGCTGGAGTAGGAGTTTGAGCTGGAGATGGTACTGAAGTAGCAAGTGTAGATTGAGCCGGAGAAGAGGAAGTGCAGCAGCAACAGTCTCTGGCTGAAATGGAGGATGTGAGCTCTATGGATACTCCTCATTCTCCTCATCCTCTAACGTGGACTAAGAACCACGGGCTGACTCAAGATATCCCTGCCATCCTCTCATGTAATGATTTTTGAGATTGGCAAAGGTACTCAAGCATTTCCTTTTGAGACTTTTGAATCTGAGTAGGAAGAGGAGGAGCTACACTCTCCTGATCGGTAGAAGCTTCACTACCTTTGGTCTTCTTGATCTTGGGCTTGAAAGAGGTACCCAAGTTCTTCTCAGTCTTAGGCTTGTAGATTTGTTGTGTCACCTCAAGATGAAAACGCTCTAGATATAGCTAGTTGACCGCTTCTGCTCAATTGTACCAAGACGCACCTCCGTGTAGATGAACTCCATAATGTTGAGTGACTTACTTCCATCGATAGTATCTAAAAGGTTGAGAATGTATGATTTGATGTTTGTGACATCACCAACCTCTGGAGCCAATGTGTTCCTCATTAGCTTGTTCAGGGTTACCAACCCTTGATGTAGGCCAATTGTGCCACCCTTCACCACCTTGGGAGCATTGTTATCATAGCAGTGACCAATGTCCTTAGTCCCGAGAGCAAGGACATCATGGAGCTTCTCTACTTCTAGATAATTGACAGGAAGATTGAGAATGATGGCAAACTCATCAAACCAGGATTGAAGCTTATGACCATCTGTCATCTGGTAAATGTGATGGTCATCATATATGTCCAAGTATACTGTACCATAGAACTATAGAAAGAGCTCACCACTCCAGTCCTAGTGAAACACCATGAGGTCCACTATCACAGTTATCATGTATTTCTGATGTACCCCAAAGAACTAGGGCACACTGTCGATATAGCTCCAATCAATCCTCCTTGTGGTGTAACCATTGGGTTATGGGGTAGCAAGACAGTCTCATAGAAGTTCTGCTAGAACAAGGTCCAGAAATGACTGCCAACAATTGTCCTCTTTTGCTCATATGGGTTGACTGCTCTAAGTTTGTGAAGGTCAACCTTCGACTTGGACTTGTAGTCAACTGGTGCCCTTGGGTTATGCCCTTTATCAGGATGATGAGACACAAGCACAATCTTATCTTCAGAGGCATCTAGAAGATTCAACCTCTTCTTAGTAGGCCTTCTTGGGTTGTGCCTTCTTTGAAGAAGCACCCTGGGTAGTCCTCATCGATGCCCTTCTTACATCTTTGGCCACTTTGGTGCGGCTTTGCCTGTGTGAGCCCCTGAAAGCATCTTCTCTACCGGAGCACTTGGAGGTTCGTTATAGTCTGAATCACTTTCATAAGACAACTCTAAAGCTATGGCCTTTCCCTTATCTTCCCTAGAAACTCTAGTAGAAGTCTTGGGGGTAGCTGACTTGGAAGGAGCCTTCTTCTTTGGTGATCTTAGTTGTTTGAGGAGAGCCTTGTGAGGTGCCTCTTGGCAATGGGTGGCTGAGGGATGGAAGAGGTTTTTCATGTTGCTGTAGTGATCTTCTTAAGGCGAACTTGAGGCTCATCATCACTCCTCTCAACTTCCTCTTCCTACACATCCTCATCCCTTTTTCTCTTCTGGGCCATGGCCTCAAACAGGGCATCTTCTTCCCCAAAGTTAGAGCCATTCAACGGTAGCTAGGGGCTCTCTACTTACTCCTCTGTACCAATGGCTCCTATAGTCTCGGGCTCTTCATTGGAGGAAGACATCGAGACCCTTTGAAAGCATGTAGGTATGAGTAAAAGATGAGTGCACAATGGACCAGACTTTTGTTTTGAAAAAAGAGTCAAATGCATGTAAAACCCTAGATTTAAGTCCATTTTTCACTATCCAGAGACTTCAGGTGGCACTCATTCGGAGGCACCGAGAAAGTCACAAAAGTGATACTCAAAGCATCCGAATGGTGCTCATCCAAAGGCACCAAGCACCTCAGAGAGGGCTGGGGTCATCCGAACGCAACCCTTTTGGAGGTGCCGAGCAACATAGGTTTGCTCTAAGCCATTGGAGACGGCCCCCTTAGAGCATTTGAACATGGAATTTTGACCTAACCCTAGATTTTCTGCCTTATCGATTTCGATGAAATCTCACAATTAAACTAGGAATTGGAGGGGGGATCCAGGTGTGACCAAAGGAATTTGAGTTCCAAGCGGCAAATTGGAGGAAGAAGCTCAGGAGGCGCCACTTGCCCTAACTTGGCGGAGCAGCGGCTACAACGGTATGCAGTGGGGAAGACGACTGGTGACGACATGAGAGATCAATGAAGGTGGCAACTGGGAGAGCACGCGACAGTGAGGGCAACGGTTGGAGGCGACTCGAGAGAGCCGGTGGTGAATAGGAATTAACTCTGTGGTGACTAGGGTAAACCTAGCCGCATGGTCCTTAAGTAGTAGAATTTAACTCACCATCCAGAGGGTCCAAGCGGAATTCGTTTGGAGGCTCCAGGCAGTTTAGCAGCCTCTCGTTCCAAGTCTCCAAGAGACAAAATAGATTCTATGGGATAATTAGAGTGTCCGAGAGAGATTCATCCGGATACACCAAAGTGAAATTTTGGTTCTGCAAATGAGAAGTTGTAGCCATTCAGAGCATCTGGGTGATGCTCATCCGAAGAGTCCGGGCTACAAATAAAATGTCCACTTGTGCTAATTTGGACGAAGATGGTGATGAGATATAGATAGATAGAATCAATGGAATCCCTATGGGTTCTTTCTGACATCCAAGTGGGGAACAATCAATCAAGTAAAGCAATACTTGGATGCAAACTGAAAGAGATCAACTCAAATATCTTGATAAAATGAGCAAAAATGCATCAACGTGTCTAGACTTGTAAGAGGAGAAAAACCTATAAAGAACAAATGATGATGATTTTAGTTGAGTTTCCACCATATATGAGCCATAATTTGCACTTGGACTAATATACATTCTAGCATAAGATCCCAGAGGCAAGGGATCACATTTTGCATATACTTCACCCTAAGAGTAACAAATACACAAAATGATCTTTTTGTCACACCTTTAGGATGTGGTGTTCATTGAGCAAACAACACGCCCCCTTGATGTGCTCATCATCTTAACCTCAAAAACAAAAACAAAGCAAAGCATACAAACATATGTCTAAAGTTTCAAGAAATATTTGAGAATCCAAGATATTTAGTTCATTCCTCAAAACACAGAACCTATGCTCATCTAAGGGCTTGGTGAAGATATTCACTAATTATTTTTTTGTCCTTACATGGCTTAAGGTTATTTATCCCTTTGTCACATGATCCCTAAGGAAATGGTGTTGGATAACTACGTGCTTGGTTTTTGAGTGTTGGATAGGGCTGTTGGATATTTTGGTTGCATTTTCATTATCACATAAAAGAGGCAGTTCTTTCAAATTGACTCCGTAATTCTTCAAATTTTGTCTCATCCAAAGCAACTGTGCAACAACTACCTGCGGAGATGTACTCCACTTCGACCATGGATATGGCTAGAGAATTCTATTTTTTGGATGACCATGACACTAAGAATCTACCAAGGAATTAGCATGTGCCGGAGGTACTCTTCCTATCTACCTTACAACCCACATAATCCAAATCCAAATATGCAACAAGATCAAAACTAGCACCCTTGGGATACCACAAACTTAGGTTGGGTGTATGAACTAGGTATCTCAAGATTCTCTGAACGGCCACAAGATGGCACACCTTAGGAGCGGCTTGAAACTTTACACACACTTAGCATGATATCGATCTTAGATGCACAAAGATAGAGCAAAGAGCCAATTATGGATTGATGTACCTTTTGATCCACATATTTACCTTCCACATTGAGATCGAGGTGCCCATTGGTATGCATCAGTATATCAATAGGCTTGGCTTTCTCCATGTCAAACCACTTGAGCATGTCCTTAGTATTCTTGCCTTGACTTATGAAGGTCCTCTCCTTGAGTTGTTTGACTTGAAGTCTAAGGAAGAATTTGAACTCACCCATCATGGACATCTCGAACTTATCAATCATCATTTTGCCAAAATTTTCACTAAAGGTATTTGTTAGTAGACCCAAAGATAATATCATCGACATAATTTTGACAGATGAACAAGTCACCATTAGTGAACTTGGTAAAGAGGCTTGAGTCAATTTTCCACATTTTGAAGACTTTTTTGAATAGAAACTCCTTAAGACACTCATACCATGCTCTAGGAGCTTGTTTTGAGTCCATATAGTGCCTTATGGAGTTTGTACACGTGGTGAGGGTCTTTAGTGTCTTCGAACCCAGGAGGTTGCTCACGATATACGAGTTCATAAATTTTACCATTCAAGAAGGCACTCTTGACATCCATTTGATGCAACTTAATGTCATAATGAGTCAAAAAAGAAAGAAATATACGAGTGGCCTCTAATCTAGTAACATGAGCATAAGTTTCATCGATGTCCAAACCTTCGACTTGAGTGTAACCTTGAGCGCCTAACCATGACTTATTTCTCACCACTTGGTCATCTTCGTCTTGCTTGTTATAGAAGACCCACTCAGTGCAGATCATATTTTGGTTTGGTCTTTTCATAAGTGTCCACACCTCGTTACGCTTGAAGTTGTTTAGCTCTTCATGCATTGTGCTCAACCAACGTATTTTCCGGCATGGCACACATTACTAAGGTGATCCTTACCAAAAGTTACATTCTTGACGCCATCTATGTGATCACCTTGAGTAGCTTGTTGAGGTTCTTCATTCCACATAAGATAGCCTCCTATGTCATAGCCAACCTAAAAATACTTTCTCAACAAGCATGTTTGTGTAGAAGAGTTGTTAGAGGGAAATCTACCAAGTAGAGACTCCCTTCCAAAAGCCTTTGAAGACTAAAGAGCGATCATCACTCTTAGTCACAAACACTGTGCTTAGTGAAATTGCACTCAACATCAAGGTCACAAAGTTGAGATACAGAGAGCAAATTATAGTTCAAAGATTTCACAAGAAATACATTGGAAATGGATAGGTCATTTGAGAAAGAAAGTTTACCTAAGCTCATTGCCTTTCCTTTTGCATTTTCACGAAAAGTGATGTTCTCATGTTGTGAACCTCCACTATCAATTGATGTGAACATTTATTTTCATCTGGCCATATGATTTGTGCATTTACTATCAAGCACTCAACTTTTTCCACTGGAGGTGTAGTCCTACAAAATAATTTAAGCTTGTTTAGGTACTCATACCTTCTTGGGTCCTTGAGAGTTAGTCAATAGGGCCTTCGGCACCCAAATAACATTCTTCCAAACATGATCACCAATTCTTACACCAACATACTTAGCGTGGAACTTACCATCCTTGTCTTTCCTAAGCACATAAAAATCATCAAAATCTCCAAGAAAGTTATGATGGCTCTTTTAGCCTCGTGACCCTCAAACATGGTAGCTTGCAATTGCTTCTCCTTTGCTTGCATGAACTTGGTCTTGGGATATTGGGGATAGTCCATGACTTTCCCACTACTGCAGAATGACCCTTTGCTGAACCCCCTCCACTGACGGGCGCACTCTTGCCTGTCGTTGGAGGGTCTCACCGCTGATGGACACCTAGAGGCCCGTCAGCAGAGGAGTCTGACTGGCTGCAGCGGAATACCTTCACTGACGGGCCCTTAAGTTGCCTGTCAGTGGAGACGCAACCCCGGTGCCATAAATGACGGATCATCTCCACTGACAGGCGGTACTTAAGTGCCCGTCAGCGGAGAGGAAGTCTCCACTGACGGGCAACAACGTGGCCCGTCAGTGGATATGAACAAAGGGTGCCAAGATGGTGTGTTGTTTTCACTGACGGGCGCTACTTAAGTACCCGTTAGTGGAGAAGCGATCTTCACTGACGGGCATGTCTATCGTGCCCGTCACTGGTATTTCAGCCCAAAAGCACAGCATCAACAAACATCAATAACTTTTGATCTATAAGTCCAAATAAAGTGATTCTTTTTGCAAAATTTATAAAATGAGTAGATCTAGACAGCAGATCAACTTTCATAATTTTCTAAGTTTCCTGGAATTTCTAGTATTTATTTTATTTTTTATTTTTTCTTGGGAGATGCTTGAGTTACAAAGCAATGTATAATCCAACTTTTGTGAAACTGTCTGATATTTTAAACACAGCCTCATGAGGTCATCTCATGACCCCCATGCCAATTTTCATATTTTTTAGACCATATTTAGAGTTTATATAAAATAAAAAATCATTAAGATGCAAGTAAAGGTTTGAATTTTCCCAAGAAAATATTTGAATTTTTTATATATATTCTGGATAGGAGCTAAAAGGATACGTAGGTACTTATATATGAATTTTTTTTCATTTAGAGGCCTTCTTTAAGATACTTGTAGTTCAAATTTGAAATATATCCAGTAAATAGCTAGATATTCATTTAATGCCTAAAAAATAGCAAATGATTTCAGAAAAATGCCTAATTTTGACATTACCAATATAATGTAGTATTTTCCATGTATAAAAATTTTGGACCATTTTAGATAAATATTTCAGGAAGGTACTATACATGGTACCTCAAATTGGTATTTCAAAAAATAGAAAATACAAATTATTACATAACAAGATGGAACATGAACAAATATTAGCGTATAATAGTGTAATATCAAGTTGTAGTCCAAATCTCAAGTTCAAATGATGAAGAAATTGTGATGTGTACTTTAATCTTCATACTTTCCCTTTGAATGCTGTGATGCTTCCTTAGAGATGCTTGAGTTACAAAGCAATGTATAGTTCAACTTTTGTGAATTTGTCTAAAATTTTAAACACAATGAGGTCATATAATGACCCCATGCCAATTTTCATATTTTTTAGACCATATTTAGATTTTATAAAAAATAAAAAACCAATATGATGCAACTAGTGACGGGCCCTTAGAAAATGCCCGTCAGTGGTGAGGGGTAACTAGTGACGGGCGCTCACCAGGTGCCCGTCAGTGGTGAGGAGTAACCAGTGACGGGCGCTCACCACGGGCCCGTCAGTGAAAACACCCCTCCACTGACGGGCGGAAACTAGACGCCCGTCAGTGGTAACCCACAGCACATATAAGGCACGCGCGGGACTTGGTGAATTTTTCACCAAGTCCCGCACGTTCATTCGAAAACAACTCCTCCCCGAGCACCGTCCTCCTCGACAGCCGCCCTCCCCCGAGCGGCCGAGTGGCTCCTCCCCGACCACCGCCCTCCCTGAGCAGCTCCTCCCCGAGCACCGGCAGCACCTCCTCCCCGAGCGGAAGCAGCTCCTCCTCCCCGAGCGGAAGCAGCTCCTCCTCCCCGACCACCGGCCCCGCCTCATCCCCGACCACCGCCACCCCCCGTGGCCGCCGTCTCACCGGTAACGCACTTCTCCCCTTCCTTCTTCCCCCTTGTGCTCTGCGTGCCGGCCATAGCGTCGGTGGTCGTTGCCGTCTCCACCACACCACGCGACGCCGCCTCCTCCACCCCCACACGCGGCGCCGCCTCCTCCACCCAGCGCCGTGTCAGTGGTCGCCGCCGTCTCCACCACCCCGCGCTGCGCCGCCTCCTCCACCACCCTGGCCACGCGGCGACTCATCCCCGGCGCCGCCTCGTCGACGACCCCAGCGCCGCCATTCACCGGCACTCCCTCCTATCCTATGTGCCGGCGCGGGCTCCCCGACCCGAGCACGCGAGCGAGCGGGGCGGCGACCTCCCGGGTAGGCGAGCGAGCGGGGCGGCGACCTCCCGGGTAGGTGAGCGAGCGGGGAGGCGGCCTGTCGAGTAGGTGGGCTAGCGGCGCGGCGCGGCGGTCTCCGGAGCAGGCAGGCGAGCGGCGCGGGGTGGTGGAGGCTGGGTGGATGAAATGTTGTTTTCTGAATTTTTTTTATCCCTGAAAATATACTACCGACGGGCTCCTAAAGAAAGCCCGTCAGTGGTGAGGGGGAACCAGTGACGGGCGCTCACTAGGAGCCCATCAGTGGTGATACATTTCCTCTGACGGGCAAATTGAGCCCGTCACTAGTCACAGCCACTACTGACGGGCGGCACGCCCGTCAGTGGAGGTCACCCCTCCACTAACATTCCCAGGCTGACGGGCCCCCAGCTCGTCAGTAGAGGGGGTTTTTTGCCCGTCAGTAGAGAGGATTTCTGTAGTAGTGTCCATTGTCATTGAACCTTGGGGTGATGCCCAGTCCTTCATGGTTGAGGTTCTCCTGTTGGTAACTCAATATCTCCTTTAGGGCCTTACTACCCTTATAGTACTTAAGCAACCCATGCTCTAGTTGAGTCTTCAACCTAGCATTCTTATTCAACAATGTTGCCTTGAAAGAAGTAGAGTTAGGTGAACGAGCAACATCGTTACAGATTACAGTGGGTGAGTCCGTAGACATAAAGCATATTTAGCACATGGTGACTCTACAACCACTTGAGATGAGGTTGATTGCTTGTCAAGAAGAGATATAGGTGTTTTCCTTTAAGGATATCATGAGATATCTTAAGAGTCTTATGATCTTGTTTCTTCTTGATGTGCTCAAGACCAAGATTTTCATGAGCACTCCTATGCTCATGATGTGAGACCTTAAACTCTTTGTATTTTAGAGTTAAGGCCTTATTCTTCTCTCTCTCCCTCACAAGCAATGCCTCTTGCTTCTCAAAAGTGGGTAGAAGCATATCATAACTAGGCATGCTCAAATCATCAAGGTTATCAAGCAAGTCATCATCACTATCATCGAATATGGGAGACTTGGTAATTGAGGCTACCTTTGACCCCTTGCCATGAGACAAAGTGATGTCTCATCATTGCTTGAATGGTCAAAAAGAAACTTGGCAAGACTTGGGCTTGCCATGGTTAGATCGGCAACTCGATCGTCATCATTATTAGAGTTGGAGTTAGAGCTTGAGTCATCAGATTCTCATTCTTGGCCAATGTGGGCTTGAGCTTTCTGATGATTCTTCTTCATGTATTTACCCTTCCCATGATGCTCCTTCTTCTTGTGGCCCTACTCCTTTTCCTCCTTCTCGTCCTTCTTGTTCGAAAAATTTGTAGTGAACTGTCCTGTTTTACCACACTCAAAGAATGCCCTCATGGTAAGCTTTTGCCTTGTATCCCTTGAGTACTTGTGGCCCTTCCCTTTGCCGAAGAACTTCTTGGCGCCACCCTTCTTGAACATCTTGGAGAATTCTTACAACGAGAGTGATGTCTTCATCATCCAGTACTTCTTCTTCTTCTTCTTCACTTGAATCATCTTCAATGACATGCTTAGCCTTCGAAGTGATGTTCTTCTGGAGTTTGAGGCCCCACAAGTTCTTCCTTGTCTTAGATTGCCATCTCAAGGGAAACAATCCTTCCAAGCACTTCACTGGGAGTCAACTTCTTGAAGTCATCCTTCTCACAAAGAACCATCACCAAGTACTCGTACTTTGGTGTGAGAGCTAGGAGCATCTTCTTCACCATGAAGTGGTCATTGATCACGGAGCATCCGAGGCTCTTGAGCTCATTCACAATTTTATTTATATGTGTGAAAGTTTCTTTCACACCCTCATTCTCCAGCATCATGAAGCAGTCGAGCTTGCTTGTTAAGACGTCGAGCTTGGATGCCTTAACAAATGATGTTCCCAAATGAATCTCCATGGGAGTGTTCCAAATCTTCTATGAATCTTCAAGTGTGCTCACATGGTTGTACTTGTCTAGGCTCAATGCATTGAGTATGGCATTGGTTGCTTGGGCATTGAGGTGAATGTTCTTATAGTTGGCATCGGTGAGCTCATCCAGATTAATAACAACAAAACCATGGAGTACAACACGGCATGTGGTTGGGCTAATGGCTCTTAAATGCATCTTCATTTTGTGTTTCCAACTAGCATAGTTTGAACAGATTTTAACCTCTACAAAGGTTGTACGACTTTGCCCACAAGATGTGTTTCTCCCCTATTGTCATGGCCACATGAGCACACTTCACGAGGTGTGCCGATAGGGATATTACAATGAGATGTTTCCTCCATCTAGCCTTGACACCGAACCCGCCAGATGGACTTAGCCACCTCTAGGTTGAATCCACTACAACATTACAAATAGAGTGGTTTTCCACCTTTGTGTCAAGTATAACCTCACGCTACAACAAGGAAACCTCCCTACAGAAGCTGCAACTTCATCTGCACATGTCACCTATTGCCTACGGGTTCGTACGCTAGTTCCATATGGAGTAATAGGTCAAGCCCTTCCCTTATAGGGCATCTAGACGTACAATATGAATTTGGGCTAGTGGCACTTAGGTTCGGTCCTTGATTGATCCCAGCATGACTCCACATTGCACCACCCTAGCAATGCCACAACAGGCTAATATAGCCATGCCACCATAGGCTTCATCAACTACACCACGTTTCCCCAAACACCAGCTTACATTTTCCACCAGATCCAAATGATCTCCTTTTTATTTTATTTTTGGGTTTTTCACAAATCATTTTCAAAACACTCCTCGGACAATACAAGTCCCCCAAAGGCTCACCTCACAAAATATTCCCGAGTGATTCATAACTTCTACTGAAAATTTGATTTTGCTACCGCAGGTCTAAGTTATAGCTTACAGCCTATAGACCTAAATCATCCCTAGTGCTACCATGACCCACTACTACAGAATTCATTTAACGGGACACCCCTATACAGACGGTTTTTTGAAGCCGTCTGTACAAATAGTATCACAGATGGTTCCAAAAGAAAACCGTTTGAGAAAATGAGTACGAACGGTTCCCAACAAGCGGGACGCTACAGTACAGACGGTTCCAAACTAGAACCATCTGTACAAATAGCACAGACGGGTCCAAACTGGAACCGTCTGTACAAATCGAATAGTACAGACGGTTCTAAGTTTGGAACCGTCTGTACAAATCTATAAACAGTATAGACGGCTCCAAACTGGAACCGTCTGTAGAAATCGAATAGTACATACGGTTCTAAGTTTGGAACTGTCTGTACAAATCTGTAAATAGTACAGACGGCTCTAAACTTAGAACCGTCTGCACAAATAGAACAGTACAGACAGTTCTAAGTTTAGAACCGTCTGTACAAATCAAACAGTACAGACGGTTCTAAGTTTGGAACCGTCTGTACAAATAGATGAAGCAAGGCTGGTTGATACTCTGCTGCCGCGGCAGCAAAAACTGTAAATTTCTTGCCGCGGCAGGAAAGTGGCAGCGTCGGGGAGGGAGTTTGACAGCTTCGATTGTCAAATGGTTTTCATGGCTGTGAGCGGGAGGCCAAACTCTACGTCTCCAAAAATTTTGAGCCAATTCTGAGAAAGTTGACGAAACGACTAGTGGAAATCCCGGCCTGAAATCGAAGATTTTAAAAATGGCACCTCGACAAAAGTACTCGGCAGAAGCTGGGATCAAGGTGGAAAGCAAGTCATCGACTCAAGCTAACCAGGGAAACAAGAATCACACAATTCAGAGTCTAGGTGGAGGAGATATGCCCTCTGCAAGATCAAAAAAAGTAATGGAAACCTTTCGGAGCCAAAAAGTCCCGCATAGAAGTGGAATTACGGATGTGCCTCGTCATTAGCTTCAATTTGAGTGGTCATGGACCCAAAACAGACTTCGTATGAGAAAGTTATGGTTGTTTTACTAAAACCTCTCAAACTAGGGTTGGATCTGGACTCAAACTAGCACTCGGAGCTACAGTACAAACGGCTGAAATTTGGAACCGTCTGTACAAATAGCACAGATAGTTCAAACAGTACAGACGGTTCTAAACTTGGAACCGTCTGTGCTATTTGTACAGACGGTTCCAAATTTAGAACCATCTGTACTAGAAGCGTCTCGCTTAGTCGTAGGGATTAGTTAAGAGGAAAGCCGTCCCGTCTGTATCGCGTACTCAGCCTAGTTCAGCTGGCAACTCCCTTGCTTGGACAACATGAGGTTGTGGGATCAAACCCCGCTAGAAGCATATTGTGCGATTTAATTCCAGTGGTTGGATGGGACGACGTGGACGGCGGGATGAGACGCGGCTGAATACTAGGCACATAATGCGATGGGTCATATTTTTTTATAACATGACATCACAGACGGGTGCTAATCGATTAGTACAGACGGTTCCAAACTAGAACCGTCTGTGCTACTCGATTAGTACAGACGGTTCTAGTTTGGAACCGTCTGTACTACTCAATTTGTACAGATGGTCCTATTTTGAAACTGTCTGTACTAATCGATTTGTACAGACTATTTCGTACAGACGGTTCGGAAAACCGTCCCGCACAAGAGTTCCGAACCGTCTGTACAAATAATTTCTCTAGTAGTGACCAGCGAGTAAAGCTAGGGGTTCAAGGAATAAATTTCATTGAACCTATGTCATATGCATCTAAAGGGCGTAGCTATGTCTAGCATAGTATAGTAGTGATATCCACATAGCATGCAAGGCTGCAAAAAAAATATTTAAGTGGGCATAGCTTGCCGGGCAATATTGGCCTAGTATAGATCCTCGATCTCAGTACGACAGCCCTCGGGATCCTTCCCGTAAGATATCAGAACCTCAACAACTACACATTAAAAGATGGCATATATAAGCAATCATATCGAGAAAAATCCAAATAAGTTTCAAATAAATCAAAATGACATGTTTGGATAGTTTCTGATTTTTGAAAGTCTTGGAAATCTAAATGGCGTGATATGGATTAACATTGCAAAAGGTATTGACTTATAAAGTATAGTTGACAAGATAGGGTTTCTATATCTCTTATTATATTAGTATGAAGATATTTTTTAAGTTTAACTTTATTTGAAAACAGAGGGAGTAAATTATTTTAAAGTATTTTAGAAATTCTATTTAGAGAGTTTTGGATTTATATAACAAAAGATGCTCATTTAAAAAGATTTGGACTAAAAAGGAACTCCATATATTATGTTGTTTTAATTTGTAAATATTTGGGATTTAATCATCACTTGGACCAGTGGATAGAAATTTAAATTTAAAATATTTTAGAAAATTTAATTCAAAATATTTTGGATTATAACTTTAGGTATTTATTTAAAGACATTGAAATAATGTAGGGCTTCAACCCATTTCTGTTTTAATATAAAGAAATCACTTAAATTTCAAAAACATACTAAACCAAAATGTTAAGTTTTATTCTAGATGCTAATAGGAAAAATATCAATCTTATTAGGAGCTATTTTAGAGGAGATATGCATTGTATATTCAAATTTGAATTTTAGAAAAATTCAAAAATTATGAAATTGGTACTGATGAGTGGGTTTTGATTTTAGAACAATATGGGAAGAAGAACAGGGTCGATCGGAGTTATAATGAAGGAGATACGGACATCTGAATGTTTGTTGGGAGGGAATAAAGAAGAGGGCAAACTCTAGCGGCCATGGTGGAGAAAGTGATGTCGAAGGCATATGCTGGGAATGCGGTTTTGGCTAAGAACATGACGGTTTCAGGAGGGAAGTACGAAGGAAATATGCTTTCTACGGAAAGGAAGCGTATTTGAGAAGAAATACTGATAGAGTATGTTTTCCCCAAAAGGAAAGCGTGGGAAAGGATTTACGCCTCCACTTATTCTGACTATGGGGCCAGGCTATCGATGAAGCATTACCGCCTTAACGGTTGCTTAAGCGTGCGTGTTTAGGGCTTTAGTCGCTCGAAGAGAGAGAGGGTAGAGGGGGAGAGTAGACGGCGGCAGCGGCTTGGGAGACCTCACCGGCGGAGAGCTGCTGCACCAGCAGCGTCAGCAAGGACTAAGCTGGGGTCAGGGTAGCCAGGCGGAGAGGTTGGCAGCACTGGTCGGTCCTGGAGGTGGTTGAAGCGTTAGCCTAGTTGTCAAGCAGATATTGCCAGCGTCTGGTAGCTTGGGAAAGAAATGCACCGGCGAACTCCACAGCTGTGAAGGAGAAGAGGGAGGAAGTCAGTGAGGAGAAGAAGATAGGGGCATGAATAGAAGAGGAAGGAGGTCACCTGTGTGGAGGGGTTCTATCGGTGGCCGAGGCGGTTATAATGGAGGATCTCGTCGGAAGGGAAGAAAACGGGTCAGGGCAGCTGTCCTCAGCTCGATGAGATAGAGAAGGAGGCAGAGGAGAGCTAGAGGGCACTCGGGAGAGAGGGCAGCTTGGGGAGTAAAGAGGAAATGAGGATGGAGGAGCTTGATTGGGATTTCATGGAGAATGAAGGGATGAACAAATAAGGATGGGATAGGGGCATGTGGTGCGACGACGCTGGCGGCAGGGGTGTCTGGGGCAGTGGAATCAGCAGGAGGCTCGGCACCGTCCTTTGGCGGGTAGCGGACGGCTTGGGACGGCATGCTCCGCTCAGTTGCAGAAGAGAGAGAGGAAGTGAGGAAGAAGTAAGGAGGTGGGGAAGAAGGAGGAGATGGCTAGTGGGGGTCAAGCCCAATAGCAGGGAGGCACGGGCTAGTCAACTGGTTGAGATGGGGTGGAGCTAGCAGAAAAATAAGAAGATATCAGAGGGATAATAGTGCAAGACCTCTAATCTTTTGACAATATTTTTGTTGGTGAAATTGAATAGAGTTATTTGATGCCAAAAATGGATCTATTATGACTAGAGGGTGCGTCACAAATTTTATGGAATTTTTCTAAAATTTAAAAAAGTGGGAATAGAACCAAGCTCAAAATTGGCTAAAATCCCTTTTCGAATATATTTGAATTTTTTAAAAGAACATGGATATTTGAGTATAGAATTGAGTTATATATGTTGAGAGGCACCTCCCACATGTTTGGAGAATTTTCCAAAGCTTAAATCTTGGAGCATTAGCCTATTTTTAAATACAACTCAAACACAAATTTCAAAATATTTGAACTAGAGTCACCATATTATTTTATAATTAGAATAATATTAACATAAGGGGCTTAATGACATTTTATGGAAATTTTTGGAAATAATTTTCCTAGTAGCCTTTCATTTTTGAACAAAAATGCTTAAAGACTTTCTTGTTTACTAATGTTATCTCACAAGCTATGATGAGCATATGGGTGTTCCGTTCTTTCGGAGAGAACACGAATCGTTTTGTGTAGACGACTTTGATGATCTAACTACACCGCACAATGACGATGCACCTTACCAATCGCTAAACCAACTCTGGTAGGTAGCTAATGATGCAGGGAGCAATGTCAACATATACACGATGTTCAGTTCCCTGTAGGCAATCAAAGAATAAGCAAGAAATATGAAGAATCAATCTGAAATTGCGGGTATGAATGAAGTATATTAATAACGTGAGGATCCCAAAAGCGGTCTTGACAACTGGTCATTGAACACAATAGACAGATGCAAAGTTGCAAATAAAAATCTCTAATCTAAACAAATCCGGACCAAAACAGTGGCTGCCTGGGGGTATTTATAGGTGGAAATGGACCACCTGGCTGATTCGGACTCTAAAAACCCTAAATCGTCACGGACCTCTAGTTTATGGTCCGGGCTGTCTGGCTACCCAGACCCTCCAAGCTAGGGTCTGGATGAACGTCCGGATCTCTTACAGAAGCTTTCCGGACTGCCATCCGAATAGCCTACGTGAAGATCTAGCCTTTACAGAAGGTTTCCGGATGCCATTCGGATTGTCCGGATTTCATGCATATCTTCAATTAGGTCTCCATCTTCATGTAATCGCAGGCCTCCAATGTTTGGAAGTCATCACTTGTATCATTACTTGTGTGTTTGCTGCCATCATCTCCCTCCTTGGTTATCATGCTCCAACGTTTCTTAATAACAAAAAAATATCTAAGTTAAGCAACATCATATTCATAGGTAAAGTATGTGAAATAGTAAGAAACGAAAGTACCTGATAATTAATTTGACGTGCATGAGCCCTAGTTATCGGTCTTTGTAATACTGGAACTTGAGGAACATCACTTGTGAAAGAGGGACGGTGGACCTATGTGTAGGAGGCATGTCCTCGTCAGGCTTACTGTCAATTATATTATTGGTAAAAGAGCTTTGCTCGTGAGTCTCTTGTATTGGTAACATTAGAAACTACAGTCTTTTAAATTCCGAGCAGCATAATTATATAGCCTTATAATTTATTCCGAAGCTGTCAAGTTACATGTGTCTTAGCTCTCAGCACGATATTGCCGGTAATTAAGTGCGAAGTCAAGGTATATGTTGCATGTACATCAATACATCTTGACCTCATAAGTACATGTGTAACATATATCATCATTACATCAAATCTGGTGGGATGACTACACCTTGGTTGTTTCTTCAAGAAAGATACTTTTCTTGTATGACGTAAGTATCCTGAGTAACATGTATCATCATCGTACCAAACCTGGTGGGGTTTCTACTCTATGGTTACTTTTATGAAAGAAGATTACTTTATTACATGATATATTAGACCTTAAGGTTAGTCTCTAAACAAAAGCAGGCCCTAAAATGTTCTAATTTCTCTATTTAATCTTTGTTTATGATTTTTCTGTCCTCTAACAGAGGCTCATTTTATTTTGCAGTTGCTTCAGAATATTATCCAAGCACAATGTATGTATTCCTAATGCTCTTTCTCAATTGTATAGAGACTGATATTTTGGGTTTCACAATAACAAGGGGCTTTTATCACATTGGATTGGATTTAAATCCCTGCTATGTTTCGGGTTAAATCCTACTATGTTTAATATCCATGCTATGTTTAAAATTCTGGACAGAGTCCATCGATAGATCAAGTCATATTCATATTGTGTTGTGATCAGTAGCTTGTTTTCTCTATTGCAGGCAATTGATGAAGGCGTATTGCTAAAATTTTCTTTCAGCACGGTCTTTGGGTACCTTCAAGAATTACACATCTATTTCCTACCGTCACATGTTGGTATTTTGCACATGTTTGTTAGTCTCACGCATCTATTATTACTGGAATGTTACGTCTGTTCGCCGCTGAATGAGAGGGATTATATACTTTGATATTGCTTATAAATTTGTGTACTTATATCGAGGATAACATTGGAAGAAAGTCGAGTTAGGGATTCGAGGCCTAAAGTAGATCATGGGAAAGATAATTTTTTATGAGTAATTTGTGAAAATTCAGGTTGGGGTGTTTATATATATAGGTTCTAAATTCTGATTAATACTTTTTGAGGGGAATGTATTCATATGATATACATTGTGAACAAATATGTATTGCAACGTGCATGGTAAGTAGTAGCCTCCTAAATCAACAGTTAGAACCATAAAAGTTCTCTATATCTTTCATTTCCTTTTCTTCCTGATGTTGCGCTAGTTTGCAACTTGCATGCACCTTCCCTTTATGACGACATTGACCAGGATAAATGTCGTGCTCAATTACTGGACGTTTTGTGATGAGGCATTGATTGCCCTATACTGACAATAATGATTCGGCAGTAGAAAAGAAAATAGGTCAATGCCCATTTCCATGTTAGTGTGTCACGAAATGATTGGGGGAGTATGGACTTGGGAGAGTTTGCCCTCGGCTGAGGGGTTTTGGCAAATTTGCAGGGTTAACTTGGTCTGGATGTAAGCATGTTTTTGCAAGAGTACCGCAGACGCATTCTAGGCACATGATTTGGATTGGATGGCTAGCAACAAAGCGATACGAAGATAAGTGGACTCACATGATACGGTGCCAGAGCTAGAACAATAATATATGTGCACATCTGCGATCATAGATGTGCGATCATAGGGGGAGCCTTGGCCCATGCTAGTCCTTCCTTCATCCCGCCTCTAAATGTATGGGTGATAGTGCGAGAAGCTGTGGGAGTCTAGTTTCAACTACTAGGCCCCCCCGTATACATCCTCGTCAGTCCAGGATCACGCTTATGGTACACAGGCAAAATGAATAACATGGCATGCATTCAAAATTTAAAAACTTACGACCTTTATTACATCAGAGGAACAACGGAAAAATAAAAGCGAAGCAGCTCCATCCATGCCATAGGTAATTGACGGAAGCCACGCGACCTATTCTTCGGGCTCATCATAGAAGAAGTCTTCATCAGCTCCTTCTTCAGTATACTCCTCTTCACACCACCACAAAAACATGCACGATGAGTACTTCACGTACTCAGCAAGCCACCTGGCGGCAGATGGTCCTACCATACTATATGCAAGGCTTCAAAGGAAGGCTTTAGGGTTTATTTGCATAAATGCGATTTTAGTTGAAATATTAGGGTAGATTCGAAGGCATCTTTTTGAAGTAAAACAATTTTATTATCAGGGGTGATTTTCAACAGGTGTGGTTCACGACCAACACATTCGAGCAAGGAACTCCCGCCTTAACTCGACCATAGGTTTCATCAGCATAGGTGTAGAGGGAAAAAGCAAGGGGGAGAGGGACAGGTCTTTTTCATCAAGAATGAGTCATGTGTTGTCCGTAACCGTGGACACGGCTAATCGATTAGTTTATTACTCTGCAGAGTTTGCACACTTTACCCACATGATACAATCTCGCCTTGTTGCCACTGGCCATCACCAGCATTTCAACAGGGAGATTGTGACGAGGTCTTTTAGCTAAATCCTCCTAAGGTGTGACATGCCCATCGGGTCTGGCTCGGAGTCGAGAGTATGTCCTCGCACTCCGGTCCCCCCATCTGTGCCGAGGGCCCTCGTAGCTACGTCCACCCCTTCTGTGGTACGGCAATATCGGCACCAAAGGCTGACTAACCTACTTGACCAAGCCATTGCCCATATAGCATGTGGTTGCACTATTGACACACTTCTCCAACTTCAAGACTTCGGCCTTAAGCGGTACGGACGACCAATGGTTCCTTCCAACCGGCCTTCTGCGGGTAGGACAACCATATGCTCCTTCATCGCATGATCCAGCTGTCGCCCGCACTATATTAGATGGTAAGTTTCACCCAGAGTAGAATAGGAAGAATAGAAAGAGAAGGAATCATCGGGCATTCGGCCCTAGCTCAGCGAGCTCAACAAGTTTCAACAAGGATCATCGATCCGATATTCATTCCTCTGTAGAGGCAAATCAAAACCACCTAAAGATGAATTTAAGCATGGCTAAGCATTTCTCTACTCTATTCAGAAAAAACTTATTATACTACTCAGGGTATCAAGTAAAAAGGCGACAAGCGAACAGGGTAAAAGTGTGTCAATCGACATGCTAGCTACTAGATTAAAACAGCATGCATGTTTGTGAATAACAAAATATAATGACTTCAAAAATATAGGATCAAAAATGATCAAGAAAAAGGGCCATGCCTGCGTGGTAGTACTCTCCTTCTTCAGCTGCTTCGGATGCCGGATCGGTCTCTTCACTCCCTATCGTCGCAACGCAACGAGAAAAACAAATAAATAACCAACTCTAAAGAAGCATTCCGAAAAGCACACGAGAGAGAAACACGATGAAGGTAAGATGAGGTGGAATGGAACGATGGCGCGAGAGCGTCATCGCGAAGAAGATAGAAGCTAGGTCTTCTAGGATTGGCCATAACCATATATAACACATATGTATATGTAAAGATAACATCTATCCCTTACCGGGTATTTTAATAGGTATACATATATATACACACAATATGCACCTTAACATGCTAGTAATCATGATAAAAGGATAAAACTATTCACAATTAACCACAAATAAATATTTAGGTAGTTCCTAAGTATTTATAATGGTTAATAACAGTGAGGAATAAGTTAACAACATCTAATCATATTTACACATGGTTTTCTATTATTTTAAAGACTAGAGATTAAGTTAAAAGCAATTCTCTACCATTAACATGAACTAATTAAACATGGAACATCTTGGAACATGTTAACAGTACTGGAACAATACCAAAAATTATTTAATAATAATTTTTAATCTGAACATTAATTAATTAAGGCAATTACTAGCATTTCTAGTGTAACAATTAAGTAGAAAATACTAAATATCATCAATAAATCATACAATTGGAATCTCATGTCATAATACCAATTCCAGAGATATTTCATGTTTGCAAGTGTTCTGGAAATATAATTTAAGTAATTATAACTATTTTTCTAAGCATGAAAATTACACTAAATGCATGGTAAAACCTTATTTAATCATGCCAAATGGGTTCTCATGACTTGACATTATCCCTAGAATATAACATGATTTATTGGGTTCTGGACATGGATTTTTAGTAGCTAAAACAGATTTATAAAGAAACTATTGCTAAAACAGAATTTAAATAACAATTTTAAATAGGTCTAGAACACATCTTGATTTCTATAGCCCTAACCATTGCAGGAAAAATGTTTTGGTTTACATGGTAAATGAGTTCTAGGGTTCTCTGATCCTAAGCAAAAATTGAATAAAAATAACAGAGGGCATTACTATATATAATAATTAAAATAAAACTTATTTTAGTTCCAAAAAATTCTACAATAATCCAAAAATTATGAAAATTTTTAGAAGTACTCCTAATCATACTAGTAATCTACAGAAAAAAATTACTTCAAAATAATCTTCCAGTACAAAGTTATCATGAAATTAGGTCAAAATTTACCCAAATTTAAATATAATTTAAAATCCAGCGGTCGGATTAAAAATCCGATCGCACCATTGGATTCATGGGGTTCTAAGGGTTCCGTTTTACTACTGAGATCTAAGATCAGACAAAGATTGGATGCATCTAAAAATTAGACAGAAGGTAGGCTTAGGGTTTACTGTACAGTTGGTACTGTTTATGAGAACACTGTAGCATGTACTGTAGCAGAGAGGTTTGGGGAAGAAACAACTCAAGGTTACACCAAGGAGATGATCTAGAGGAAAAATTGGTTGAGGGGTTTTGATGTAGGGGTTGATGGGAGACTAGCTCGGAGAGGGATTGGAGAGAGACTCACCGCGGGTGGAGAAATCAAGGAGAGAAAAAGATTACCGGAGTTGGAGAAGAACACGCGGTACGGTCGATGTCGTGGATGAAACTCACGATTTGTTGCGGGAGGAGGTGCGCAACGTCGTGGGGAAGCTCCAACAGAAAGCCTTGGTGTAGGGGTGCATCGGTGTGGTTGGAATTGCTCGCCGGAGTTGTCACCGGAGTTGGAGAAGATGAGGAGGTGGTGAAAGAATTTTGGAGAGGATTCAAAGGGGAAAAACTACAGGGGAGAGGGAATTTTATAGGAGAGAAAAGGAAGGGGAAGAGGCACACAAATTAATGGTAATTAGCACTGAATTAAGGGAGAGAACAAATCACGGAATATAAATTTCCAAAACAACGAAACGGCAGCTGCGGGCGTTACGCGCGGCTTGCACGGCCGCCGCGCTCGCACGCGTGCTGCAGCTGAGGCAGCCGTGGCCACAACACGCATGCATGCATGCAAATGGGCCAGGCTGGCCTTTTTCTTTTTTTTATTTTCGGATTAAAACTGCAAGGAAAATAGAATAAAGCAAAACAATCTCAAGAGTGGTCCAAAAATTATAAAAAAATTCCAGTAAATCAATTTAGACATGGAGAATCCAAATAAAATATTTTTTTGGAGAAAATTTTCAAATGATGTTCAATTTAAAATTCCAAAACACACTTATAGCTCTCAAATTAATTCAAAACCTTAAATTAACTTGAAATAAAATCCAATAAAAATACATATTAGCATATTACATAGTTGCACATCCTCTTTCCTTTTAAAAAAAAATTTAAGCCCTAAAAATCGAGGATGTTACAGAAGCATGATTGTACACATATATTATATAACATGGAATTCCTAGAGGGAAAACTTAGGGTCCATGCACGTAATTGTGGTACTTCCTTCGTTTAAAAATATAAGATGTATTTTGCTTCAAAGCATGGATTAGAAAAGTCATGAAACCAAGAGAACACTACAGGGAAATGACCAAACTGTTATGGTATTTGTGTCTTGGAATAAAAGAGAGATAAGTTAGCTTGAATATTTAGCCATAAATATCGAAGAGACTGGGAAGGTAGATGAAGGAAAATCAGAGAAAATATCATTAAATTCACATACAATATTTACGTTTATAACATGATCTCTGAAATTATAGGCCTTACATTTATTTTATTTTTTGAGAATGAGTAGTTTGTTCCGTTACCGATAGATAGTAGAACCCGGTCTCTTCCCTCATAACAAAGAAAAAGATGCCTGGACACTTGTTCTCTCGCTACTAGGCATGCTGCATGAAGTGTGGATTCCATCTTGACAGGAAATAATGAAATTTGTTTCCGTGGATGAGTGCACTCCAAACAGAAGAAACACCGCGCTCCCACAAGTCATAAGTCATTACCCAAATACTGTCTTGGGAGGCTTGTCTTGTCGCATGGAAGGAGAATCAAATTGGACGGCAACACTGCAGCACCTAGCTGGCTCACGCTAAGTGACGACGACACGTCGATGAACTAGTGGAGACCGGGGAGGCTAGCAACGAAATGGCGCCACGTCATCCACAACAGCAGGATCACGCCACCATGCACCAACCGGAGAACCAGGCAGAGATCCACACGAAGAGTGGGCTACCTTGTAGCAAACCGGTCACTGACAACTAGTCCTCTCCCCTCACGCAGACTGGAGGAGGTCGCCAACACTAAGGCCTTGTTTAGAAGCTTCAAACCCACGCGAGATCCCGGCCCTTTTCTGGGAGTCAAACCCCATGGGTCAAATTCACCCCGGGTAGCCCACCAACCCGTTTGGACGCCTACCCCAATCTGTGCGATTTCCATGGGGAAGAAATCCACGCCAGCTGACATCGGGGAGGAAAACCCCATCTTGCTCGTGACCATGTTGTCTTGCTCACTCCACCTTCGTCTCATCCTATACCTCCCGATAACGCCTCCATCTTCCTCGCTTCCTCCCTGAGACTTCTTCCTCCACAGCCCGCGAGGAGGCCCACAGCCGATGGACCCAGTGAAGGCGGTCATGGATTTTGCCTTCTGGTCGCCATCGGCGTCCACGGCCTAAAGAAGCGTGGTGGCGGGTGGTGCTCATGGGTGCGTGTCGACGCGGCGACAAACGCTTCCGAGGTGGTGGAGGTTGCCAAGCGGGCGCTCATGCTCACTACTGCAGATTGACCCTCTGCTGAACCCCCTCCACTGACGGGCACACGATGGACTATCGTTGGAGGGGCTCTCCGCTGACGGACAACAAAACGATCGTCAGCGGAGAAGGTAGCCAGGCAGGACATGAGGACCTCCACTGACGGGCCACTAAGCCGCCCGTCAGTGGAGATGCACCAAGGGTGCCATAGATGACGTGTTCATCTCCACTGACGGGCGGTACTTAAGTGCCCGTCAGCGGAGAGGAAGTCTTCACTGACGGGCCACTACGCAGACCGTCAGTGAAGATGAACAAAGGGTGCCAAGATGATGTGTTGTTTTCACTGACGGGCGCTACTTAAGTGCCCGTTAGCGGAGATGCGATCTCCACTGACGGGCATGTCTATCGGGCCCATCACTGGTATTTCAACCCAAAAACACTGCATCAACAAACATCAATAACTTTTGATTTATAAGTCCAAATAAAGTGATTCTTTTTGCAAAATTTGTAAAATGAATAGATCTAGATAGATCAAGTTTCATAATTTCCTGAGTTTCCTGGAATTTCTAGTATTTATTTTATTTTTTATTTCTTTTCTTGGGAGATGCTTGAGTTACAAAGCAATGTATAGTCCAACTTTTGTGAAACTGTCTGATATTTTAAACACAGTCTCATGAGGTCATCTCATGACCCCATGCCAATTTTCATATTTTTTAGACCACATTTAGAGTTTATATAAAATGAAAAATCATTAAGATGCAAGTAAAGATTTGAATTTTCCCAAGAAAATATTTGAATTTTTTTATATATATTCTGGATAGGAGCTAAAAAAGATACATAGGTACTTATATATGAATTTTGTTTCCATTTAGAGACCTTCTTTAAGATACTTGTAGTTCAAATTTAAAATATATCCAATAAATAGCTAGATATTCATTTAATGCCTAAAAAATAGTAAATGATTTCAGAAAAATGCCTAATTTTGACATTACTAATATAATGTAGTATGTTCCATATATAAAAATTTTGGACCATTTTAGATAAATATTTCGGAAAGGTACTACACATGGTACCTCAAATTGGTATTTCAAAAAATAGAAAATACAAATTATTACATAACAAGATGGAACATGAACAAATATTAGTGTATAATAGTGTAATATTAAGTTGTAGTCCAAATCTCAAGTTCAAATGATGAAGAAACTGTGATGTGTACTCATCCTGAGCTCTCATCCTCTCCCTCCGGCCTGCTGCGAGCCAATGAGGGAGACGATGATGGCCACAGGCGGCGAGTCCACGTCGCCTGCGCGGGCGCTGAGGAGACTGGCGGGGGCTGTCCTCGCCGTCGCACGTCTCCACGGCTCGTTCAGCGCCTCCACATGGTTCGTTCTTGCGTTCTGCATCGTTGTTAGCTTTTGGATTTCGCATGGCGGATGGAACTAACGTTTAGCGGGGTTTGTGTTTCGCGGCGTGCGTGGTGGCAGCAAGACGGAGGCGAGGATGGCGACGGCGCGGATGAAGCTGCTGCGGAACCGGCGCGAGGTGCAGGTGCGGAAGATGCACGGGGACGTCGCCGCTCTGCTCCGCGACGGTCGGGAGGACACCGCCTGCATCAGGGTACATACATTATTAGTTCATCCTATAAATCAGGGTTGCTGGCTGTTTCGATTAGCGATTGGAGCTTTGAGGATCTGCTCTCGTGTTTTCCATGGCTAATCTCGGAGTTTTAATTTCCAATACAAAGCAAGATTTATATAGTTAATTTCATGTGCTGTGCCTTATTACCATGCAGTATGTCTCCTAAGAATCTTCCTTCCTATTACACACACAAACACAAATCAGCTGGATGATTCCTGCTTTGTGCAGAGACGCTCTGTTTTTTTTTAAACCTCATAAATCTACTAGTGACGGGCCCTTAGAAAATGCCCGTCAGTGGAAGGGGGAACCAGTGATGGGCTCTCACCGGGGGCCCGTCAGTGGTGATACCTTTCCTCTAACGGGCAAATTGGGCCCGTCACTAGTCACAGCTACTACTGACGAGCGTCCTGCCCGTCAGTGGAGGGCACCCCTCCACTGACATTCCCAAGCTAACGGGCCCCCAGCCCGTCAGTAGAGGGGGTTAATAGCCCATTAGTAAAGGCCCATTCTGTAGTAGTGGCTGTGGCTCAACCTGCTTATGCATGACCTCAGCCTCCTCGACCCGCTCTTCGTCTACCCATCTGCCATCCTCGGTCGTGAGCGCACCGTCTTCTGCAACCTCGAGTAGATACGGTGCATCATCACCGCTGATGAGGCGCTCTCCTGCGCGACCCCGATGCCGACGGCGGAGCAATCGCGGAGGAGGTCGTGTGAAGGGTACATTGATGAGCTGCAGCGCTGCCTCGTGGACCCCACCAGCGACCTTCCGTTCGAGTTCATCGCCCTGGGGTGTTGCGCTCAGAGCCACCTGCTCCTTCCTCGACATGGAATTGTGCTGCTGCTAGCTGTGTACGACGGGGACGCGGAACTGCGCTGCTACCAAATGATGATGGGGATTAGTCATCCCTAGGAAATATATTTTCCGTGGTTTCAGTTTTACCAAAAAATCCCACCCTGGGAATATATTCCCCTTTGATACCAAACAAGGCCTAACGGTAAAGCTACCACCTTGATTAAAAAAGACTTGGACGATCAGGTAACTGGCAATCGATCAAGTAGCAGAACGATGATTGGTATGAGGAGTGGTGGACAGTTTTGCACAAAGGTCAGAATCATTCTTAATGTATTCACTTTCCATAATACATCATTTTTAAAGTAAAGAAAATGAAGGAAGCTCGCAGAAATAATTGGGGAATTAATGGAACCAACTATTCTAGCCTTATGCTGTAAGTAATGTAGTACTAGCACTACAACAGAATGGGTTATGGAAGACCCCACATCACGTCTTATCATAGGTGATTCACAAAGAGGACCACCTAGGTTCACTCTTAGAGAAGCGAACCGTCTGTTATGACACGATATTACAGGCGGTTCTATTGGAGAACCGCCTGTGATATGGAGACGACATATCACAGGCAGTTCTCTAATAGAACTGCATGTGATGATGGCCTTATCACAGGCAGTTTTACCTATGATAAGACGTCCATTTATTACAGTCTGACAAACCGAGCTCTTTATCTTCGATGTTCTGTTCTTACACACAGCAGCAGTGGGGGTGGAGCTCTTGTGATTTTTCAGCTTGGAGATTGAATTGAGTCCAAAAATTGTGGATTTGGAGAGGATATTGCATATCTTTTTCATATTGGTAATCTAAGGTTAGTGATTGGTTTAAAAGTTTGATAAATTTGGTAGATGTAATGTGGTAAAGAGAGAGAACATAGATCTAGCAAGGTTATGACAGATTTTATTTGGCTGAATTTGAGGCATAAACTGGTTATAATTACTATATTGAGGATGTGGCTAGCTATTTTATGGTGGCAAAATGATATATTTGAATGGTTTAGATTTTGAAAGAGAGATGTGTACGTATATCATATATGAGTAATTTATTATTTTAGAGTTGATTTTTTCTTGTCTCGTAAAAAGATGTTGTAATTGTTGAAAGTTTGTAGGGAATGAAATTTTGAGAATGTTTTGATATAGTAAAAACCCACGTATTAATGACATGATTAATTAAATTTTGTTTATCAAGTAAGTTTTATATTAAGTTGAACCTGTTGTAAATAAATTTGTAATTATTGGTAGGTCATATCTTCATGAATGAAATATAATATTGGTAATAATTCTTCACATATAGTCAAAGCCATACCGACAGAGTAATTATTGGTTGTGAAATAAAAAGACTATTGGTAATTGTTATTTACATGTAGTCAAAACCGAATAGTAATATATGGACCAAAACTAATAACGAATTAATTAAATTTATTTAATTTGTCATGTAGATGGACCGAAACTGGATGCGTGATGGTAACCGCTTAAGTGAACGATACCTTAGTGGCGTGTCAGATTTCATAAGAGTTGTGGAAGAGCATAAGTTGAACAGAAGGGAACAATATATTTGTTGTCCATGCAAAGACTGCGAGAATGTACACATGTTTGAGAACTCAAAGTAAATCCAAAATCACCTAATTCGTAGGGGTTTCATAGAACGGTACACATGTTGGATAAAACACGGTGAGCAGCAGACAATCCAGGAAGGTGGTAATGACGACATCACGAAGGAAAATAATTACATGGCAGATGATGTTGATTATGATTCAGATGAAGAAACATCTTTGGATGATCGTCACCATTTGGATGAGATGTTGCACCATGCAGAAGGAAACCGTAATACGCGGGAGTATGAGAAATTCAAATTCTTGATGAGGGACTCGGAGAAACTTTTTTTTAGAGGTGCAAGGGTAAGTACACAAAATTGTCATCAGTGCTTGAATTGTTGAAACTAAAAGCAAGCAACGGGTGGTCAGACAAAATTTTCATAGAGTTGTTAGGTCTTGTAGCGGACATGCTTCCAGAGACAAACGGGATGCCTAGAAGTACTTATCAAGCAAAGAAGGTTCTTTGTCCGTTAGGAATGGAAATACAGCGAATACATGCTTGTTCGAAGAACTGTATCCTCTTCCGAAAGTAGTTTGTAAACCTCCATGCATGTCCGGTATGCAAGTCCTCCCGCTGAAAGCGTAAGGAGAAAGGCGTCAAAGATGAGGGGGACGAGGTGACAAAAGGAACTCCAGCTAAGGTCATGTGGTATCTGCCGATAATTCCCCATCTGGAGCATTTATTTGCGAACCCAAAGGATGCAGAACTGTTGCATTGACATGCTAATAAGCACAAGAATGACGAAAAGCTTAGACATCCTACTGATTCCTTCCATTGGAGAAACATTGATAGAAAATTTAAAGATTTTGGAAAGGAACCAAGAAGTATAAGGTTTGGATTGAGCACGAATGGAATGAACCTTTTTGGAAACATGAGCAGCCATCATAGCACTTGGCCAGTGAAGAAGTACATTATGAAGATGATACTTGTGCAAGGAACAAAGCAACCTAAGAACGATATAAATGTTTACCTGGAGCCATTTGATGGAAGGTCTCATAAAACTATGGACCCACGGGGAAGATATATTTGATGCTCACAAGCGAGAGAACTTCAATCTGTGTAGCTTGCTGTTCTGCACCACAAATAATTATCGAGCCTTTGCTAACCTTTCAAGGCAGAGTACGAAAGGGTCAAAAGCATGTACTAACTGCTTGGATGATACTGCTAGTCAGTGGCTTAAGCATTTGGGAAAACCCGTGTACATGCATCACCATAGCTAGGTTCCTTTGGAGAGACCATTCGTACCGTCGAATGAAGAAACAATTCAACGGACAAATCGAGGACAGTACACCTCCAAGGAAATTTAGTGGTACGGAGGTACATGATATGGTAAAGGATATAAAAGTTACGTATGGGAAGGGAAGCAAAATAAAGGCTACACGTGAGAAGGCTGTGTGGAAGAAGAGGTCGATATTCTCGAACTTACCATATTTGGAGCACCTGCAAGTTCGTCACTACATCGACGTCACGCACGTAGAAAAAAGTGTATGTGATAGTGTGATTGGTTTGTTATTAAATATCATGGGCAAAACTATGGATGGCCTCAAAACTCGGCTTGACTTATTGGATATGGGAACCAGAAAAGAGTTACACCCAAAAGAGACTCAAACTGGCCGGATGTTCTATGAACCTGGCTGTTATACTTTTTCAAGGGCTGAGAGAAAAGAGTTGTGTTAGTTCCTACACGGTGTGAAAGTTCCATCTGGCTACTCCTCGAACATAAGAAGACTTGTTTTGATGGAAGAATTAAAATTGATTAGCATGAAGTCTCATGATTGTGATGTATTGATCACTCAGCTGTTCCCGATCGCTATTTGAAATATCCTACCTATCAAGGTTCAAGAGACAATCATGAGATTATGTTCGTTCTTTAACACAATATATCAGAACATCATTGATCCCATAGAATTAGATACTCTTCAGGAGGAGGTGGTGAAAACTCTATGTCTGCTTGAGATGTATTTCCCTCCATCGTTCTTCGATATCATGGTGCATCTCACTATGCATCTTGTGAGAGAGATAAAATGGCACAGACATGTATTCCTTCGAAGCATGTACCCTTTCGAGAGATATATGGGAATTTTAAAGCATTTCGTATGGAACCGATCACGTCCGGAGGGAAGCATCGTCGAAGGATATGCAACTAAAGAGGTTGTCGAGTTCTATGTCGACTACATGGCTATAGTAAAACCGATAGACTTGCCCGAATCTCGCCATAAGGGGAGGCTTCGAGGTACCGAACCATTGGCAAGAAAGATGTCATTCCTGACCAGAAGGTTATTGATCAAGCGCACTACACAGTCTTGCAACACATGGCCTTAGTGGGACCATATATCGATCTACACAAGGTCATGCTACATGCGGACAATCTAAAAGCAATGGAAGTTTGGGTGACGAAAGAGCACAATCGTCGGTTCAACAAATGGTTATATAAGCAACCTCATGGGTTATTGTGGCGTACCCGGATTTTAAGCCGGATACTCCCTCGTGATCACTGTATCGGTCCCTGGATCAGTAGCCGACACACACGAGTTAACCTGTATATCATTGTCATACATGCGTAAACAAATAAATAGACCGTTAAGGTCGATAATCTGATACCTGTAGCCCAACGGCTATAAATCTGCAGCAGAAAATCCAGCGGGATGGGGCCCATCAGTATGCCATACCCGACAGGCAACTGACTGGGGTTACGCCCTAGCGTTCGCGACTGTAATCTCATCTTCAGAACTGATGTCTTCTTCGTCTGGCCAAATCAACAAGCCAGGTGAGTACATTGAATGTACTCGCAAGCTCCCTTCAGGGGGAATATCACAGATATATGCATGCACAGGGGAATTCAATAAAGAGGCTCTAACCTATGTTTCGTAATTGTGCGGAAATGTAAGTTTTCTTTTGAAATAATTAAATAGATGATAAAAGCTCATTTTCGAAAACAACCTCGGCCTTGCCGAGTCATACCAATCAGTCAGTCATAATAACATACCTGCAATTCAGCCGTCCCCTACGGGATCGGCCATTCATCTGCATTAGATAGCCGTTCCTACCCACAGGTAGAACGACGTCCAACAATACCTCATTTCTCCTCAGATAGCTGTTCCTACACTCCGGTAGAACAGCGTCCCACTCAGTACCACACCTCCCGTGTAATCGCATTACACGAGGCTCTCCCAGCTCACTCTGCATGCCCATCAGGCGAATGCGTCCTTAAACCCATGACCCACATGTCATCACATAGTCTAACCGGTTGTGTGGCCTTACCAGATTATGTCCATGACCGAGGACGCGGCTATTCGAATAGATTTTTAACACTCTGCAGAGGTTGTACGGCTTTACCCACACGATGTAGTTCCCCCTGGGCATGCTGCGCGCCGCATGTGTCCAGGGTTTGTACAACGAGACGTTTCACCCGTTTCATACTAGAGCTGGACCCGCTAAATGTTTTACCCATCTTTAACCATTTTGCATCAATCGCAAATTCTAAAGTGGGACTATTCTCATCTTTGTGTCGAATCCTCACACCCGCCTTGGCCTCACCATCTAGGAATCTTGTCGCAAATAGCGTCGTGAGAATTCTCTAGGGGCCCATCGTCCTACCTAGCACATACTTCTTACTTCCCACGGGTCCAGATACTAGCACTCGACGGGGTAAAGGTCAAGTCCTTCCCATAAAGGACATGTGGACGCACGGGGTGAATCTGGTTTAGCGGCACGGTAGGCACGGTCCTTAAGTGATCCGAGAAAGACTCCACACCTTGTCCGTTGCACGGACCGCGAGTGCCCCACTGGGTCTTAGCTCGCTTTTATACCTTCCTGCTCACGCCCTTCATTTCTAACCCGGATCCAAAACATCTCCGTTTTGTTTTTGCTCTACAAAAACTACCCCTCGAGCATCCAACCCCTGGATTATACCGTGACCTCCTCTCCATCGGTCACAGCGATCCATCCCAAGTTTATCTCATACGAGAATTCCGGGATCCGTTTATTTTTGCAAAACCTAGATTTACTACTGCAGGGCTAAGCAATAGATATATATATACACTCTACATCTAGGTTTCCGATATTTCCTTCAGAACATATGTAGTCCTTAAGGCGACAAGGAACGGGATCGGTCTAGGGTTTCCACCATATCGGATGTAACTATTGCTACATAAAATATCGTTTTCTATCACATAGCATGCATGTTTTGCAAACAAAATAATAGTTCGCAACCACGGGATTCAACATGATCAAAGAAGAGGAGCTTGCCTGGCAATATTAGCCGAGTCTTGATCCTGAACTTGGTACGACAATCGTCCGAATCCTTTGCGCGGTACTCCTAACGTCGGTATCTACACGTCGAGAGAACGACGAATAAATCAACGTTGCGAGGAAGAGCCAAATAACATTGCATCAGAAACTTCAATACATGAAATCATAACGCGCTTGGCCAACTATTAGATTCTAAGGAGCTATCGGGAATAAAGGGTGCAGAGATGGCTTGCTGCCACGGCAGGAGCAAGGTGGCAAGCGGCGATGGCTCGGCATGGCAGGAGTTAGGCAGCAGCGACAAGGTTTTGCTGCGGTAGGAACAATGCGACGACGGTAGAGGCTTGCCGAGGCAAAGGGAAAGTGACAACGGCAGTTGCCGCGGCGGGAGAGAGGCTGTCGCGGCACTGCCACGGTAGGGCATCGCTTGTCGCGGCGGGAAACTGGCTTGTCACGGCAAGGAATGGCTTGCCGCAATGCTGCCGCGGTGGACAAAAAGGGCTACCGCGACGGGGAAGGAGGTGGCCACGGCAGGGCAAGGGAGCTGCGACAGTAGCTTGCCGCGGCGGAAGGAGCTTTTAGAATAAAAGGATAGGGTGCTTTAGTTATCCTATCCAACACATCTACCCTAAGTTTCTGTCGTGCTAGGGTTTAGGATTTTCAGGAAGGGTGGACTTCCCGTGCTCACCTCTTCGGGTTCGGGTTATGAGCACAACTTGACGAAGTCTAGGGGTGCGCTGTAGGTGCTACTAGGATCATTAGGGTTCTATAGGGTATTGGACCTCAGGTTAAGGAAAAGAGATCCCCGAAGGCATGGTTCAATTAAAATGAAGACCTAGCGATCGGTAGGGTTTTAAACTTTCTATAACCCTAGCCAATATTTCATGACCTATCGAGCTATTCAGCACTATAGATGTTTTGGTTACCCTGGTTAGGGGAGAAATTTATTTTAAATATGGGACACATTCATAGTGGACGCTTTACAACATGATATTTATTTAAGGTTTTATTTCAAAGTTGAATTTCCAAATAGAACCTATAAATCCTAAAAGCTGCGTGGGCAGAGGGTTTGGGTTGGCCGCAAGCTCCTCAGTTGACCACGCTGCTTAGCGCGCAAACGGCAGCTAGATTAAGTGGTAAGCAACGGAGTTAGAGGAAAAATGAGCCGGCGCTCACCGAGGCAATGCACACCAAGGTCAACCGAGATGGCGGAGACGCCTGCGAACTCGTCGGTGGAAAAAAAAGAAAACAAAGAAGCATGGGACGTGGGCGGCGGCGTGGTACTGAGATCCGAGCAGCGGCGGAGATAAGGCGACCGGGCGGCTCGGTGCGGTGGCTTGCTGATGGGGGCAGTAGCGGCGCCGGTGAGTGGAGGCGTGGAGCGGGTGACTTGCCGGCGGAGCTTGCAGCCGACAACAAGGGCTTCACCGGCGGTATAGCGAGCCCCGGGCGCGGTGATGCGGGGTCCGCCGGCGTGGCGGCCGGCAAGGGAGGGGGCGGCGGATCTGGCGCTCCGCGGCGGCGGGGGCAGCCGGGTCCAGCCGGCGGTGTTGCCCGCCTTGGAAGAACGGCGGCGTTTGGGCGAGCCCGTGGATCCGGCGGCGGGGAGTCAGCTCTTGAGCGGCGGTGGTAGCGGCGATGGGCGGAGCAACCCGAGGGCTGCTCGGCAAGAGGGCAGTACGGCGGCGAGCTCAGGAGCAGCGGTGGGGAGAGAAGCGGGGCTCGCGGCGGTGCTGCTGGGGACGGCGGCGGGGCAGGTCCCCGGCGGCGATTGGAGCCGAGCTGAGGAGGAGCTCGCCGACGGCGCGGGGAGAGGAGGGGCGGAGCGGCGGCCCGCGGCATCTCGGGCGGAGCTGGGGCAGAGGGAAAGGGCGGCGCTGAGTTGGCCCGAGCTCGGGAGCGGCCTGGCCGGTGGTAGAGCTCAGCTATGGAAGAGAGGTGGAGGTAGGGGAGAGCTCGGGTATGGACTGGTGGAGTGGACGAGTAGCACTGATGCTTGGGGAAATGTTGGGGAAAAAGAGAAGAGAGTTTTGGGGCTTGGGCAAGAACGGGGCGAGCGAGTGCTCAGTTGATGCTTAAGGATATGGGGGAGCTTGCCGGAGCAGCTTGGGGAAGGTTGAGGGGATAGCAAGGGGTGGAAATGCTCAGATTGGAGCAGAAGCTGTGAAGAAGAGGGAGAGGTTAGGGAAGTTACCCGGGACAGCTCTCACCTGGGGTAGTGCTGCGGCTGTAGAAAAGGAAGGAGGTGGCAAAAGGACAGGGCCACGTGTTAGTCTTGAGCAGTGCAGGCAGGGAGAGAGGAAGAGAGTAGAGGGAATAGGGGTGTCGGTTGGTACACAGGAGGTGGCTATAGCAAAATTAGGATAGTGTTTGCAGTAGGGAGGAGTGGGGAATGGCTTTGGAGAGTAACCGGATGCTGGATTGACTGGTCCTTAGGGGTTTTTCGAGAGAGAAAAATATACAGTGGTCGTGGTGTATTATTGGGAAAATAGATCAATAATATGCTGAAGATGTTCCACCAAAAATTGGAGAATCTAGGAGGGTTGGAATTTTAAGGAAACATCCTGATCTCAGGGTCAGCTTGAACGGATATTTGAATTAACTTGAATTTTGAATTGATGGTTCAAAAATTATTTGCTAACTGGGTTAGGAATGATGTCAGGAGAGTGGTAGAATTTTCTAGGATCCTAGGAAAACATTCCACCCATCTTCAGCTTTAAATTTGAAATTGATTTAAATATTTACACTACACAACTCTACCTTATTTTATATTGGAGTTGATATGGGCGTCAGGGAGTTCCCAGAATTTACTTTGAAGTGCTGGGGCCAAGGGATCACGTGGATTATCGAGTTTAGAATTTCCGGAGTATATACCCACATACACTTGGGAACTCAAGCGTACATAAGGTGGCAATGAGGTTAGAATGGTCACATGAGATCATGGTGCTAGGGTTTGGGGAAAGTATTGCCGGCATGCTCGCGTATTCATGCGTAAGATTGTGGCAGAGCCAAAGATGCGTTAGGGTTTCGCGTATATGCGTATGTACAAAGGCAGTACATACGTACATATACTCCCGATGGGACATGACCAAGTTGGTTGTAGAGTTTCAAGGCATTCGGGAGTGATTCAGGACAGGTATTTGTTCCGATTCCGCAGAGGCGTCGTGAGGGCACCTTGCGGCAGATGTGGATTTAGGTCGCACCGATTAGATAGAGGAGAAGGGATGCCGAAAAGGTGTTCGTGGTGGAAGGAAAGGCTATCGCAGCAGAGAAAGTGTTGCCGCAGTATTGCCGCGGTAGGGGAAAGACTTGCCGTGGTAGGAAAAAGGAGTTGCCGCGGTGGGAATCGGCTGTCGCGGCAGAGCAAATTGGCTGCGGCGGCTGCCTCGGGTTGACGTGGCGGGGACGCAAGGGCAAACAGTCCCGCATGGAGACCAAGGGTAAAACAGGGTTTGCCCGTGTCGTCGGATGTAGTTCAAAGTGTTAGGGTTTCGACAAAACGAAGATCGATAGAATTTAGAACGAGGGTTTCGTGCTTTGATATTTAACTCTATCGTGATTTGAACTAAAGTTTTAGTTAGGTGTATTTTCAGTTGACGTTATTGATGAAAAAAAATTTGTTGGCCCTAATTTTCGGGTTTTGGAAAATCGGGGTGTGACAAACCTACCCCCCTTAAAGGAATCTCGTCCTCGAGATTCAGGTAGAGTAGGAGAGAAGAACAGAGACTCGGTTGTATGGTCTTCTGTTGCGAAGTAATCTAGTCAAGCTGATTTCCATCTTCCGTTTGATAATCCTGTGAAGTGGTGACTTCCCTTGTTCATCTCCACCGTTCTTTGTGACCGTTTGAATTCAACTAAGGTGTTGTTATAGCCATCACTCTATGTTAAATTATATCACTTGATAATTCTTCTAAGTTATTGGGGACTACCCCCCTTAAAATTTAGGGGATTTATATCTGTTCGAATAAGGTATTACCCTCATTCTTATCATTTGGTTGTTATTATTCCCTTAAGTGGTTAGTGCTGTCTTGTCGTCTGGATGAGGCATTGTCCATTTGCTCTTCGTCCTGGATGCACATCCTCTCGGGCATTGTGGCGGGTGCGGGTGATTGGCATTGGTCGGCCATTGTCTGAGTAGGGGTCCGGTGTCATGAGCACCTCGTGCCGTCTCGGATGCCAGCTTTTTGCGAAGGAGGTCCGGCGTGCTGCGGTTGAAATGATCGTCTCTTGAGTGGAGAATTGGCATCACGGTTGGGGCAGTTATTTAGCATCAGCAGGGAGAAGAGGGGAATAGCAATTAGGTAAGAGGGAAATCGAAACTCCAGGTTTTTATTAGTGCACACAACAAGAACAAATAGCACTCAATAACAGCATTAGGGTCGCATGACCCATTGGAAACTCCAGTAAAACAACACAAGAATTAGCATGACACGCAGCCATGCGTTTACAAGTGCATCAAATAGGCCAGTCTGATTGCCGGGAGGCATCAGGCCGAACACAAGAGCGAAAATCAATGCAACGTAAACGCACATACAACCGAACACATTGAGCTGGATAATCCAAGCTCGACGCGCATCCTCGTTCTGACCTAGTTCTGGATTAGGGGCCTGAGGCGGAGCGATTTCTTCCTGGGGGTGTTGATTTTCTGATGGAGTCGAGGCGCGTTGAGACGAGACTTCTTGTCTGCGGCGGCGTGTGCTTCCTTCGGCTACAGATGCCTTTGCCATGGGCTGCTGGTTGATTTTAGGGCATGGGCGAAGGTCGCCGAAGAGTCGCTGGGGCAAACGGAGGGTGCAGCGAAAGGGAAGCAAGCAAGGGGAGTAAGCACTGGGAGCAAAAGAGCTCTAGGGGCGAGGAAGGCATTTAGCGAGGCAAAAAGGGTGGCGCGGGATGTGGTGCAGAGAAAAGGGTGGAGTACGGATGGCCGTTGGTTGCTCGGTGGGGACACGTGGCGGGTTGTCCCAGGTGGGGTCCTACCGTTCGTGCTCAATTGATCGCCTTCGCGGAGGGAGAATCAAGGTTATTTGGTAATCGGTAGGCATTCGGCCGACAACCACGAGAGAATATCGGAGGCATAAATAAAGAGGAGCTTGAAATGGTATGATAAGTTGCCGTCAATACAGGGAGGTATTGGGGCGGGGCAAACAAAGTAGATCACGAAAGGGGGGAATTGATCTAGCATTCTTTGGATCGGGGAACACGGTAAGACTTTTTATTCATTACACGGGTGTCGCTGCCACACGCATCCTAGGACGGATGTGTAGCTCACACCATGCACAACTAGGAAACGTGAATAACATTGCAAGAGCGAAGGGCTCGATCAGGAAGCCAATAAAAGGATGAGAAACCACAGGACACCTATCCATACGCCTAGGAGCGTATCGAGCAGGCGCACCTTAATACTGAAGAGCAGGGAGTAAATTTCTCGGGCAAGCATCAAAACAATAAAAACACACATAAAACTAGTGGCACGGAGGGGGCTAACCCAACCTCGGGGTGCCTCGACTATCTGGCCTAGATTAGACCGGTAGCACGGAGCGGAGCCGTTCTGCCACGGGGATTTTCGTCCTCCGAGGGAGGGGAAGAGCTCTAGGAGGTGCTGCTGTTCCTGCGGTGGCGGAGGCCTCCTCCGGGTGTCGTCGTTCTTGGCGGTGGCAACTCGTTGGCTTCGGGCGCATGCGTAGACGGCACCGAGGGGTCGTCGGGGCAAGGCGGGGAATCGATGCTGTTGAGCGACACGATCCAGGAGTCCGCCAGCTGGGTAAGCAAGTTGTGTTGGGCGGCGATGTAGCGGTTGGCGTGGACTACCGCAGCGTCTTCCTCTTGATCGGTGTTGGCGAACACTGTGTCTTCTTCAGGGGCGCAACTGGGATAGAGGAAGAAAGCTCGCTGGTTCAAACCAGGAACTAAGTAATGAAGACGATCGATGGCTCCCCACGCGGCCATTTGAATAGCCATCGTCGGAGCAGGCATGGTTTTCCCGGTGAAACAGAGGGGAAAACCTCGTTCGATGTCGGCTGGGTAGACATAAACTCTTGCCCAGAATTCATGCAAGGAACAGGAGGCATTCTCTAGGTACACAAAGTACTTAGGGCGTTGAGTTACTCCGAGGGTTTGCTGAACCATGGTCCACAAAAGGTTTGGAAATCCGGTGAGTTTCCTCAGCGGTGGTCTCTTGGCAAAGGGCGCCATGAGACTTCATATTTACGGGGGAAAGGAATGAGCAGGAAGAGAAACACTCGTGACTAGGGATGCTTCTAGCAAGAGGAAAAGTTCTAGGCAAGGCGAGAAGTGCACGGGTGCAGAGCACAAGAGCAGGGACGGGGCTTTAAATAGCCGCTTGGCAACAGGGAGGTCAACGGGAGTTTCAAGAAAGGATTGCCTCGGGATAGGACGGAGGCTCACGTCCTATCCGGTCGGTGGCTTATAGACGTAGTAAGGTCAAAGTCGTCCGGCAGATTCGACGTAAGGCTGACAAAAAGAGATGACGTCGGAGAGAATCCAGAAAAGGGTTTGACGGATGGGACAGCATGGCTTGTTTAGTTGGAAGATGGGGTAAGGCCTATTGACTACTCAACAGTGGAGGTGACTGCTACATGCGTCGGAAGGCGTATGTGCAGGTCACGTTTTTCAAACCAACAAGAAAACATGAAATAGCAAATGCATCGCAAGGAACATCGTAGGGTATCATATATACACTACAGAGGACGTCTAACACTCTAACTAGGGAGGGGTACCTATCTCGCTGTTCTCGACGAGCGAGGTCTAGTACCTAACCTTAGGGGTTTAATCTACTCGGTCGCTGCTTGGGGTCGCTGTCTTTGGCGGGGCATCGATGTCTCATGCTGATGGGTCTCTTCCGCTTAACGCGGTGTAATGACCCTATTTCTTAAGACGCGAGGTCAGTGTAAATTGCCACAACAAAAACGATTTCTTCTTTTGCATGCATGCATGTAGGTAGTTCGAACATGACTCAGACCAAAAACCTTAATATATGGTCCTACGAGTAATATGAAATAAAATAGTGAAACCAACGTCACTAAAAACTCGCGATTAAAAATTGGTATATGTTCCCAACTAACTAACCCTCCTCTACTCCAGGTATAATAACATTTTATATTTACAAGTTAACTGTCGTATTGATGAAAAATAATCGAAGAGATAATTCAAGTGCCTAGGGTTGAAATTTCATTTTTGAACTATTCTACTACAGTGTTAAAATATGCAATTAAACTAGGTCTATAGAATTTTGTTTACTAACTTTAGAGCAGCAAAGAAATACAGAAATAAAAATAAAATGCCTCACCTGCCCGCGGACCCCCTGGCAGTCCAATTTCTACACCTGGCCACGTGATCCCTCCCCTACAGCTCCTTTTTATTCCCCATCCCTTCTTCTTCAACCTCCTGCCACTTCTCTTCCTCTCAACACTAAGAGCAAAACTCCATATCTTCTTCCTTCCAAATCCCATCCAAATCCAAGGATTGGAGCAATGCATGTCATGCCACTACACTCCCCACCTCCTAATCTTCCTATCCATCCAAGAAATTCTCACATGCATGAGCATTTGAATATTGCCCCATCTTCTTCACTCCCCTGCCGAGCTCCCCAAGAAGCCCCAGCTCCCTCCATTTTTCCCCATCCCCTTCCTCCATCCACCTCAGCTGGCCCCTTGACCGCGCCGCCCCTCCGGCGCCAGCACCGAGCCGCCGAGCTCCCTTCACCGAGCACCTCGGCCCGCCACGGCATGCCGCCGCCCCGCCGCGCCACCGTGGAGCTCCCGCCTCCCCATCGCCGGGGCGCCTCCTCCCCGCGGTGCCTCCCTTCCCCAGGTTGTGCCGCCGCCGCCGCCTCTCCCTTGAGCTCCGCCGCCTCCCTGGGTAGCTCCGGCGAGCCGCCGCTCCTCCGGCTCCCCGCGCTCCAGCGCGTCGCCGGCCAGCGCCCTCCTCCACGCCGCCACCTCGCCTCTTTTCCTCCCCATCCCCTCTGCTCGCCCCGCCGCCGCAGGGCCTCCTCGCGCGCCGCTCCGCCCAGTGCCGCGCTCCCCTCCGCCGGCTGACCTCCACCCTAGCTCTCGCCCTCGTGCGCCTGCCACGGCAGCAAGGGCACTGCCGCGGTCCGCCATCGGTTTTCCCCACTGTGCCGTGGCGCCGTTGCCGGAACTGTACCCCTGCCGTAAAGCGTCTGAGCTCCGAAGCCCTTCGCCAAGCCAGCCCGCGCCCTTTTCCCCAGCAGGTCCGGGTCCAGGTCGCCGCCCAGGTCACCTTCATCTTGCTGCGGAGGACCATGCCGCCACCAACGACATTGCCGCCCTCGAGCTGAACACCGCCATTCATCTCCGGGTCCCGACGAAAAACCAATGCTCGCATGGTGGGTTGAAGTACGTATATTTCCTGTTGAGGTGTCCCAAATCCATTAGTGAACGTCATCAACTAAGAGGTGAACTAAGACATTTCTTGATCTTGGTCCTATTTGAGCCGAACCGCGATTAACTGATGATTAATTAGCACCCCATTGAAATTCGTTAACAATGTGATGTGCGTAGTTCTCTGATACCCCCTTTTCTTATAATTCAACTGGGATGCTAACTCAACCGATGAACGGATTAATTCCCTAATTACACCAATATCGATGACTAACTTAATTAACTAGGCCTGGACGTGTTGAAATATTCCGATTATGCACTAACTAGTGATTAGTCCATTTAATAAACACACTGGCTAAAAAAAAATGAGCTAATGTACGCCTGGTCAGTGGACTCAATCCATATAAGATATTAGTACCAAATTAGTTAAAACGAATGCTCAGTTATAAGAATCACGGGTATTTTGTCTGGTGTATAATGTTATTGATATATACCTGCTCAATACTCTAGTTGTTATCTTAGCAAATGTCACCTGTGACCCATAAAACTTAACCACTTAAGTAAGGTTGCTTTACGTTAATAAGCCACTGAACTAGGAAGCTCACTTACCATACTCCTAAAATAAACTTGAAAGCCATAGTTAATTGTTAGTGCTAGATTAATAGTTAGCCGTTAGCTACGTCCCTGTGATACTTGCTGGCAGCTGTGGTGAATTACGTAAATCTATTGCTATACACCGGTTAAGGGTTAACCAACGCGCTAATGCTAGTTCATCAGTCGAGTGTAGGTCCGGTTGAGCCAATGTCGTTCATAAACCAATGGTCGATATGCCGATTGCTGCAATCATGGTCTAACGGTTCATTGATGTAGAGGCAATATAATTAGGTTTAGCGGTGTCAAGGACAATCTCATACACCATATGCTGATAAGTTTAAATGAAAAGAAATGAGTACCTATTTCTATGATATGTGGGACCATGCAACGAACACTTAATTAACTAGGAAATGTAATATCTATAAAGAGGGCATGACGAAACCACCCGTTGTTCTTAGATGATGAGATCATATTGGAAATAAGATATGCAATACCTCGTTCTTTACTAAGAAGAAGACAGGAAATGCTAAAATCTAATTAGACTTGAAGCTTCGTAGGAAGTGCATGCGCCTTCCGAGTAAATGATTATTTCACCTAAGATCATCCTTCTACTTGTAGGCTTTCATAATGCCATTACTGTATGATGCTGTATTTAGAGATTTCAGAGATGACCAAATTGCACTGGGCCAACTACTAAGTAGTAATACTAGAGAATCTAGCTTAACAGTAATGATTAAAATGACTAACGTCATAACTCATCTAAATACTGGTATATAATCGTGCTATCATGTTACACCCTCCGTCTTAGTGCCTATCTCAACAACCGAATGCATCCATATTAATCGCGACCCCATGTTTTCACCTACGACAACGAATCAATCAAATGAGCCCTAACCCTAATTATAGAGTTGAAACCTTTCCCCCTAGTTGCATGTCTTATTCCATGCATGCATCCATATTTTAGATCCATCTATGATTAAAGCTATATCATAACTAAAACAAAACCCAAAATCTAGAATGAACACCCACCCATTTATGTACTTGTGTACTTTATCTTAATCCACCGTAGTTGCATCCATGTCAACTGCATCCATGCATCTGCGTCAGTTTCAAATTAGTTTCTTAGGTTGCTTTTTCCTTTTTAGAGGTCGTTTGCTTCTTACTGGTGTTTCAAGTATACTGGAGTTCTCCCGCAAGATCAGGAATACTACAACCAAGGCAAGCAGAGCTTGTTGCACCCCCTTTTTGTGTTCAGTACTTGCTTATTTCGTTCATGTGTTGATGATTGTATGATCGTTTCGTAGCTTGTCATTAATTTCGATTAAACTAGCATGTTAGGATGTGTTGTATTGTGTGCCTAGTGATGGTTGAAATTAATTGATGAGCTAAATATTTGAACCTAAGGTGAGATGTGAGAGCCGAAGGAAAAAGGGTCAGCTGGATAAAGTTGGTATCACTGGAGGAGCCTGGTGCGACTAGGTGAATGGGTGTATTGTCGCGATACCAACCTTGAGGTAACTCCAGCGTGGCTACTTCCCTTGTCACCACGTGGACGTTGCCGAGATCAACGCTAGGGTATGTCGGATGGTAAAGGCCGCTTGGAGCTTTGCAACCTCCAAGGGATAATGCTCCTCGAATATCGCTAGTGGTTGTATCGTCGGAACGGTCCGAGAGAATGAATGAACTAGGTGTTGATGATTGAGATTGGGATTAATCTAGGGGCTGAACTCTAAGTGATTGAAATGATGCAAGTGAATGTGTTAGTAACTGATGTTGAATTGGTTGGTTGCCTGAGTAGTATATTGATTAGTTGTCCTCCCTCCATGTTAATTATGCTTGTTTTCATAATTAAGTATATTGTTACTCTGAGAAGCATTCATGTTTAATTATTGTTGCACTAGTATGAGTAGGACATTTAATCAAGCACGGATAAGTCTTGCGAGTACATTCGTACTCACCCAGGTTATCCCTGGAGCTTGCAGGTGAGCCGGTGGTCGAAGAGTTTTTCGACGATGTTTGACGTGTCTAGTTTCCTCGGTTGTGTTCGATGTATGGGATAGTTAGTGTTTTGTTCAGCGATCACTATGTCGCTGTGGGACTATTATTTTGCTTCCGCTGTTGTTAATTTTCTCCGTACTCGGATATGTTTCCGGTGTTAACCGACTGATGTAATATGTTGTCCCATCGTGGACTGTTATTATTAATATCGTAATGTAGAGCTTTGTGACGATATCCGAGTTGTTAATCCAGGCTGCCCCTGCACAATGCTGTGAGTGATATGAAGTGTATGGGTATGCCGTGAAAGATCGAGGCCGTACCATTTTCTACTAAGTCGAGCAGGAGTTGGTTGAGTGACCTGCTGGCTGAGATGCTGTGCCGGCCAGGCAGGGTGTGGGCGTTCTACGGGCTTTCGAGCGACCCACTAGCTTCCGAGCTAGGTTAGGGTGTGGGTAGAATTGCCGGGCTCCTCCGACCTTGCTTGTCGTGGTAGGATTCAGGAACGACTCTGACTTTTCACCGGATTATGGAATCGTATGTGATTTTGGGAAGATTGGTCGCTTCCGGCCGGCTCGCACCTGGCGGGTGTCGGATCGTCTACCTTGGTGCGTACGGCGCAGGGTACCGTGCCACCGGGCGGACGAGTCCTTCGGTCCTTGGCGACTTCTCGTTCCCCTAATCATATGCAATTCCGGGTCCGTGACAGCTTGGTATCAGAGCCGAGCTGACCGTAGGAAGCCAATTGCAGGTGGTCGTTAGATAGGAGCTTCCGCTGCGCCTCGCTGATAGCCAGCAAAAATTATTTATAAAACTAAAAATGAGTTTCAACAAGACTAAGTACGGTTCATTTTACTCCTTATCCCCTTCAATCTTAAATCTGAATTTTCTTCTTCTCTAATTCATTTGGTTGCAAAATGTTTATAAAATCTCTTCTCATCTTGCTTTCCTATGCAAGATGTCTCCCAGATGTTTTAGCCCTTGCTCTTCTGCTTTCTTAGTAGTGGTATATCTGAATTCGTTCCCTTGCAATTATATCTCTTCAATCTTGCCCAAGTACCTTAACCCTTGTCACCATCTACTCAAAGACATGTTAAGCTCTATGGTCGTTCGCTACCTCTACTTCCGCAGCTAAAGATTATCCTTTTTCTATATGATTATCGTGTGCACAATCATCTTCTTAAGTCAGAATTGCTATTTACAGTGTGCCATTAGTTTGCAGTTCTGCTCCAAGTTCTGGAGTCGGCATCCTCTTGCTTTCTCCCCCACCTTACCCTAAAGACTTATCTCCGTCATAATGATGACTTAGAGAACCCTACCTTGCTAACTGATCTTCTAACTAACCAATATTCCCTATTCTTGGAGGACATTGATATGCTTGCCCTCCTTTTTGTTTCTCCGCTCTACCCCTTGAGCCAGTTTATCGACCCATTTCCTCCATGATGTGGTGGAACATTTCCCACTATTCCAATCCCCAAAGTCTATACCTCAAGGTGAAGGATTCTCCTCATATTATGCCATCGTGGTGGGCTCTCACACCATTAAGTGTGTGCGGTCCAAAAATTTCAGCAAGCCTAAACTTGCTTCTTGCTACCAGGAATTAAGTTTCTCCAAATTCCTTGTCAACCTTTTGTGTTCTCCATCTCTTAGTTCCTGCCCTAAACCGAGGTCTTCAACTAAATTCAAGTGGATCTAAGCGCTGGCTCAGTCCTTCCCTTCCCCCTCCTTAGCAGGATCGAAGGAAGTTCAAGACCAATCTCATAATATCTTGTTTTACCTCAAGGATGTGAATCTGTACATGATAGATTATTCAGAATTGATGCCATGCCTTCGGTATTCTCGAACGTTTTTGTGCCCATATTAGCACGTCAATAGGGAGCCTGATCACCTCCTCGTTGATGGCGCTAAGTGCGGTACGGAACTGTTCTTCAATCCCGACAATTTTGAACTATCACTTGTACAACGCGGTACATCCAAACCCTTCCTATCTAATATACCTTGCCAGCAAGATTAAGCTGGTCTCAGACTAACCTTAAAGATGATCTTTGGTCGAAGCAAAATTGGAATGGATGGAATTGAGTAAGATTTTAGAAATAAAAATAGGAATCTGAATGTCTATGTGAGCCCTTGATGCTATGATCGGAGATGGAAGATGGTATGATGCCTTGGCTAGTAATCAGATACTAAGGTTTGTTTAAGGAGATTAATTACAGTGATTAGACTATAGATCTCTAGAAATCTCAAGAAATAATAAGGTCTTATTGGATTCCTCTTAGGGAAATGACTCTATTGTCCGGTGGATGATGTTTTCGAGATCAGAGTCATGCTGAAAATAAAAATTTGAGAAAGGAGTACAGGATTAATAAGTCTATTTGGATTACAGGGCTATGTAAATCTTGGATTTTGATTGGATTATAGGGAATTGTTGGACTAATTCCTAGGTCAAAAGTCATAGTATTAGCAAATACCCTTTGGAAATTGGAGTAAAGATTAGAGATAGTATATGATTTCAGTGGGTTAACCTAATGAGTTGGATTAATAGGAGATGCAATGGAGTGCGAAGGATTAATTGATTTAGCAAAGTAATTAATTATTGCTAGTAGATAATTCCCTTGACATTGATTCTCAATGAAAAAGTGATGGACAGAAGTAGAGATTGATTACCAGACCAATTGATTACGATTACGACTTAGCATCAACGGCGAATGGATCTTTGGCGGTTCGTGATATAAGCATTATCGGAGGATCTAATGTATTCATAGGTCTCTAGTGATAAGGACCTTAGGTTGCTGTTGGTGCCAATAATTATAATAGATCCGAAGATTGGTTTAGTCATTGGATATTGGTGAAATTAGAAGTATTGCCGTTGGGCTTGGATAATTATGAGTTGGCAGGTGATACGGTAGAAGACGTACAGATGGCAACACTACTATTGGATTTGGAAAGAATCAGGAGTAATAGATAAAGGGACTTAGATAAATTGTTGGATCGGTGGAATATGATTAATAATGAAGATTTTGAATACTAGTGGATGAGATAAAAATGAAGTCTATAGATGGAGGATTAATAGAAAATGATCATGGGCAAAGTTAAATGTTGGATTACCATTAAGATAATACTTATAGGTTAGGTAGATGATCTTTGGAATTCGATTTTCCTATAGGAAATTGCTAAGGTAGTTGTCTTTAGAAAGATGTCTTGATGAAATAGTTGAATTCTACGTGCTAAAGGATTGAACCAAAATAGGTTAAACAGAATTGATAGTGCATGTTAGAAGATTCATGGAGGATTTACGAATAAGAACTTGAAGTAGTTGCTAGAGGGTATGTTTCGACTTAATTTAGGGAGATTTGATGGAAGACAGAAGAAAGTCAATGATTATAGGCTACAGAATTGATGGGTTGCGAAAGAAGGAGCATTTAAATATTGATACATTGATGGATATAGATTCCTGAATTGGATTCAATTAGGTCCACCCAGAGAATATTTGATGGAGAACACGATATAATGTGGGTGGAATGTAGATAATTATAATCCGGGAAATGTGATTGGAAAATAGCTTTTGAAGTAAGCCTAACTAACCAAATAACATAGAACGGAGTTATCGTTAAGAATAAGCAATAAAGTAAAAGACGTTTTAAACTCGTCCCAAAACGATGAAGGCAATTACCACTATCTGAGACCGATCCTCATATTCATAATTCTTTCTTTCCAATCTAGAGTAGTTATGACCATGCAATTCTCTTGCCTCGGCCACACCTAAGCTAAGGTCAGTTGTTCATACCAGCTTTTCTCACTCAAACCAACGATCTTGAATTCTGAATTTGCAAGACTAGCAATTGCCCGCAACACCTCTTAGTTGCTCCTGCTCTTTTCACCTTCATCTCTCCCCTTAACCAAGTGTAGAGCCTATTAAAGCTGGAACACCGTGGAATGATAATCTGATCTGGTTTTTTCTTCTTCCAGACTAGTGTAAAAGTCGATAAGTGATTTTACTTTCCCACTACCGAAAGCTTGGTATCTCATCAAAGTCTTGCTGCAAGTTGAACACCTCCCTCCTCTCCTCTACTGCTAGGAATCTCGGGACGAGATTCTTTTAAGGGGGGTAGGTTTTGTAATGACCCTATTTCTTAAGACGCGAGGTCAATGTAAATTGCCACGAACAAAAATGATTTCTTCTTTTGCATGCATGCATGTAGGTAGTTCGAACATGACTCAGACCAAAAACCTTAATATATGGTCCTACGAGTAATATGAAATAAAATAGTGAAACCAACGTCACTAAAAACTCGCGATTAAAATTGGTATATGTTCCCAACTAACTAACCCTCCTCTACTCCAGGTATAATAACATTTTATATTTACAAGTTAACTGTCGTATTGATGAAAAATAATCGAAGAGATAATTCAAGTGCCTAGGGTTGAAATTTCATTTTTGAACTATTCTACTACAGTGTTTAAAATATGCAATTAAACTAGGTCTATAGAATTTTGTTTACTAACTTTAGAGCAGCAAAGAAATACAGAAATAAAAATAAAAATGCCTCACCTGCCCGCGGGACCCCCTGGCAGTCCAATTTCTACACCTGGCCACGTGATCCCTCCCCTACAGCTCCTTTTTATTCCCCATCCCTTCTTCTTCAACCTCCTGCCACTTCTCTTCCTCTCAACACTAAGAGCAAAACTACATATCTTCTTCCTTCCAAATCCCATCCAAATCCAAGGATTGGAGCAATGCATGTCATGCCACTGCACTCCCCACCTCCTAATCTTCCTATCCATCCAAGAAATTCTCACATGCATGAGCATTTGAATAATTGCCCCATCTTCTTCACTCCCCTGCCGAGCTCCCCAAGAAGCCCCAGCTCCCTCCATTTTTCCCCATCCCCTTCCTCCATCCACCTCAGCTGGCCCCTTGACCGCGCCGCCCCTCCGGCGCCAGCACCGAGCCGCCGAGCTCCCTTCACCGAGCACCTCGGCCCGCCACGGCATGCCGCCGCCCCACCGCGCCACCGTGGAGCTCCCGCCTCCCCATCGCCGGGGCGTCTCCTCCCCGCGGTGCCTCCCTTCCCTAGGTTGTGCCGCCGCCGCCGCCTCTCCCTTGAGCTCCGCCGCCTCCCTGGGTAGCTCCGGCGAGCCGCCGCTCCTCCGGCTCCCCGCGCTCCAGCGCGTCGCCGGCCAGCGCCCTCCTCCACGCCGCCACCTCGCCTCTTTTCCTCCCCATCCCCTCTGCTCGCCCCGCCGCCGCAGGGCCTCCTCGCGCGCCGCTCCGCCCAGTGCCGCGCTCCCCTCCGCCGGCTGACCTCCACCCTAGCTCTCGCCCTCGTGCGCCTGCCACGGCAGCAAGGGCACTGCCGCGGTCCGCCATCGGTTTTCCCCACTGTGCCGTGGCGCCGTTGCCGGAACTGTACCCCTGCCGTAAAGCGTCTGAGCTCCGAAGCCCTTCGCCAAGCCAGCCCGCGCCCTTTTCCCCAGCAGGTCCGGGTCCAGGTCGCCGCCCAGGTCACCTTCATCTTGCTGCGGAGGACCATGCCGCCACCAACGACATTGCCGCCCTCGAGCTGAACACCGCCATTCATCTCCGGGTCCGACGAAAAACCAATGCTCGCATGGTGGGTTGAAGTACGTATATTTCCTGTTGAGGTGTCCCAAATCCATTAGTGAACGTCATCAACTAAGAGGTGAACTAAGACATTTCTTGATCTTGGTCCTATTTGAGCCGAACCGCGATTAACTGATGATTAATTAGCACCCCATTGAAATTCGTTAACAATGTGATGTGCGTAGTTCTCTGATACCCCCTTTTCTTATAATTCAACTGGGATGCTAACTCAACCGATGAACGGATTAATTCCCTAATTACACCAATATCGATGACTAACTTAATTAACTAGGCCTGGACGTGTTGAAATATTCCGATTATGCACTAACTAGTGATTAGTCCATTTAATAAACACACTGGCTAAAAAAAATGAGCTAATGTACGCCTGGTCAGTGGACTCAATCCATATAAGATATTAGTACCAATTAGTTAAAACGAATGCTCAGTTATAAGAATCACGGGTATTTTGTCTGGTGTATAATGTTATTGATATATACCTGCTCAATACTCTAGTTGTTATCTTAGCAAATGTCACCTGTGACCCATAAAACTTAACCACTTAAGTAAGGTTGCTTTACGTTAATAAGCCACTGAACTAGGAAGCTCACTTACCATACTCCTAAAATAAACTTGAAAGCCATAGTTAATTGTTAGTGCTAGATTAATAGTTAGCCGTTAGCTACGTCCTGTGATACTTGCTGGCAGCTGTGGTGAATTACGTAAATCTATTGCTATACACCGGTTAAGGGTTAACCAACGCGCTAATGCTAGTTCATCAGTCGAGTGTAGGTCCGGTTGAGCCAATGTCGTTCATAAACCAATGGTCGATATGCCGATTGCTGCAATCATGGTCTAACGGTTCATTGATGTAGAGGCAATATAATTTAGGTTTAGCGGTGTCAAGGACAATCTCATACACCATATGCTGATAAGTTTAAATGAAAAGAAATGAGTACCTATTTCTATGATATGTGGGACCATGCAACGAACACTTAATTAACTAGGAAATGTAATATCTATAAAGAGGGCATGACGAAACCACCCGTTGTTCTTAGATGATGAGATCATATTGGAAATAAGATATGCAATACCTCGTTCTTTACTAAGAAGAAGACAGGAAATGCTAAAATCTAATTAGACTTGAAGCTTCGTAGGAAATGCATGCGCCTTCCGAGTAAAATGATTATTTCACCTAAGATCATCCTTCTACTTGTAGGCTTTCATAATGCCATTACTGTATGATGCTGTATTTAGAGATTTCAGAGATGACCAAATTGCACTGGGCCAACTACTAAGTAGTAATACTAGAGAATCTAGCTTAACAGTAATGATTAAAATGACTAACGTCATAACTCATCTAAATACTGGTATATAATCGTGCTATCATGTTACACCTCCGTCTTAGTGCCTATCTCAACAACCGAATGCATCCATATTAATCGCGACCCATGTTTTCACCTACGACAACGAATCAATCAAATGAGCCCTAACCCTAATTATAGAGTTGAAACCTTTCCCCCTAGTTGCATGTCTTATTCCATGCATGCATCCATATTTTAGATCCATCTATGATTAAAGCTATATCATAACTAAAACAAACCCAAAATCTAGAATGAACACCCACCCATTTATGTACTTGTGTACTTTATCTTAATCCACCGTAGTTGCATCCATGTCAACTGCATCCATGCATCTGCGTCAGTTTCAAATTAGTTTCTTAGGGTTGCTTTTTTCCTTTTTAGAGGTCGTTTGCTTCTTACTGGTGTTTCAAGTATACTGGAGTTCTCCCGCAAGATCAGGAATACTACAACCAAGGCAAGCAGAGCTTGTTGCACCCCCTTTTTGTGTTCAGTACTTGCTTATTTCGTTCATGTGTTGATGATTGTATGATCGTTCGTAGCTTGTCATTAATTTCGATTAAACTAGCATGTTAGGATGTGTTGTATTGTGTGCCTAGTGATGGTTGAAATTAATTGATGAGCTAAATATTTGAACCTAAGGTGAGATGTGAGAGCCGAAGGAAAAAGGGTCAGCTGGATAAAGTTGGTATCACTGGAGGAGCCTGGTGCGACTAGGTGAATGGGTGTATTGTCGCGATACCAACCTTGAGGTAACTCCAGCGTGGCTACTTCCCTTGTCACCACGTGGACGTTGCCGAGATCAACGCTAGGGTATGTCGGATGGTAAAGGCCGCTTGGAGCTTTGCAACCTCCAAGGGATAATGCTCTCGAATATCGCTAGTGGTTGTATCGTCGGAACGGTCCGAGAGAATGAATGAACTAGGTGTTGATGATTGAGATTGGGATTAATCTAGGGGCTGAACTCTAAGTGATTGAAAATGATGCAAGTGAATGTGTTAGTAACTGATGTTGATTGGTTGGTTGCCTGAGTAGTATATTGATTAGTTGTCCTCCCTCCATGTTAATTATGCTTTGTTTTCATAATTAAGTATATTGTTACTCTGAGAAGCATTCATGTTTAATTATTGTTGCACTAGTATGAGTAGGACATTTAATCAAGCACGGATAAGTCTTGCGAGTACATTCGTACTCACCCAGGTTATCCCTGGAGCTTGCAGGTGAGCCGGTGGTCGAAGAGTTTTTCGACGATGTTTGACGTGTCTAGTTTCCTCGGTTGTGTTCGATGTATGGGATAGTTAGTGTTTTGTTCAGCGATCACTATGTCGCTGTGGGACTATTATTTTGCTTCCGCTGTTGTTAATTTTCTCCGTACTCGGATATGTTTCCGGTGTTAACCGACTGATGTAATATGTTGTCCCATCGTGGACTGTTATTATTAATATCGTAATGTAGAGCTTTGTGACGATATCCGAGTTGTTAATCCGGGCTGCCCCTGCACAATGCGTGAGTGATATGAAGTGTATGGGTATGCCGTGAAAGATCGAGGCCGTACCATTTTCTACTAAGTCGAGCAGGAGTTGGTTGAGTGACCCGCTGGCTGAGATGCTGTGCCGGCCAGGCAGGGTGTGGGCGTTCTACCGGGCTTTCGAGCGACCCACTAGCTTCCGAGCTAGGTTAGGGTGTGGGTAGAATTGCCGGGCTCCTCCGACCTTGCTTGTCGTGGTAGGATTCGGGAACGACTCTGACTTTTCACCGGATTATGGAATCGTATGTGATTTTGGGAAGATTGGTCGCTTCCGGCCGGCTCGCACCTGGCGGGTGTCGGATCGTCTACCTTGGTGCGTACGGCGCAGGTACCGTGCCACCGGGCGGACGAGTCCTTCGGTCCTTGGCGACTTCTCGTTCCCCTAATCATATGCAATTCCGGGTCCGTGACACGCGGTGTTTCCTTCGTGAACTCCCACGTTCTTGACGTCATGAGTCGGAAAGGTTGAAGCATTGATATCGACCCATTAGTGGCGAGTCTCGATGCGTGTCCTGGATGATGTGTTGACGCAATACTTCTTGATCTTCGGTAGGGTTGGTGACTTCTTGCTTCATCGATATAGGTCTCGTTGTTTCCTTTACTAGTATTGCCTAAAGATCTTGAAATAGTTGAGAGAGGGAGGAAACATTGTTTCTTCCTGAATCTTTGTAGGTAAGAGATGGAGCTAAGAAGGATAAGATGAATAGAACCCATTCCTATATTGAGCTGAGGTATTTTTACGAAAATAGTCTTTATACCTAGGGTTTATACCTAACGTCTGTGCTAACTAGGGTTAACCTACAGTCAGTATGGCTCTGATACCAGGCTGTGGCGTACCCGGATTTTAAGCCGGATACTCCCTCGTGATCACTGTATCGGTCCCTGGATCAGTAGCTGACACACACGAGTTAACCTGTATATCATTGTCATACATGCGTAAACAAATAAATAGACCGTTAAGGTCGATAATCTGATACCTGTAGCCCAACGGCTATAAATCTGCAGCGGAAAATCCAGCGGGATAGGGCCCATCAGTATGCCATACCCGACAGGCAACTGACTGGGGTTACGCCCTAGCGTTCGCGACTGTAATCTCATCTTCAGAACTGATGTCTTCTTCGTCTGGCCAAATCAACAAGCCAGGTGAGTACATTGAATGTACTCGCAAGCTCCCTTCAGGGGGAATATCACAGATATATGCATGCACAGGGGAATTCAATAAAGAGGCTCTAACCTATGTTTCGTAATTGTGCGGAAATGTAAGTTTTCTTTTGAAATAATTAAATAGATGATAAAAGCTCATTTTCGAAAACAACCTCAGCCTTGCCGAGTCATACCAATCAGTCAGTCATAATAACATACCTGCAATTCGGCCGTCCCCTACGGGATCGGCCATTCATCTGCATTAGATAGCCGTTCCTACCCACAGGTAGAACGACGTCCAACAATACCTCATTTCTCCTCAGATAGCTGTTCCTACACTCCGGTAGAACAGCTCCCACTCAGTACCACACCTCCCGTGTAATCGCATTACACGAGGCTCTCCCAACTCACTCTGCATGCCCATCAGGCGAATGCGTCCTTAAACCCATGACCCACATGTCATCACATAGTCTAACCGGTTGTGTGGCCTTACCAGATTATGTCCATGACCGAGGACGCGGCTATTCGAATAGATTTTTAACACTCGTGCAGAGGTTGTACGGCTTTACCCACACGATGTAGTTCCCCCTGGGCATGCTGCGCGCCGCATGTGTCCAGGGTTTGTACAACGAGACGTTTCACCCGTTTCATACTAGAGCTGGACCCGCTAAATGTTTTACCCATCTTTAACCATTTTGCATCAATCGCAAATTCTAAAGTGGGACTATTCTCATCTTTGTGTCGAATCCTCACACCCGCCTTGGCCTCACCATCTAGGAATCTTGTCGCAAATAGCGTCGTGAGAATTCTCTAGGGGCCCATCGTCCTACCTAGCACATACTTCTTACTTCCCACGGGTCCAGATACTAGCACTCGACGGGGTAAAGGTCAAGTCCTTCCCATAAAGGACATGTGGACGCACGGGGTGAATCTGGTTTAGCGGCACGGTAGGCACGGTCCTTAAGTGATCCGAGAAAGACTCCACACCTTGTCCGTTGCACGGACCGCGAGTGCCCCACTGGGTCTTAGCTCGCTTTTATACCTTCCTGCTCACGCCCTTCATTTCTAACCCGGATCCAAAACATCTCCGTTTTGTTTTTGCTCTACAAAAACTACCCTCGAGCATCCAACCCCTGGATTATACCGTGACCTCCTCTCCATCGGTCACAGCGATCCATCCCAAGTTTATCTCATACGAGAATTCCGGGATCCGTTTATTTTTGCAAAACCTAGATTTACTACTGCAGGGCTAAGCAATAGATATATATATACACTCTACATCTAGGTTTCCGATATTTCCTTCAGAACATATGTAGTCCTTAAGGCGACAAGGAACGGGATCGGTCTAGGGTTTCCACCATATCGGATGTAACTATTGCTACATAAAATATCGTTTTCTATCACATAGCATGCATGTTTTGCAAACAAAATAATAGTTCGCAACCACGGGATTCAACATGATCAAAGAAGAGGAGCTTGCCTGGCAATATTAGCCGAGTCTTGATCCTGAACTTGGTACGACAATCGTCCGAATCCTTTGCGCGGTACTCCTAACGTCGGTATCTACACGTCGAGAGAACGACGAATAAATCAACGTTGCGAGGAAGAGCCAAATAACATTGCATCAGAAACTTCAATACATGAAATCATAACGCGCTTGGCCAACTATTAGATTCTAAGGAGCTATCGGGAATAAAGGGTGCAGAGATGGCTTGCTGCCACGGCAGGAGCAAGGTGGCAAGCGGCGATGGCTCGGCATGGCAGGAGTTAGGCAGCAGCGACACAGGTTTTGCTGCGGTAGGAACAATGCGACGACGGTAGAGGCTTGCCGAGGCAAAGGGAAAGTGACAACGGCAGTTGCCGCGGCGGGGAGAGAGGCTGTCGCGGCACTGCCACGGTAGGGCATCGCTTGTCGCGGCGGAAAACTGGCTTGTCACGGCAAGGAATGGCTTGCCGCAATGCTGCCGCGGTGGACAAAAAGGGCTACCGCGACGGGGAAGGAGGTGGCCACGGCAGGGCAAGGGAGCTGCGACAGTAGCTTGCCGCGGCGGAAGGAGCTTTTAGAATAAAAGGATAGGGTGCTTTAGTTATCCTATCCAACACATCTACCCTAAGTTTCTGTCGTGCTAGGGTTTAGGATTTTCAGGAAGGGTGGACTTCCCGTGCTCACCTCTTCGGGTTCGGGTTATGAGCACAACTTGACGAAGTCTAGGGGTGTGCTGTAGGTGCTACTAGGATCATTAGGGTTCTATAGGGTATTGGACCTCAGGTTAAGGAAAAGAGATCCCCGAAGGCATGGTTCAATTAAAATGAAGACCTAGCGATCGGTAGGTTTTAAACTTTCTATAACCCTAGCCAATATTTCATGACCTATCGAGCTATTCAGCACTATAGATGTTTTGGTTACCCTGGTTAGGGGAGAAATTTATTTTAAATATGGGACACATTCATAGTGGACGCTTTACAACATGATATTTATTTAAGGTTTTATTTCAAAGTTGAATTTCCAAATAGAACCTATAAATCCTAAAAGCTGCGTGGGCAGAGGGTTTGGGTTGGCCACAAGCTCCTCAGTTGACCACGCTGCTTAGCGCGCAAACAGCAGCTAGATTAAGTGGTAAGCAACGGAGTTAGAGGAAAAATGAGCCGGCGCTCACCGAGGCAATGCACACCAAGGTCAACCGAAATGGCGGAGACGCCTGCGAACTCGTCGGTGGAAAAAAAAAGAAAACAAAGAAGCATGGGACGTGGGCGGCGGCGTGGTACTGAGATCCGAGCAGCGGCGGAGATAAGGCGACCGGGCGGCTCGGTGCGGTGGCTTGCTGATGGGGCAGTAGCGGCGCCGGTGAGTGGAGGCGTGGAGCGGGTGACTTGCCGGCGGAGCTTGCAGCCGACAACAGGGGCTTCACCGGCGGTATAGCGAGCCCCGGGCGCGGTGATGCGGGGTCCGCCGGCGTGGCGGCCGGCAAGGGAGGGGGCGGCGGAATCTGGCGCTCCGCGGCGGCGGGGGCAGCCGGGTCCAGCCGGCGGTGTTGCCCGCCTTGGAAGAACGGCGGCGTTTGGGCGAGCCCGTGGATCCGGCGGCGGGGAGTCAGCTCTTGAGCGGCGGTGGTAGCGGCGATGGGCGGAGCAACCCGAGGGCTGCTCGGCAAGAGGGCAGTACGGCGGCGAGCTCAGGAGCAGCGGTGGGGAGAGAAGCGGGGCTCGCGGCGGTGCTGCTGGGGACGGCGGCGGGGCAGGTCCCCGGCGGCGATTGGAGCCGAGCTGAGGAGGAGCTCGCCGACGGCGCGGGGAGAGGAGGGGCGGAGCGGCGGCCCGCGCGCATCTCGGGCGGAGCTGGGGCAGAGGGAAAGGGCGGCGCTGAGTTGGCCCGAGCTCGGGAGCGGCCTGGCCGGTGGTAGAGCTCAGCTATGGAAGAGAGGTGGAGGTAGGGGAGAGCTCGGGTATGGACTGGTGGAGTGGACGAGTAGCACTGATGCTTGGGGAAATGTTGGGGAAAAAGAGAAGAGAGTTTTGGGGCTTGGGCAAGAACGGGGCGAGCGAGTGCTCAGTTGATGCTTAAGGATATGGGGGAGCTTGCCGGAGCAGCTTGGGGAAGGTTGAGGGGATAGCAAGGGGTGGAAATGCTCAGATTGGAGCAGAAGCTGTGAAGAAGAGGGAGAGGTTGGGGAAGTTACCCAGGACAGCTCTCACCTGGGGTAGTGCTGCGGCTGTAGAAAAGGAAGGAGGTGGCAAAAGGACAGGGCCACGTGTTAGTCTTGAGCAGTGCAGGCAGGGAGAGAGGAAGAGAGTAGAGGAATAGGGGTGTCGGTTGGTACACAGGAGGTGGCTATAGCAAAATTAGGATAGTGTTTGCAGTAGGGAGGAGTGGGGAATGGCTGTGGGATGCTGGATTGACTGGTCCTTAGGGGTTTTTCGAGAGAGAAAAATATACAGTGGTCGTGGTGTATTATTGGGAAAATAGATCAATAATATGCTGAAGATGTTCCACCAAAAATTGGAGAATCTAGGAGGGTTGGAATTTTAAGGAAACATCCTGATCTCAGGGTCAGCTTGAACGGATATTTGAATTAACTTGAATTTTTGAATTGATGGTTCAAAATTATTTGCTAACTGGGTTAGGAATGATGTCAGGAGAGTGGTAGAATTTTCTAGGATCCTAGGGAAAACATTCCACCCATCTTCAGCTTTAAATTTGAAATTGATTTAAATATTTACACTACACAACTCTACCTTATTTTATATTGGAGTTGATATGGGCGTCAGGGAGTTCCCAGAATTTACTTTGAAGTGCTGGGGCCAAGGGATCACGTGGATTATCGAGTTTAGAATTTCCGAGTATATACCCACATACACTTGGGAACTCAAGCGTACATAAGGTGGCAATGAGGTTAGAATGGTCACATGAGATCATGGTGCTAGGGTTTGGGGAAAGTATTGCCGGCATGCTCGCGTATTCATGCGTAAGATTGTGGCAGAGCCAAAGATGCGTTAGGGTTTCGCGTATATGCGTATGTACAAAGGCAGTACATACGTACATATACTCCCGATGGGACATGACCAAGTTGGTTGTAGAGTTTCAAGGCATTCGGGAGTGATTCAGGACAGGTATTTGTTCCGATTCCGCAGAGGCGTCGTGAGGGCACCTTGCGGCAGATGTGGATTTAGGTCGCACCGATTAGATAGAGGAGAAGGGATGCCGAAAAGGTGTTCGTGGTGGAAGGAAAGGCTATCGCAGCAGAGAAAGTGTTGCCGCAGTATTGCCGCGGTAGGGGAAAGACTTGCCGTGGTAGGAAAAAGGAGTTGCCGCGGTGGGAATCGGCTGTCGCGGCAGAGCAAATTGGCTGCGGCGGCTGCCTCGGGTTGACGTGGCGGGGACGCAAGGGCAAACAGTCCCGCATGGAGACCAAGGGTAAAACAGGGTTTGCCCGTGTCGTCGGATGTAGTTCAAAGTGTTAGGGTTTCGACAAAACGGAGATCGATAGAATTTAGAACGAGGGTTTTCGTGCTTTGATATTTAACTCTATTGTGATTTGAACTAAAGTTTTAGTTAGGTGTATTTTCAGTTGACGTTATTGATGAAAAAGTTTTTGTTGGCCCTAATTTTCGGGTTTTGGAAAATCGGGGTGTGACAGTTATCGTCATGTGACCAACACTCTCATGGTTCGCAAAAGGACCATCATGTGTACTTGTGACATGGCAAGGGATGAACATAAATGGCTACACATTTTATACGAGAGATCTGTACCAGAAGGGCACAGACCAAAACAACGGTATCTGCATAGACGCTCGAGATACGGCTAGAAGGAAGAGCTTGTACTATGGGTACATAGAAGAGATCTAGGAGCTAAACTATGTAAAATTTAAGATTCCACTGTTTTGTTGCAGTTGGGCAAATCTCTCATAGGTGAAAGTTTTTTGTTGGGTCCTTTAGAAGATATTGAGTCCTGTTTGCTCAGTTTCCCCAGAGAATGCCAGGGGCAATTTTGACGCATCCAGAACCATGACGAAATCCAGACGGGCTCCAAGAGGACCTAGTCAAAGGCCGAAGGGCCGATTCCCCATAACGGAGTTAGGCCCGTCAGGTGCACCGATCGAGCTGGAATAAAACATGGCGAGATGGAGAACGACGTGCGGGGTCGTCACATGGACATGGGTTCCATTGACATTGGAATCGTGGAAGAAGATGGGGCAAGATCTTCATCTAGCTCTTCTCGACGATATCAACACTTACTTCGTCATCCCACAAGAGCTAAAGGCCAGCATCGATGCTACTGCCCTCAAAATGGCTAATAAAGCTTGGAAGGAGTTCAAGTTTATTCTCAGCCTAAACTTCATCGCAAAGGATGAGGAGCCGCTCGACGCCCACAAATGGATGGATCGCAAGATGTGGGCCCAATTTAAGGCATCTAGGGAAACAGAAGAATTTAGGGCAAAGAGTGAAGCGGCGAAAGCGCTGCAAGCCAAGAACACCCACCATCATAGGCTAGGTAGTTTTGGGTATGCGCCCAAAGTATGAAAATGGATGAACGAGGAGGAGATGGCACGCCTAAATGACCAGCCCCCGCCATTTCTCAACGTAGAATCACGGCGCGCACGGAATTGGTTATACGCGAGGAGGAATCCAGGTGCGACATCTTCGGACGCCCAATCCTTCATGAGCAAAGCAATGCGGGAGGTCTACTCTAGATTGGTAAGATGTCGTTTACAAATACCTGTCTCTCGATATATCCATCACCTCAATACTAGCTTTAGTAACTTGTTCTTTCATTACAGGAAAACCTTGCGACACAATCCTCCCCTTGCGAATTCCAAAGGAGAAAGATATTCTTACCCACGCCATTGGCATCAAGGAGCATCCTAGTCATACGAGGGGTACTAGTGTTTACGCTACCTAGAGAGATAGATTCCCCAATGATTTGTATCGATATAGGAATAAAAGTATAGCCAAAGCCGAGCGCGAAGCAAGAGAAAGAGCCGCTCTTACAGAAGAAATCACCACCACGGTGGAAATGAGGGTCGATGCTTATTTAATAGCCCTTGAGGATATGATGGCCATGGCCTCACAAGGCAACGTTCAAATGCAAAGCAGCCCTGCTGCTAACCGAAAGAGTACCAAGCCTTTGTCCCCGGTGGTAAACTTGATTGCACCATCTCGTATCCTGTCGATGAGATCCTGGTAAATATATTTCAATCTCAAGTTCCACTTACAATTCCGTCGCAAGACATATGTAGTTAATTATTCTATCTTGTACCATATTTTACCTTCAAGAATACGATGCGGTGCAAGCTATTAGTGCGACTTCTTGATGACGAGCCTTTAGAGCTTGCAACAGGGATGACATGTCCATCCAATGAAGGTGATCCCATCCATTGTGTGCCGATGGCGTGTAGGAATGCGAAGGTCAGTGTGGACTATGTCTACGATACATGCAAATCCACTAAGCTGAAGTTTTCGCCAAACAATGAGATGACGAGACTGAGCCAAGCTGAAGGGACTTTCATCTAGTGGCACAAGAGGGATGTAGTATTGGAAGACTGTCACCCTCCATGTATCGACTAGGTTGAATCATTGGAAGTAGATTTACCTGTGATTTCAAAGCCTAATATTGCACGTAATGAGGACACCACAACCGCTACAGTGCCGGTGGAAACCACCTTGGCCCCCGAGCTTCCAACAAGTGCCCGTTCATCTCCCGCTAAGTCGTCGAAGCCGATCATTAAAGAAAGCGAGGTGCTAAGTCAAAGATGAAGGTGCTCAAGGAACCACACCTTTACATTGAACAAGAGTTCCCCTTCGTATTGTTGGCCGAAAAATACGTTGGAGGAGAGCCATGGGTTAAATCACCAGAGGTGCTCAATGGCATCGGAAAATATACTCGCGAGTTTCACGAGTACAACCTGAAGGAGGTCAAGAAGCTAAAGAATGTACGGACCACAACTATCAAGGTGGAGTTCACTAGGGAACATTTTCACAATGACTTTGAGAAATGTCAGTTCTTTGTGAACTTCGTGGACTTGTGGGAACTCTACAACCTTCGGTCCCTCGAAGTCTCCCTCATCAGATGCTACACACTATAAGTGTTTGTAATCACGGTCAACATTTGTATTTTACGTACTATATCCACATATATGTAACCCGTACCTTCTTTATGTGTAGGATGATGATTGAACAATGCAGAAGGAAACACTTAAATATAGAGTTTCTCGACCCATAAATTGTCTCCGCGCGAATGATTGCAGAAGAGGAAGACTTTGTCGCCTAGTATGTGTTGAACGCTTTTACTTGCTCAGCAAGATAAGGACTTCATACTTCTTCCGTAGAACCAGGCGTAAGTGCTGCACTATCTACTTCACCATCCAAGACTAAACTTTATTTCCCAAATAAATGTGAATTTACTAAGCATTGAGACTAAACTATATGCTGAGAGCATTGGATTCTTGTTGTCCTTGTACCAAACATCCAAGGCTATTTGGATTCGTTATTACGAGCAAACTTTGACATCAAAACACTTAGAATATTTATGAACAAGTAAGCATATTTTCAATATACAAAAATCTACCGTTCACTATTTTCATGTTGCAATGCCGAACACAAACCATTTCGAATCATGTAGAGTCTGGAAGAGCTATACCAAGAAGGGAGGAAAAGGCGCCAATCTGCCTCTTTTACACAACAGGGGCATTAGTGTATCTTTCTATACAATAAATTTTTTTCATAAATTATCGTAATGACAATCTCCAACTACTAACCAATTCTATATATTACTAGTGCCGCCAACAACAAGGAGAAACAAGCGTTTGTGGCTTCTACGTTTGCCACAACATGAGAATTGTGCTCACTAACATTAGCTGTGGGATTTGTTGGTGTACTGGCGCTGGACGGGTACCTACGCCCCGTGATTTATTTTTTGCTATCTTTTGTGCCTAGATCGTCGAGTGTTCTCTGTTTTTTTTCTTATTTTTCCTCGTTGCCCAGGAGGTCTTCTTCCTTGTGACTGGTCTGGTCACTGGTGGGGTCTTCTTCCTTGTCGCCGGTCTGGTCGCCGGTGGGGTCATCAGTAGTGAGGGTGGAGGAGGCGAAGGACGAGGTAGTTCTAGCGAGGGAGGCAACATCGCGGTGGCATGCAACATTAACTGATCTGTCCAACAAAATATGGTTTTCCTAAGTTTGTAACCTCTAGGTATGAGTTAAAAAAAAACCTTTACGTATGCTTAAAGATTTGTGCTCCTCCCCATCCATTTCGAGTGAGCTAGAGAGTGCCTATCTTTGGAAGCATGCCAATTGATAGCTCCCGCATGCTAGGATTTATGAACAACTAAAACTTAGCCTGATATCTCGAGAAGTTCATGACAAAATAATATGCTAGGACTTCCGAGAACTCGAGTTATAACAGGATGGATTGCCTGCGAGTTCAAGACCTCTGGCCCCTTCAGGATGAGCATATTGAGTATGTGTTTTGATTTTTAGGTCAAGTTTAAGTGTTAGTCCAAAGCATCATGCCTATTCTTTACAAGATGTAGGCGCGTCAAAGTTGAGGCTATATACACATCTATCAAATGCTAGGTTCTGTTGAAACAAACGCCATCTTCAAGGGAAAGGCAAATTATGGCTCTCTTTACTAGCTAGCTAGCTATGCTACATTGCTGCTTATGCTTGCGATCTGATCTTCCCCAAGGAAAGAAAGAAAGTCTACATATATAGCTAGATAACATTTTCGACGCCTGTCAAGAAATGTTTTGCTGAACCTAAGTTTAGCTGGACCAAAGAATCTTATTATACACACGTCTTTAAAATTCGAGCATGCAAGTAATATAATATACTACCAATGGTTATCTCTCTCTCCTCATTAAAACCTATAAAAAACATGTATATTCAATTAAAAAAAGTGAATTCAATAAGTTTACAGCGCATCGGTCGCGTGCAGCACAAATGTGCATATTATATGTTCAGAAAAACTTCTCTCTTAACGATAAATGTTTTGCTACGGGTAGCTGAACTTTCATTTTGCAACCTGCAGGAACGCAATTTGAAGCTGCACAACCACATGAGCTCAAGCACTACTTGGTACGTGCAATTTGATAGGGAAGTATCCTAATTAGCTTTAGTTGGAGATATACGAATTACTGTTTCATTTGGAAGATAAATAGTGTGTTTTAACAGTATAAGGCCACGGTACAGAGTCAAGGTTTTGGTTATGGCTATACTTTTGGTTAGCGGCTGGTTATCGACTTCATCGGTGCCCCGGGTATGGTCATATCGGAGAAAAATACCGCTTTGATCAATTTGTGCAAATTTTGACAAATTTAGTTAAATTTTCAAAAAATTCATCAAATACTATTTAAAATTCTGAACCTACCAGCGGTAAAAACCGATTATTTCCAGCTACCGGTCTTAACGGCTCCCTACGTAAAATTTTACACTCCCGTAGCCAAAACCTTGTAGAGAGTATAGACCCTTTTTTTTTCTCAAGAAACCATGGTAGAATCTCTGCCCTTTTCAGTTAAGAAAGAAGAGATGGATTGTCGTTAAGGGCCAACCACCACAAAACTCAATCGCTATTTATAGTGCCCCCTCGGTTGTGTGCTTGCCTTTTCTAGGCCACGCCCACTTGGATGTTGTATAGCACCATTTGGACTGTGCTATACTTATTTTTCAGACATCAGTTTCTCTCCTTTCATATGTTCCAGCAAGTGTAGGTGATCGAGTAAACACCCGTGATCCTCTTTTGGAATTTTATTTCGGGCTATAAAGTATATATAGACCTAACAGGGAGAAAATTTGGAGGAGAATCAAATATTCTTTTGGTCTTTTTGTGATGCATAACCTTTTATCAGAGATTTCCGTTTAAAACCTTCAAACGTTCCCCTGAAATTCACAACTTGCAATTGGGGAACTTTAAATTGAATTCAAAACTCCAGGTGGGGATTTTCACTTCGAGTTGAAAACTTTAGTTATTCAACAAATAAAAACTTTCTACTGGAAATGAAACCATCTAAGCAACTGATGAAAGAACAGGGAAACTGAACTCTCTTCAATTTTTAATGAAGTTTTAACTCGAATGTGAACTTTGGCATGGTTACCATGTGTGAGCTTCTAGTTATGCATGGGGCGATCTGGGGTTTGTAGGGGATATGTCCATTTGATCAAACAGTTACAAAATCTGACTAACTCAAATTAACTGGGTGTTATATAGACAGAGCGTTGAGAAACATACACAACGCAACTAAATAACAGAATCTTTCACTTCCAACGTTCCTGTTTAATTAGTCAACGGGGGACAATTTTTCAGTTCCACTGATGACTGATCAGACCCGGCCTCCAATAATTAATAGCGAAGCAAGCAGATGATCTTACACCCCTATTAAATGATAGCGGTGGTCCTTCGGTTTGATCCATCTGTATTCATCCATTAAAAACTTGCACTGCGTCGGCACTACTCCCTCCTCTCTCTCTCATATCGATCATCACATCTCATATGTACATCGACTCCTAGAGGGCGCGTAAACAGGCAGATTCCACCAAACAACCTAGTTATGTGGTTAAGTAAAAACTAAGAATCAAGGGCTTCTCCATTTGCACATGTACGTACCACATCACACACAAAGGTGAACACTGACAATTGCTGCTTCTTCACTGTCTTTTGGTTAACGTAATTTTTTCTTATCTGCCATGGTTTGTATCTCACGTGATTTTGAAAAGTGATGTTTCTGCAGGAAAAATAGCCATGGTGGATCCATGTAGCACAGCAAGTTCATGTTCTTCAGTTGAAGTTTCTGCAGTTGACCTTTCAGGGTGCAAAAGAGGCCACCTTTGACAGTAACCTTCACATGTGAAAAAAATAACAAAGAGGACCAGTATACGCACTACAAATATATATGACACATACACAAGGCACAGTCCTCTTTTCTGTAGGAAAAATGGTGTTTACGACTGCAATCAAACTTTGTAAACTATATATGAACATTCTATGAGCAATTGATAATCAATCGTCCTTGTGCAATATAAAATTCTCCCTTTCTTTTTCTGAAACTGAACACTCGGGTTAAACGTTTGCTGATCTTGAAGATGAGGAAGATTAGGGAAGAAATTATAAGTGATCAAACAGTAAGGCCCCCCCTCGAAGAAAAACAACAAGGAATGCATAATATAATGGGCTAAATAAAATTTCTCTATAACTTTATCTGATATTTAGGTCCCCTCTCCCTCGATCTGCCATGAATTAATCTTAATTAGTACTATTAGTACTACAACACAAAGCATGGTTTCAGTTCATCAGGTTGTATCTTGCCTGCTCACGGATTCAGCAGGTAGTTCAAAAGTTCCACAAATTGTGGCATTGAACCCTCTCTTTGAAGAATTAGAAGACATCACAATACATAATTTCTTTCCGCCAAATGTGGATTCCACGATCAAACCATACACGTTTGAGACTTGAGATAGCTAATCAAGAAATTGGAGGCACCATAATTTGTTCCCTACATATTTTGATCCAAAAACCGGGGTCGAACTTGTCTGAACATCTGGAATGGCAATATGGATTGTGGAACATAGGAACCCTCAAGCACGGTGACCAAGAAATCATAGGAGAAAGTCAATAACCCAAATCAACCATAGACAAACAAACTATATATGCGATGACACAAATTGATCATGAGTATCAAACACATTATTGTTTAGAACAGCCTACATTGTTCATATCGATCCATATTATAACCGTACAAAGTTACAAACCTCCTCTCTTTTACTGTCCTCCTGGTAAAAGAAGACGAAGCCTCAGTAAAACTACCCAACGAGGCAACGGAACGTCGAAAGATGCAAACCCTAATTAAGAGGCAGCAGTACCTTGCCCTCCAACCACGGAGGCAAGCAGCCCATGCAGCCTCCCGGCTCCGCCGCCTGACTAGCCGGAGTGCCGTGCCCGGAAGCACAGCGTGGACGTCGGCGACGCGGGCCCGCCGTCCTGAGTACCTTCGCCTTCTTCGTCCTCCCCCCTTGACGTCGACGAGAAAGACGACCGCGGGCTCGCCACCAGTCTATTCCTCCGGCCACACTGGACGCTCTCCTTGGTGGACGCCGAGGGAAACGGCATGGTGTGGTTCCTGCGGAACATGCTGTGGACGAAGCTGGCCGGCTTGGAGGAGGAGAGGAGCTTCTTGGAGGACTTGGACTTGGTGGTCTTGCTGTAGTAGGACGGCGGCGGCGTGAGCGGCGGGAGTGCGGTGGAGGAGGTGACGTTCTTGGGTGTGCCCGGCGCCGACTCCCAGAGGAACGGCACCGAGCCAGCGGAGGCGACGCCGTAGTAGTTGCGGAAGGAGGGGTTGGAGAGGGAGGCGTCCGGGGAGAGGAGGCGGCTGGCCATAGTGGTCGTCCTCTCCTCCTGCATGACGTCTCGGAGTGTCTTCTGACTCGAGCTCTTCGGCAGCATCCTCGCTTTCTTGCCGAGCTTTTGTTGGCCGGCTCTCTTGTGATCAGGTTGGACAAAAAAAGTGAGTTTGGAATTTAGAGAGATCCGGAGAAAGGAGCTAGAGAGATCGATGTGAGGCACTACTGCATAGATGAGAGACGTGTGCAACAGCGAGTTCTGGAGTTTGAGAGAGGGGTTGGTAGCTACCAAGGAGCCTAGTATTCAGAGGTGTACGTAGCAGATTCAGGGGATGGTTACTGGCTATGATATTTAGTTCTCTCTCAGTTAGCGTCTTAGAGATGGAGAGAGAAGAGGGGGAGAGACAGGGTGAGGAAGTTGGGCCAGGCATGTGGTTCTGAGAGAACAGCACATGAATCCACTAGGCTTGTCTCTGACTTTGGGGTTTAAGTAACTAATTCCCTCTTAAACAAGTTGTGCTTGGGGGACTATGGGTCATGACTTTGTCCATTAGTTGTATGGAAAAAAAAAGTTTTAGGTCCATATTGAAACAGACACTAGAGCTTATTTAGCATTAACTGTATTTCTTTCTTAAGACGTTCGGACAAAAAAAAAGAGGAGAAATGAAAAGCGACCATACTTAAGGTGCATATAATCTCGTGTAGTTTAAGCATTGTTTCCATTATTTTATCTCTCTGTATTTCCTTTCAGTTTTTCACATTTATTTATCCAACCTAAAGTACCGGGCTCTATACATGCTTTTATCATATATATATATTTACTTCTTCTTCTTGATTCCGACGAGTTCTTTCCTCCTCCAAGCAGGGGCCGATCTAGGCCCAGGGCTACGGCTTCAATCTTGGGCCTAGGACCAAAAGCCCAAGAAAGTCTCATTCATAACCTATCAAAAATTCGGAAACATAGAGCTCTCAGTCTAGGAATAGTGGCCTGGCCCGGGGTGTGCATAACTCCTAGCTCTGCCCCTACCTTCGGGCATGCCATTTCCGCCACCACCCACCACCGCTGGCGAAGTTAAGGTTCGGGTGGGAGGGCGTGCCCCCTTCCCTCTTAGAGGTTTGTTGGTGGTGGGAGGGGGCAGCGGACTGACGATGGTGACGAATGGTTAGCACAAAGCGTCGAGACAAGGCGGCACCATCGCTAGCAGTGGGTATTGCAACATCGCCAGATGACGAGAGCCGGCACGGCAAGTCGACATAGTGGGAGAGAATATGGCAGCGATGATTGAGATTGGGAGGTAGGAAAGGCGTCGGTAGATCTGACGACGGGGATCGCCGGAGACAAGAAAGAATGTAGAAAAGGACAACAGAAGAGAAGTTGACGAGGAGATAAGATAGAGGGGAGGAGGATGCAGCGAAGACAGGGTAGGGTTGGAGGGCAGGCGGCACCGTGAGGCGAGGCGGCGGCATGCGTTGAGGGGGTGACAGTGGCGACGGAAGAGAAGGAAAAAGCATCAGGAGAGACTAAAAGACAGAGAGGGGGATAATGGTTTTGAAGTTAGATTAAGCCCTTGGGTGTGGGAACAACGATCTAAAGTCAATTGCAGGCAAAAAGAAAAATAGTCGAGCGGTGAATAGAAATTCGCATAATATAATCACATGTACATAGTTGGTCAGTTGGTTAACATATTCCCTTCTTAGACGCAGGGTCTCCATATCTTATAGTAATAAATTCAAAAAAATGATCGAGCTGGATATACATAGAAGAATTCTCCAAAAAAGCACCATTAGCTTTGGGAGTTGTACATTAGTTCTTTGGTTAGAGTATTACTACTTTCTCTATATCATAAAAGTGTGATGTTTTGGATATAGTTGCTGGCATATTTTTAAAACTTTGATTAATGATATCATTTTAAATATTTAAATTGGGTATTTTAAAATTATATGTATAGATTTGTTTTTAAAAATACTTTTATAATATTATAAATTTTTAGATTATATTTATATATAATAATAGAAATTAGTAATCAAAGCTATATTTTAAAAACCGTTTTGTCTAAGATATTATGTTTGTATGATAAAGAGTACATGATATGTAGTGTTCTGGTTAAGTGGGCTGATAAGGTGGAATTTGACTTGTTAGTATAAAAGTCGGGAGATCGCAGATGAACCTAGGTATTAGATTCTAGCATGCATGTGAGCTGCCTCTAGCTTACCTACTAATTAATTTTCTGAGTTTTCAGCTTCTAGATTGAACACCTGGAAAGTCATACCATTATTTTATATTTTTAAAGTGTAGTGTTTGGGGTATTGCCGCACCAAACTAGCGGGCACTGGGCGTCTTTATATAGTCAAGAGTTTTACAGGAACACAACATGGTTGTTAAGATCTCAACGATCTGTTTATCTACGTACACACGTAAGTACAAGTAATGCAATTTAGTTAGGATCGTAACTATCCTATCCCAACTCATGTCACGCATGTTACATCGTCTAACATACAGGACGGGGCGCCGGTGCCAAAATAAAGATCGCAGAAAAACAAGAGAGAATATGGACAGATTAGTATATCATAACTTACACTATTATATTTTAATCAATTTTTGAGGGCTGGATATCTTTTTAAGAGAGTAAATATATATAACCACACAACTCACATGCACCATCATTAACATCACACCACGTATACAAATATGTGCACGTCTTATACATACACTTGGAATATTGGAAGCTCCATCAGTTTTTTCATTTACACACGGGCACATATTATCCCAGTAAATATGCATACACATGTACTTTAAATTAATAGTGCACAAAATGTCATTCTAGAGATTTAATCCTTATAAGTGGGAACAGCAACTTCAGTCTCACTATTGGAGCATAGACCGACCCGTTTTGAAGGGCAAGAACTTCGGATCACCTCTTAAGGGCCGAGTCGTGAGTTTTGACAGAGATATATAGGATAAATTGCAAACAAAACATAGAGGTCTCGAGTCTTGACAGAAGCATCCATTATCCATCCATGCCCACGTATGCACCCATGTAAACTAAATATATATACACTAGCAGCGTAGTATCGGTCCATGCCCCGACAGGGCAGCATGGATATGCACGAACGACTGACCAACATGAGAGTTTCGTGAATGTTGTTGGCTAATATGATATCAGTATCTTTAGGTTCATTAATTTTTCGTGTTTTCTTTGATGTACTAGAGGTGCTATTTAGATATTTAGACATTCTAGAGGGATTTATAAACTATTTTGTAGTGTTACATTTTAAAGGTGTATTTGCGTTCATTGGGTATTCAGATGGTCATGGGAATTGCGGTGATGCGGCACTTTCCTCGGTTACTGTTTGCACCTAACTCAGATATGATGTGCACGAACCTTTTTTTAAATATTATTTTTTAAACTAAAATTCGAGATATGTAGGTTTCATTTCGAAAATTTCAAAGTAGTGCCCTGTCCTCCCACCATCGAACGACTGGGCTCCAATCCTTCCACCATCGGACGACAAGCCTGTGTTGTCCGCCGTGGCAGCGATTAAGCGCCAATTGTCCGCCGTGGCAGCGATTAAGCGCCAAAATTGCCAATGCGGCAGCGGGGCCCCCCTGTCGTCCGACGGTGGAAGGACAAGCCCCAGTCGTCCGACCGTGGGACAACAGGGCCCTCAGTCACCCTACGCTACCCCTACGCTCTTTTAAGTCCCCTCAGTCGCCCTCCTGTCCACCCTACGCCCCTGTCACCTCCCTCAGTCCCCTCCCTGTCCACCTACGCCCCTGTCACCTCCGTTCTTTATATTCCCTCCCCTGTGTACGCTCCACTGCTCCCCTATATCACGGCTTTAAGTCTCCTCTGTTGTATACAGTACCTCACGCAGTGCGGCTTTCGAAATAATGAAGTGTTCCATGCCATTCAGTACAACTAAAGATAGTCAAAATATAAAAGAAAATGGTGCTAGTGTCCGGCTAAAAAAACTAGTCCTGCTCGTCTCCCTGGTCAGGTCCTCCTGGGCCTCCCTGTGGTGCGGCTGGTGCGGCGGCTCTACGAGTACGAGGACGTGCTCTCTTGCGACGGCCCGACAGTGTCAAGGGCTGTACCGGATGTGGCTGACGGTGACCCCTGCCGTAAATCGGCTCATCCGAACGACGAGGCGGCGACTGTGTGACCTGCGTGGGTGGTGGCGGTGGAGTCTGAAATCCCGGGAAGTGAGAAACAACCCCTGAAGCGTCCGCTTGGCTCCACACGTCGCCGTAGTCAACAACAGTATCTGGTGAACCCCCCGAACGCCAAAACGGGAACCGTGTCACCTAAAGTAAACACTCGAATTAAGTAATATAATCCAAAAAAATTAGTATGACCATATTAGTAATACGGCTTTACCTGTAGTGTGGACCATGACAGACTGTGGATAGCTTGGGTATGAGCCACCTGCCTGCGTCGGGAAAGGTGGTGCTGCCTGTGAGGTCCACTATGGCCACTGTTGCCACGACGAGCCTCCCGCCTGTGTGGGGAGAGGTGGCGATGGCTGAAACTGTGGCTGCTGATGCCACGCCGAGCCTCCCGCCTGCGTGGGGAGAGGTGGCGATGGCTGAAACTGTGGCTGCTGATGCCACGCCGAGCCTCCCGCCTGCGTGGGGAGAGGTGGCGATGGCTGGGGTGTAAACTGTGGCTGCCCATGCCACGCCGAGCCTCCCGCCTGCGTGGGGAGAGGTGGCGATGGCTGGGGTCTGGACTGTGGCTGCTGATGCCACGACGAGGAGTGCCGTGCGGGGACGGTGCGCATGACGACTAGACCGTCCAGCCACGACGTCTGAAGCGCGCGCGCGCACGTCAAAGTCTCGAAGATCTTCCGGAGCTTGCCATTGAGACGCTCCCATGCGGATCGATGATCGGACTGACTCATCTGAACCCCCATGTCAAGCCGGTTAATAAGTGCGGCAACCTCCTCCTGGGCATCAAGCGTCAACTGCGCCTGCAAATACGAAATGAATTATTAGTTCCTCCATACTCGTGTTTCTGATATTACATACGAAACAAAGAAAATCGTGGCACTTATCGCGTGGTGCCTGATGCCAACAACAGAAGCAGCCGGGTAGTAATCTGACGTGCGGCCCTGCAGCATCTCATCTGGGTCGGCACGCGGTACGTAGAACAACCTCGTACCGGAGCGGTACCACTCGAGGTACACATCGTACTCGGCTTGGTTGAAGGCTGTGTCCTCCTGCCAGCCATCTGCAGATGCCGTCGTCCACCGTTCGACAAACGGTGCGAGGTTTCGTGCCCAAGTTGATGCCGTCTTGTTTCCACCCTTGCAGTTGTACCTACATTTCGTGATCATTCGTGCGAAGTGAACAAAACATATCACGGTAGTACTATCCGACAGTAAAACCTTGTATGTATGCTCTTACCTGTGGATGTGAGGCTGAAGCGTGGGCGGTGCTGGGGGAGGACACACCTGGCGCTTGCCGAATTGCCGCATCACTCGGTGCACAGCAGTTACCTCCACAGTGACGTCGAACACTACGAAAGACTTCGTCATCCAGTAGTCGACGTCTCTAGTACACAAGGCTGAAATCCCGGCAGGCGCTCGTCGCGTCAACGCCTCGGCACTGTACGGCTCCCATATCACCTGACTAGGGTGCAACGTATCGAACTGCGATGTGAAGGCTGGGTAGCAGTTCCTGACCTGTTCGCTAGCATATCGTACCTGTCGGGAATTGAAATAATTAATACGAATGAACAAATTTAGTATTTTAGTAAGAAACCATATTTTGTATAAAACTTACCCGTCTCCGTGTCCAGAGTATCCCAAAAGTAGGCATGTCGATGAGATCCCCATGGTACTCCCTACCGTCGTACGGTACCTCGAACTGCACGTCTGGCCATCCGATCGGGAAACGCTCGTACGACCAAAGCTGCAACAGCAGTGGGCAACCTAGTACCGCCGAATTCTCGGCGCGCCTGCTGCAAGCATTGCACATGGCTCTCAAAGTAGCGGCCAGGACGGCTGAACCCCAACTCCTCTGAACTATGTCCTCGCGGCAACGTGCATCCACGATCTCACGCGCTATTCCGATGTAGCGAGCGTCCACAGTGTCCACGTGATTGGACGTGAACATCACCTTGTCGAAGAGCCACAGGACGTACGCCTCTAGACAACGGTCAACCTGCTGCTCCGTAAGCGCGACAGCAGGGTAACCTAGCGTGGCGATCTACATGGAAAACATGACATCAGGTAAGGTTATAAAATTTTGAAAAGTACGTTCGCATTGAATAATATAGGCAAGAGGATGTACCTGAAAGTTGCGCAACCACCGCCACTTAGGCCCGTTTCCATCTCGGACCAACTCCCCGACCCCCTGAGCAACACCGGCGAAACGGAAGACTATGTCCTCGTACCAATCTACTGGAGGCTCCAACGGACCAACTGCGGCTCCAGCCAACGGTAGGCCCAGCAAGAACGAGACGTCCTGGAGAGTAGGCGCCATCTCTCCCCAAGGAAAGTGAAGTGTGTGGGTCTCAGGCCTCCAACGGTCCACTAAGCAGGTGACGAGTGACCGGTCGTAACAAAAACGACGGGACTGCTCAGTGTACTGCTCTCGTGGCTCCTCATCATCTTCATCTTGCGGCATGAGCCGCCACTCTGCCGCAGTAGCCTCAACCATGCGTGCCAGGGGTAGGAGACCCGCCCAAGCCAACCTGTGAAACAAGTACGAAACAATAAATTTAGTTACCTAATAATGATTAGTTCGAATAACGTACGTAATTACCTGTCAACCCAGTCTGGGTGTATCATCAATCCTCCTGAGGCGTGCGAGTGATGAGCACGGGGAGCTTTTCGCCTGCCTCCAGTAGCCTCCCCCGGTGTCGTGCGTCAACCGTAGGGTCCAGAAGACGATACGACGCCATACCTGCGGTAATAATGTAATCATACAAATATGAATTTGTGAAATCGTGCAAATATGAACTTGTGAAATCATACAAATATGAACTTATGGAATCATACAAATATGAACTTACAAACTTAAGGGTTCATACAGCAATTACAAACTTACAAAACTTAAGGGTTCATACAGCAATTACAAACTTATAGGAAATACAAAATTACAGGAAATACAAACATACAGGAAATACAAACTTATAGGAAATACTAAGTTCAAATTACAAATTCTTAAATAGCATTTAACTTTCTCCTCCTGCCCTTCCAGGCGCCGATGTGCTAGCGCCACCTGCAGTATCCCCTTGGCCTTGCTTCCGTAATTCAGGACAGTATCCCCTTGCCTAGCTTTGCAACCCGCAACCACGATCTCCAGTCTCTACTACTCTCGATCGGTAACAAGTCCCATTTAATATCCCTGCAGGACTTGGTAAACACTGCCTGAATGGTCACAGCATATACTGTAGGATCCATCGAGAAGGTACGTGTAAGCCAATGATTGGATTCCTTGAAGTTCAACTTTTCCGGATCGGAAATAGGCAAATCGACATGGCTGAATTCACTCAGATCAACCCCACTCTGATTTGATCGAACAACCCCAGGACCATAGTACACCGTCATGTTAACTAAGTCCGACATACCTGCCGTAAGAAAAATTGACATCTTCGTCACGTACTAAGTAAAACATGTAGTTCTACTACGTCGCACGACCGCTAAATTCTTTCGTGCTAAATGTAGGTCGAGTACACGCTTACAGCGTGTACAAGGGTGATCCGGAACACACCAGGGTTATCGACCGACAAATCGGGATAGAACTTTTAGCACGATCGAATCTAACGATGAGCACGAACAGCTAATAATTAACCTAACTACGTACTAATATTCTACGTCTCTAATAGTATAACTAAATAGTTCGACCTAGTTTAACATGTAGTTCTATTACGTCACGCGATCGCTAAATTCTTTCGTGCTAATGTAGGTCGAGTACACGCTTACAGCGTGTACAAGGGTGATCCGGAACACACCAGGGTTATCAACCGACAAATCGGGATAGAACTTTTAGCATGATCGAATGTAACGATGAGCACGAACATCTAATAATTAACCTAACTACGTACTAATATTCTACGCCTCTAATAGTATAACTAAATAGTTCGACCTACTTTAACCACATTTTTTTCCCATCGTCTAATCAATTTAACCTTCACAGACCTAATTGAACTACGAAATTTAACTTACATAATCCCCATAAATAACCTAAATAATATATGTTATTACGAACTAACATAAATAATATATGGAAAATACAAATTATTCGTACTAAACAACCTAAATAATATATGAAAATTACAAATTAATTCGTACTAAACAACCTAAATAATATATGAAAATTACAAATTAATTCGTACTAAACAACCTAAATAATATATATTATTACGAACTAATACGTGCTAAACTAATAAAATTCAAACTAATACGTAACTAATAAAAACTACAGAAATTTTACCGTACTCCCGCGAACTCACCTCCTCTTCTCTCCTTCTCGTTCCCTCCTTCCTCTCCTTCTTCCTCTCCTCTCTTCCTTCCCTCCTTCTTCCTCTCCTCTCTTCCTTCCCTCCTTCTCCTCTCCTTCTCTTCCTTCTCCTCCTTCTTCCTCTCCCCTCTTCTTTCTCTCCTTCCTCTCCTCTGTTCTTTCTCTTCTGCTGCGCTCGCTCGGGCTCTGGTGACTGATATGGAGGCGCAGCAGCCGAAAAAGGGGAGGAGTCACGGGCGCGTAACTGGCGGGGAATAAAGCCCCTCTCGTTGCACCGTTGGAGGACAAGCTCCTGTCGTCCAACGGCCGGACGACAGGCCCCTGGGACCCGGGATTGTCGTTGGGCGCGTGGACGATTGGACCCCTGTCGTCCGATGGTGGGAGGACAGGGCACTACTTTTGAAATTTCCGAGATGAGACCTACATATCTCAAATTTTTAGTTTAAAAAATAATATTTAAAAAAAGTTCTGATGTGCACATCCATTATATAACTGATTCAAATGTGGCCCTTCTTTTAGGGCACATTGGTTCAATTTTGCATATTGCGTGCTCTAGCATCTACCATTAGGACTAAATAAGATCACACGGGGTTGATAGGCTGATAGCTAGCTGTCTTAATATATTGTCATTTTCATGATATGAACATACAAGACTAACCAATTTATAATACAACACTGTTGTAATTTTGGAGTATGTCCCTTCATCTTCTCAACTTGATATCCAGTGATACTCACACCCTAAAAAGTCACTAGCAAGTGTACACGTGCAATGCACGTTTTTACAATTTGTTTCACGTTTCTACAATATGTATAACGTAAAAGCACAATCTATACTGCATCGCGTCAAAGGAGACAATGGCAGTGGCGGCGGGCACGGCCAAAGCATGGTATGGGCGCAACGGCCACGCGTGGCGCAGATTCGGGAGAGATGGGCGCTGGAGAGTATAGCAGTGGCAATGGTGGAAAATTATCTATTAACTTTAAGTAAGGACAATGATGGGTAATTACTATCAACTTTAAGTAAATGGCATGGTGGGTAATTTTTAAGTGACAGATCATCAAAGTAATATTAGCCATTAGATGATTACGATCGGACGGTGCAGATTGAATTAGAGATAAGAGGGAAAAACTCTCCCTTTTATAAGGTAGTATATATGAAAAAACTTAAACATAAATTACATATTGACACAACATATATGTATTATTCAAAAAATTCTAATTTTAAATTCGACAAGAGATAAAACAAGATAAATTCTACAGTGAATAGTACTAAATTTAAATCTATATTGAACAATATTTGATTGATAGTATTCGCAGCTGTGTTTGTCTCCTTAATTTCTCGAGCTGTAGATCGACTTTAAATTTGGAGTTTTGTGATGTGGTAGATATATGTTGTGCCAATGTTCTCAAAAAAATTCATTTTCATGACTCTTAGGAATGGTACCGTGCATCAATATTATGGTACCACCTAAATAGCGGCATCACTGATATCTCCCATCGTCTCTTGTGCATCTGGTGTACTTCAAGGCCCATCTATCACTTCACAGTGAAAGTATAGATTAGCTCTAGCTCTTTTATTGTTTCTTTTATGGGATGGTCTTTTATTGTTTGATGATGGAGAACAGAGTAGCTAGCTACTCATTTATTTATGATCCCACTACTATAAAGTGGGTGATATTCTATCCTTTTTTCCCTGTCTTCCTTTATATAAGATAGATCACTCAATCTGCAACAACCATGCCCTCTTAGTTCAGTTGTGCTTCGGGGACAACAAGTAACTTAAGGAGAGGTCTGGTAACCGTTTGGAGACCATATCTTCTCAAGGTTCAACAAAGCTTTCGGTGATATAGGTTTGTCGTTACTATATGGACAACAGTTCCGATCATATATATGATGATATTTGGTATGAGATTGCACAGTAAAGAATGAACTGGATGACTTTCGTACCAAAAATAACGGCAGCGGGAAAAGAAAGGGTATTTCAAAAAATCTAAACACGACATGAAAAGAGTAAGCTCTGTCACAACTGTCTTTAACCTTTTGGACCTTTGGTTCTTGCCCTTTACAACAGTATAGTACTCCATTATACAAATCTCTTCAGATGAACACAACAATTGAATCAAACAAATATAGGTTCAATTTCAACTAGAGTTTCACTCTATATGGATTCAATTAAAATTGCTAGTGTTGAGTCTAGACTAATACATATTTTGCCCCATACTTGTATAAGCATGAAATGGAAAAATTAATTGCTCATCCTTTGTAATTAGTCCAGTTTTTATATTACTGAATCTCTAGGTTACTTGTATAAGCATGAAATGGAAAAATAATTGTTCATCCTTTGTAATTAGTCCAGTTTTTATATTACTGAATCTCTAGGTTACAATGCAGTAGATTGGAAATGTTTAGAGAAATCCATTATCCATATGTGAACTAATTAAATAGTGATGCATAACAACAACACTTGGTCAACACATTTGTTGATCACTTGATGCAATATCAGTTACATCATACTGAAAAACTGTGCTCTTAGTACTGTAACATCTGAATGACAACATGAAAGGAAAATGAAGCATCAAATGAACTAAAAGGATATAGCAAATGACACGTCGTACAAGTATGAACAGATCTCGTGTTCTTGAAGTCTCATAGATCAGCACGTAGGTCCGGCCATGGCGATCTTTATCCCAATGCGCATATTAATAAAAAGCCTTAAAGGCGTATACGTGGATGAAACTTGAAGAAGAGAATAAGATTTTGGGAGAGGTGGTAGGTGCATGGCGCCTCCGTCTTTTCTTCCTTATTTTGCACTCCATAAGTATACCGGAGCTAGCTAACACTAGCTTGTATGTTGGGTAACCCTAGTAACATGACATGTAGTGTTCGTAGTTCCAAGTAAAGAACACAACTTTTCGTATAAAAGTTAGTTGGGGAGAAAGATGCGACAAATGATTATGGCCATCTCGTAACCAGATACGTACACCACCGGTTAGGTCAAGCGTCAACTTGTTAATAACACATATATGACGCAAGTGAATTAACGTGTGGGGTACACTGGCCGGTCTATTATTACCCTCTCAAGTGTTAATCAAGCATCATGTATTACTGTGACTATTGCAGATAACATCGACATATATAATAATAAGTACGGAGTAAATGATAGTACATCAACATGAAAGACCAGACCAATGCAATCAAAGTCAGAGAAAGACCTGGAGCCAGTTCTTGAGAGGGGCGTCATGTGTACATAGTGGTGCCCAAGGGCACGAATGCCAAACCAAGGCAGGCAGGCATGTGAGCTTCTGAATTTGTCAGAGAACCACAAACCGAAGCAGTCCCCTGTATTCTGACTGAAAGATCTGGACTTCGCACCATACAGAAAAATTAGTGACATCTTCTGAACCTGCAGTGCCATTAGTTTGCCAGCCATGGCAGTAGCCATCCATAAATCTGATCCAGGTATAAATATCACCATCGGTGGTGGGCCGACTATACACGTGCGTGTATGCTTCGTTCAAACACTGCATGGCAAAGATAGCATGTGATCACCACATGAGCTAAAGATCCAAATTAGCTAACGGTCCAAATTAATTCTCCAGTCAAATTAATTATCGTATCCAAGAAAGATGCTAGCATTCAAGAGGAGATGCCATAAATTAAGTGTATGTTCTTAATCATACATCCAACTAATTAAATATTTTTATGTTAACTAGTCCAACCTCGTGGAGCATCCACGTGACAAGAATCGCTGACATGATGTCTTTTGATTTTGACTTTACAGATATCGATCTCCAAGATTCCTAAACAAAGCAGATTTAAAGTATCTACATACTGCCCAAAGTTATCGAGTGGCGTGTCGACGTGGTTATAACATTAATTTTGCTAACATACGTTGGTAAAAGACATAACACCTTATATATATTACGAAAATGTTTTTATGACAAAACAAATTAGGCTCCCTTGGATGGCCTTTTGTGGCCTGGTGTAATCTACGGAGCCTTTTTTTTTCCGAGCAAAACCTAATAGAACGTTTAGATGGTTGTTTTTGTTTTCTACTCTTGCCAGTTACACCTGAAAAAATTTATAGATTGAAGGAGCCCACAATTCTTTTTCCACGGAAGTCAAATTCACCCTCGCAGCATGGCCTCCAAGCCCTCCACACGTGCTAACCCCAGTCATCTCCACTACGCAACGCAACAGCTAACCAAGCTCCTTCGTGTGACGGCGACTAGAGCCAACCACTTACGCCGCCAGATCCAGCGTCTCCCGATCGCAGCTCCCCCAAATCCGAGCTTCTCCAGGCACGTCTCCTAGCTATGTCCTCTAACGCTTGATCCGACATCTCCCGGCCGCATCCTTTGACGGCGAGCTCGAGCTCAACTTTGTGGTCCTATGTACCTAGCCAAATCCTTCTTTGCTTCTTCTCTGAGGGTGAATCATGGAGACGACGCTCCCTGGCGGCCTATTTTGGATTCTGAGGCATTGTGATGCGCGGCGGTAGCGGCGGAAGCACATTGAGCAGCGAGCATAGCTAAGGATCTAGAGGTTGGGGCGTGCACGATGGCCATCGTGTAGCTCTTTCTTAGTCCGGTGGTTTGGTGAGAATCAACCATTTGGTTTATTTCCTATTTTCGCTGATATGAGGTCAATTCTTATTCGTTTCTTTCATCGTGATTCGATTCCTTGATTGAATGCAAAGATCAATCTATTGATTTGTTGTTGCTTGATTTCTTTTCTATTTTCACAGATTAAATTTTGATTTCAGAGATCAACTTTTTATCTGTTCTTTAGTTGTATGAATCAATTTCTAGATTGAATACAAAGATCAATCTACAGATTTACGGTTGCCCAATGCAAAAATCGACACGATTCATTCTGTAGTCAACTTCTTACATGGAGTTCTCATTGCATTTTGGATCAGTCAACTCAAGACTGTTTTATACCCAAACACCATTTACAAGTGACTAGAATTCCATTTGTATTAGAAGGGCTTTTCTGGTGACATGTAATTTACAAGCGGAAAGTGTTTACAAGCGTGAAAAAATACCATATTCCCAAGCGGGGCCTTAATGGTATTATATATATCCAATCTAAGCATATTCTTTATATTACTTCTTGTCATTATAGAAACAACACAAGAAAGAGGGTGTTGGTAGCTCGAAGGTAAGGGTGGGATAGTATTCGGCCATGTACGATAACCCTATGAGAACGTCGTTGTACACTCGACAAAATGTGACACTTCAATGTTTTATGAATAGGTTCGGCTGCCTCTTAGAGCATGGCCTAGTCCTATATCAGGAGGGAAGCCTCATATGGGACTCAACTAGCTACTCGGGCCATCGTGGACTTCCCGAGGTTGCACCTAGAGTTCCCCGTGTGGGACTTGAAGCTCTAGGTCTCTCCCCCTCGAGTACGTTCCCCGATGGAGTGCTTTATAGAGGAAAAGGGTCATGGAAAATGATCATGGCTAACCTTGAGGGGGGAGTGAGAGAGGAGTAGTTTAAGTAAAATAGTCTATGAGTGCATGGTGGACTAGGGGAGAGGCGATAATTCATAGCCCATGGTGGATTAGTTCTCACATACACCTGCTAATGCTTCTCTTTGACTTGCTAATTGTCTTGTTGGATTTCTTTAGTGCCACATAAGCGTCATTTAGGACATTAACGGGTTGGCCCATGTAGATTTATCATTTCTCTAACAGGAGCCCCCTTGAGATGTAGTCATGGTAGTGGGTAGAGGTCATTTCCCAGAAGTTGGCAAATATTCTTCCTTTGGCTTTTCCTGACTTGCTGTCATCTGGAGCTAACACTGATAGCCTCTTTGAGGAATGTCTACTTTGATCTCGATAGTTGAGGATGGAGATGTCTTTCCTTATTTCTAGGAAAAAGAGGCCTCGAAGAAAAGTCAGATCCCAAGGATCTTATTTTTCACATTTGATTTTTTCTTCTCTTCTTCTATTATTTGATCCCCTTCATGATTCTGCTAACAGATAAAAGAAAAATAGGGCGAGACGACCTTGGGCTTTAACCAAGCCCACTACTCGGCCCAATGCTGCCTTTCGTGCATGACCCGTTCTTGAGCTACCCCTGTCATGGGCTCCGCTTGACTGAGCACGCTACGACTTGTCAGGGCCCATGGTCACACATTGCTAGCCAGACCGATTACTCGAGCACTGGTTTGGGCCATGATTGGGCTCGTTAGGGAGATCTGCTGTGTTACGAAGACTCGACGACAGACATCGTCTGGTTTATGGCCAATCGGACGGCTCGGCCGTGTCTCCTTCCTTTTGGTGCCGGCGTCACCATGCGGAGAAAGGCTTGGTAGGCGGATGGCAGGCGTACCGCTGTGTGGCCGCATCCGGTGGTATAGCATAAAAATCGAGGGGACCTCTTTTCTGTATTAAAGTTGGGGACGTTCCTCTGGTGGAGCTCTCACCTGACCTTGCTGCTCCTCGTTTGCCGAAGATCCATTTGGCGGTAACAAGCGGTGGTGGCAAGTCCAAAGTTGGTGAGGCGGTCCACCCACACTGTGGTTGAGAGCGGCGGCGGTGGCTTGACAGCACTGCAGGTGCTCTGTCTAAGCAAGTGTCAGGGCGTTTAGCATGCTTGCTGATGGCGATGTCGGTGGAGAGTGTGGGAGGGCAGAGCCAGGGACTAGTGGGTCACGAGGGTTCCCCGAGCGTCGTTGTTGGCAACAAGAGCATGTTGTCAGAGTTGGGGACTGATGTGTATTGGCAGCCCCGCGGATGCACCTCGCACCTACGTGCTTATGTTCCCGATGCATAGGTAGGCACCGATATTAGCATCGTTGTTGGCAACAAGAGCATGCTGTCAGAGTTGGGGACTAATGTGTATTGGCAGCACCGCAGACGCATCTCACGCATGCGTGCTTATGTTCCTGATGCATAGGTAGGCGCCGATATTTGCTGCAGGAGTGTGCCCATGTGGCTGCGTGCTTTGGTGCTTGTTGGCGTGATAAGGAGGACGCCTTGACAAGCCTTGCATCGGATGCTCGAGCAGTTGTAGCGCAGATGAGACCAGCCTTGATGAGTTTTTGGACTTCATTTTTAATGGCTTCGCTTCTTTCCAGGGACATTTTCTAGATATTTTGCTTTACCGAGGCACGACCAAGCCTGAAGGCGTGGTGGTGTTGCATCACCTCGTGTGGGATACCTCCCTTTCAAAGGGTAACCAAGCGAAGAGATAAGAGTTTTTCTTAAGGAGAGTGACATGGTGTGCTTAGAGCTCATTGGGAGATTCATTCCTATTTTCACTACGCGCGCATCTTCATTTTGAAGAGGTAAACTTCCTTCAATTCTCCTTCAGGATTTGGCATGAATCTTTCGGGTAGAGGCATGGAAGGTTCCTTAACATATAAAAGGAGGTTCACACTTTTGGTGGTTATTTCTTTGGTGGCGTGCTTCGTCTCGTGGAGGTGGCACATGTTGTGATTCTGGGTTTGCTCTCCGCACCATTATAGGTCCCTGTTAGCTGTGAATCTTGATGCATGTTGGCTATTTTTATGTCCTATAGACATTTATATCTATAAGTATCCAGGGTTATCAATTCATGGGAAGCAAATAGGTTTGAGCAGGGTTATCAGATTATGAATATATTATATATATATATGTATCCAACTCTCTGTCATTTAAGAAGAACGATTCTTTTATAGATAGATAAGGGTAAATGACCACCAGGTAAAGAGGTTACCAACCTACAAAAGTAATGTCTAATAGGGTAGATAGCTAGCCAAAATCTAGTATTAGGTAGATAAGAGTACTTGTTCCTTGATATAGTGATGGAAGGGGATCGTCAGTATTATAGTTATGAAGCAGTTGTTAGGTAAAGATTCAAAGCTTCGGAAAACCGGTATCAAGGTTAGGCGATGTCACCGACTAACCCTAACAATTAGAGGTGTAGCTAGACCAAGTCTTGGAAGACTTTGGGGATGTTACTCCTATAGTCGGGCCCTAACGAATGAGGAGGTGGAGCTTGGCTACACTTAAAGTTGTTGTCTTAACAAGATTATTGTAGTAGTAGGCTCTAGGTAAAGGAGGGCCCTTTACACGAGTAATCCCCTCTGTATCTGAATGGTAGTAAGCTAGCCCTAGGCTACACTTTTTAGTCCTAGATAGTTTAAACCCCAATCCATGACACGCCTAACTTTAATAGCTAGTTTCAATAAAGATACATGAACTCAGAAAGTTAACTTCACAAATAAAGATACTCACAAGATCACTATATTAATATTTAGATGTTCATACAACGGTACAAAAGATACATGAGACCGGACACGTACCAAGTTACCGAAAGGATTTTCTTGGAACTTTGGCTCAAAGGCAACTCTTCCTCCTAGCTACTTTCAACTCTGGCGTCACGTACTCTACTCTATCTAGAGCTACAAGTGAGGTGACACTTTGAAGAGCAGAGGGAAGGGAAGTGGTGGTTCTTAGTGAAGGAGTGGAGGGAGGTTTATATATGCCGCTCAACCCTCTCTACGTGGCAGATCCTATGGCAAGGTTAGCTGACCTAAGGGTCGGGTGACCTAGTCTAGGGCCTGGGTCAGCCGATCCTCAATGAACGGTGGAGCTTGGTCCCCGAATGGCGCTAAGGGTAGAGACGTGACCAGCTCTTTCGCGGGGCTTTTTGGTGCACACGAAGTCCCCCGAGCGACCAAGTAAGTTCACCTGGTGACTTTAGTGGGCCAGCCGACCGAGGGGGTTGGGTGGGCCGGCCCTCTGATCTGGCCCAGCTTGGCCTGAAGGGTAGGGCCGCCGACCTACCCATAAGGGTGATCACCCCCTATTCCCAGTGTCCAGTGATGGGTCGATGAAGCTCTGCAGATGACGTTCGGTGATCAGTGGATTTACAAAAGGTCTTCCGAACTATGATTATCTTCTTTATTATATTTTTGGTGTTCTTCGAAGGAATTTTTTATTTCCTGCGAGACACATTGACGCACTGAAAATTGTGGAAATAGATTAGTGTAGACACTAATTTGTATAAAAAGACCACACTATCTTGCCTTTTATGAGAATATCAGTGGTTAAATATTGGAAATATCATGCTTCAACACACCTCCACACTCAGACGTTTGCTCGTCCCAAACAAAGCCGAGTTAGAAAACCTTGGTTGGAATTAGGAGTTGCTTCAATGAGAGATTGCCCATGTAAGGTTCCAGATAACAAACAAGCACTATGTACAAAGATAGAATATCCTAGCTAGAATGTATGCCTAGTTGTTGGCTCCGTTACTTGAGCGCTTCTCATTATGTCAAACTTAGATTCTTCTCCGAGAATATTGAGGCAAGGAACATCGGAGTATCAATGGTGAGGTCATAATTTCCCTATGGCTTTCGTCCTCTAGAGTTCTAGTGTGCAGTTTAAATGACTTTTCCTTATGGACCTTAACTTATTTTTCTCTAGGGCAACTCTTGATCGCTCCAAGGTGTTCTTTTTCCTCACCAGGTCAAGAAGGCCACATGAATCCTAAATCTACAAGGTTTGTATGTGGAGCTTGGTAGGGTAATTTTTTTCCTCCGGTAACCTAGTTGTTGTTCAATCAAGAGAGTGCTCAGACAATGGTTATAGAATTAAGGAATCTGGTCAAGTGTGAGATTGAGTCGCGAGGTGGGAAGAGATGGTGAAGGGATGAACTCACACCACGTTGTTTGAAAAGGTTTTTTGGAATTGTTGAGGCGGAAAGGTCTAGGTCATACACAAATTCTTCGTTGAAGGACTACCCATGGAAAATTTATGTGATCCCTTTGAGGAATGCTCTTTTGTTCCTAATTCTACTCTTTTTTTCAAAGGTAGAGCCTCCCTTCTGATGCTAAGGGTTTATTGTGGGATTGCTGGGCCATGGTTTTGAAGACTTGGACCAAGGATTTTGTTGGGTGGAAATGAAAAAAATGGATTTGGTGGGTAGAAAGTGGGTAAGGATTTCTGGACATTGATGTGGTGTTTTCCTAGTACCAGTATGAGAAAGCTAGCAAAAGGGGTACGCAAAAAAGAAAATGACCAGACGATGGATTTTATTGGGTGAAATGAAAAAAAATGGATTTGGTTGGGTAGAAAGCTGGTAAGGATTTGTGGACACTGATGTGGTGTTTTCCCAATACCACGTATGAGAAGCTATCAAAAGGGGTATGCAAAAAGGAAAATGACCGGCCTCTGATGACCAAACCAGAGAGTGAACACCATTCTAATCGAACTCACTAGGATTAATAGGAGAACTAATTCTGAGTGGCTCAAGGATTAGTAAGGCTCAATTTTCACAAGGCTGGTGGTAGGATTGGAGATTTTTCTAAGGAGTGGTCAGACTTAGAGGGGTTTCCTTTCCATGTCACATAGAACCTAAATTTCTAGCCTTACTCAGGTTATTATTCACAAGCCATGTTACCGTGCTATATCCTCATACCACAATAGACTTAGATTAGAATTTTATCACGTGACAGACTCATATTTCCCGCAAATCAAACGGAAAAGCAAGGACTAGCATTATGACTTGCCGGGACACTCTAATTCTACTAAGTCCAAAGAGCTAAGCTGTGATCAAGATTCTTACGAGGATACTACCTAGAGAAACTATTCATCATTTTCTGAAAGGACAAGGTGGCATGTTCTTTTTATTCAAACTAGTGACACCGAATTTATTTAATTGAAAAGAACATATGTATATGTGTGTGTGTATTACTACAGCTATCAAATTCCTTTTTTAAGTAAAGACTGCAATGACGAGGTTCACTTGGTAAGATAGGCAACACAAATTTGGTAGCAACTTGGTAGGACAGGGGCAAAATGAGCTCAAATGACAAGATGAAAAAGGAACACTTAGAGGAGAAATTGGGGACTTACAGATGTTCCCTCCCCCATGTTCAGACCTTGTGCTTCGTTGCAAGGTGAAGCGGGAGGTAGGGTGCCCTCTTGGACGACATTTAGTTGTATCTAGGGTTCTCATCACCCTAGTAGTGTTCTCAATACTCTTCCTGGGTGCCGGTGGATTCTTGAATTGCATCGAGGCACTGGCCGATCATGCTAAGCTGGTTGTCTATTTTCAGACCCAGCTCATACGTTGCCTTTCTTGGCATTGCATCTCAATTGTCCTGAGGTCGATCCGCTCTATTTCCTGCTGCAATGAAGCAATATCTTCACATGTTATGGGTCTGTTTGGGTTGGAAGAAGACGCATGTCCCCCATACATGTCGTAGCTGTATTGATTGTCAAAGTTAGGTTGAGAGTCGTGATGGATTTTCATTGTACTCAGGCTCATAATTGGAACAGCAACCCGAACAGACAGCATCACTGTTGTCGTTATAGAAATAACACTAGAGAGGGAGTGTCAGTAGCTTGACGGTTACGGTGGGACAGTATTGCGCCGTGTATGACAGCCTTATGAGAAGGTCTCCGTACACTCGACAAAATGTGACACTTTATTTTTTGAATAGGTTTGACCGTCTCACGGAGCACAGCCTAGTCCTATGTTGGGAGAAGAGCTTTTTACGAGACTCGACTAGCGACTCGGTCAGTCATGGACTTCCCGAGGTCGCACCAAGAGCTCCATGTGCAGGACTTGGAGCTTTAGGCCTCTCTCCTCAAGTTTTTTATTTATGTAGGCAACGGGTCCATGGCAAACGATCATGGCTACCCTTGAGGGAGGAGTGAGAGAGACGTAGTTTAGGTAAAATAGTTTATGAGTCCATGGTAAGCTAGGGGGAGGAGATGGTTCATAGTTTATGGTGGACTAGTTTTTACATACACGGAGGAGATGGTTCATAGTTTATGGTGGACTAGTTTTTACATACACTTCTTAATGCATCTTTTGACTTACTAATTGTCTTGTTGCTTGTTAACCTTCTTTAGTGTCACGTAAGTATCATGCAGGATATTAATGAGCTGACCCATATAGATTTATCATTCCTTTAATATTACTGACTAAAGTTAGATATATTTAGATGCGCGCTTTTTAACTATCATCTATTCCCGAATGATGGTAATAAAACCAAGTTTTTGAAAAAAACTAAATCATGCTTTTCCCCATATTTGTTTGCGTAATTAATAATTTCAGTATACGTGTTCGAGAATTCTAATGGAAGTATCTATGCGATTATTACATGGATTACATAATCTCCGTGAGTACTACTAGTACAAATTAGATGATGTCTCATGTAGTCATGTCTCCCATGTTAGTATCATGTGTTCAGGTAATTCAACTCTCGTGTGAGTGCCATAATGTGTTAATGTGATCGGATCGGTGCGCAAATGAGATGCTTGTCAACTCTAGACTCTGTTGTGTTGTACGTTATACAGCGTGACAAACAGTCAACTTGGGGTACTCTATTTTGTTAACATTACTTTTAGTTGAAACCGGGAATGGATAGGTCTTTTCCTTCCGATAATATTAAAACGTAAAGGACTAAGGAATAAGTTGTCAATGCTATCTGTGTGTCGCATTCCAAAAACCGTAATTTACGGTTACCCGTCAGGACGATCGATCCTGATTGCGCGACAGGCTCACCATCAGCGCTGAGCATGGTGAAACAGCTATCACACACTCGACAGGAAAAGCCACAAGTTCTGGTTTCTTAACCAACTGAACAGCATGTACTGAGCCGCTTTCGTCTATAGTAGTAATCATGCACATACAACACACGTCTCAATCAATACATGTGGAATTTACATGAATATAGAAATAGAGTATGGCAATATTTCTTAATATTACAACTCAACATTTATTTGAAATAATAATCGTGCATGTGCAACGCACGTCTCAACCAATGCATGTGAAATTTACGTGAATACAAAAATAGAGTATGACAATATTACTTAATATTACAACTCAACATTTATTTGAAATAAGTCCAAACAACAACTATTAAGAAATAAGTCGCAACTAACTATCTCTTTCTAAAGCATCTATTTCCTGAGGCGCTTAAGAAAATCTCATTCCGCGTGAAGGATGTTGTCTTCAGATTCATTCAAATTGTACTTCAACAAGTGTATCAAAAAATCATTCACAAATTAGTTAAGCAAGTCAATATCTTGTGAGCATAGATCGGCTTGATCCTTAATCGAAATTGTTTCAAAAGTAGCTTCTGACCTTGGATTCATCGACTTTGATTGGCAGACTCAAAAGATACCGACCTGAATGAGCTACATCACTCTTTCTATCAGATAACAACATGAAGTTGTTCTTTTCCATTATCTAATTAAGGCCATGAATATGTTTTGGAGCGGAAGGAGTATTGGTTATTGTCGGATAAAATCTGACAAACTCAACGACTGAATTGTTGCTGAATTATTCGTATATATATGTTTTTCAATCTAAACAAGACTTGTAGCACCAAGTTATATGTACATAAAGAATGTTTCCTTTTGTTTCCACAGAGCTTCGGTCACCAACCTAAAATGAGCAACGAAACATACCTTGAATCATTTGAGCAAAGAAGACGGTTGCAGAGGGCAGTAAGTCCAGCCCTTGTCTTATCAATTGCACAATTATGCTTCATTTTAAGAACTTGCAAAAAATGGTCACCCATCATCTCTAACTGTTCCACATCAAGATCTCCCCAGACATGCTTGTCTCCTCAGTATTGTCGGATAAACTATTCTGAGATGAATTTGAATGAGAACAGACAGGGAATGGAATTTTCCTGACGATGCTTCCAGAAAGAAGACTAACCTGAAATATAAAAGGAAAGACTACATCACAGAAAGAACATTTATTCTACATAAGTTTAAAAAACAACAATATGTCATTTCAAATTAGATGTAATTTGTGATATGATCGATACTTGGTTAGAATCAACAAATAAGAGAAGTGGTAAGCGCAAACTAAATGATGATTTGCAAAATAAGAGGAATCCTTCCTATGCATATTGTAGTAAATTAGTAACGGAGTCAACCATACTGTACAAATCAAGGAAATGGTAGATTAGTAAAACAAAAAAAGGCAAGGCAAAGGACAAAAGGCATCACCAATAGCAGGTGTGTAAGCTGAAGATTGCAGCAGTACCTCTGGAGCCCGATACCTTCAAGATAGTTGAGTCAAAGCATTAGGTAAATACTCAATAGAGTAACAAGGCATTTTCGGACAGCAACTCACCATCTGGTGGAAACATAATCAGTGTAAGGAGGACTGGAAGATACTTCTCTTGCCAACCCAAAGTCAGCAATTTTAACAATACCATTTGTCACCAATAGATTTTCTGAAAGAACAAAGAATTAGCATTTTATTTTATTGGTAACAAGGACAGCATAATTCGAACTAAATATAGTCCACCAAAATACCAGGTTTCAGGTCACTATGGAAATATCCATTATTATGCATATATGCAAGACCTTACAGTATTTGGACCATAAAATTCCTTATCTCCCCTTCAGAGAAAGGAGTGTGCCTTTCTCTTATAACATCATACAAATTACATTCCTGGAAGGAAAAAAAAGATCAATGGCACTTGAGTATGTGATAGACTACAGGAAAAGCACACAACTACTGGTGAGAAAAGGCAGTTTACAAAAGACAAAGCTCCAGCCGATAAAAAGAAGCTTCTACATCTCACTAACGAATTAAGAAATTGCAAACGAAGCGGATCAGTGGTGTTAATGACCCATCTAGTGAAGAACATTTTTAAATCAATGTAGTGGTCACAATAAATGGGTATATGCCAAAGGGCATAAAGGTTACAGAACTATAGAGGTTATCACTGATATATATAATTATAACAGTTGCTACAAAAATCTATAAGACCATAGCAGAGTGCAGCAATTGATAGTAATGTAGCATTTCTTTCACTTTTGCTTTCATAAGCAATATACAGTAAAACTATGCCAAGAATAATGTTAAGACCAACCATGTGTTCAAAAATGAAGAACAACTCGTGATTTTTAGTCATCACCTCCTTCAACTCCACAATTTCCTTTGTTTCTATATTATAAGCCCTAAAAACATTTCCGCAGGTTCCATCACCTATCTCCCTTATCACTTTATACCTGCAAAAAATTGGAAGCCACATCAAAAATTAGCGCATGGACCACAAAATAAAGAATTGGCAAAATAATTAGTACTCACCTTTCCATGGTTGTCAACTTCACCACAGAGCTTTTGCCACTGATAAAGTTGTCATCACCTAGAATTTTCAACTTGATCAGTTAAGTAGAAAAAACAGGGCACTATTAGAGCATGTAAAAATTTAGAAATACTCACTATTAATGTGGATAGACAGCCGGCAAAGACAACTTCCGAGGATGGCGCATGGCCAGAATCTTGTGAAGGAAAATAGTAAACATGAGTAAACACGGTGATCAAGCCCCAAAAGAAAGAAAATAGAGTAAAATAGAGTAAAAGAGCTTTTTTAAAGTGGAGAATATTGATGAGTGCATTATTAGAAAGGAATATGTTTGTATTGCTATTCTAGACCCTGTCAAATCCATCATCCCCTGAAGAGTTCTCTGCCTGATCAAACCTCACCTTCTTGCAAAGCACATCCACCATGTTTGTGTAAACAACAACGTCGGGCTTGCAACCAACACTTGTCATGTCATTCCATATTGATATGGCAGCATCTAGGTCCCCAGCTTTGGAAAAGCTGTAGATGAGAACAGAGTAAGTCCTCACATGAGGAATGCAGCCGTTTTGCTCCATGCCACTGAAAACAGATAATGCCCCCTTTAGATCACCAGTTTGGCAAAGGCCACGGATAAGCGATTGTCGACGGTGTCCAACCTTCAGCCACCATCCAATTCCACATGCCAAGCATCGGAGAACCCTTTCACCAACACAATGAATGTAGGAACATTTGGAGCACAACCGATAGCCAAAATGGCGCATGCCATCCTCAACTCCCTGGCCTACAGAACACATCAATTATAGTTGTGTAGGTGATGTAATTTGGCTGCAATGTCCCGTGCACCATCTCGTGGACAACCAAGAACACCACTCGCATCCTGAACTCTCCATAGAGGGCGTGAACGACAGCATTGTACGAGGCACACACAGGCACCGTCTCCGCTAGGACCCTTTTGGCCTCGAACGCCTTGCCAAGCTTGCACAACACGGAAACCATCGTCCCGTGGCTCATCTCGTCAGGGTGGCACCCCTTCCTGGCCATTTAGCATCTTGTGCACGGCATCGATCCAGTCATTCTGGCATAGCGCCTTGATGAGCAGGTTGTAGGTGTACACACTGGGCTCGACGCCTGCCTTCCTCATATTGTCGTATACTGGCATCACCGCCCCGACGAGGTTCTCCCAGAGGAGCGCGTTGAGCAGGTGGTTGTACACCCGCACGGTGAGCGCCACGCACCCCAGGTTGTGCTACGCGTGGTAGAACGTCTTGAGCACGCAGTCGGTCGAGCCGACGGGAGCGAAGGTGCAGATGGCGGCGACGAGGGCTCTCGCCGCCGTGTCTCTGGCAGCAGGAACGGGGCTGGACAGCACCGGGCACCTTATCGTAACCTCCGGGGTATTTCTCCGGTGGCGAGACGCCACCGCGACGGAGAAGTGGCAGCGGAGTTGGAGGAGGCGACATTTTTTCCGAACACATGGCGCGCGTTGCCAACTTCCTAGGTTCGAACAACGCACCTGGCCTCCGACGACGGGCGATGGCCGACAGCGAGCGCTCTCCTCGCTGTGGTCGCCGAGGGCGGTGCAGGCGCGCAGTGGCTTCTCCATGGCCACCGCGGGCGCCGAGGCTGAGGCGGATGACGGCGGAGCTGCGACGAAGGTGTCTAGGCCACGCGGAGGCAGAGAACAGGGACGGGTGGAGGTGTCTGGCCCGCGGCCCCCTTCTTCGCCTTTCTGGCAGTGTCCCGGGTGTTCCCCATGGGCACATCCGCCACAGAGCGCTCCCCCCCCGGCGCCACCTGAGGACGACATGGCTGCTCCTCCTCCCTCGGTGACCGCGGCTACTGGGCGTACCGCATCTACCCTATTAAGCCTTGCAGGCGGCTTCTTCTCGCCAGATTTGGAGACTGGCGGCGGAGACGTGTGGGTGTGCGGGGCGCGTCGAGGCCGAGGATAGGGATGGGCGCGAGGGGGGGGGCGAGCGCGCGATCGTGAGAGGGCGTGGCGGCGGAGCAAGAGAGGGTGTGCGGGGGCATAATCCTGTGGGCGACGTCGTTTACGGGGCACGCGATCAGAATTTATCCGAGGGATCGCCGGAAATAGCAGGGACGAAACACGGCGAGGCTGTGGTTTGTTGGATGGAGTTGATCCGACGGGTCGAGTTGTTTTGTGTACAGTAAACGGGGTGGATTTAGAAAAGAAAAACTGGTGCTTTTAATAGTAGTGTAGATAAGCTTCTTGTCTTGTTCCATGAATTATCATAAATTTCGTAGTAAATATAGAAGAATTTTTTATTTCTTTTAACAGAGTGGGCTGAGCAGCTTGCACCGTGCACTCCGACAAAGCCGGTCCTTGGCGATTTGCCCGATTCGGTGAAGTTATGCTAGTGCTTCACGTTGGACTATTACAAAGAAGTCTCTGGTGCCATGCCAACACGTGGACACACCAAAAACGCTATGGTACCACACATCCATTAGTAACCGCTACGTCGGATGTTGCCTTTGTTAAATACCTCCTTTCTTAGAATTGTCGACATTTTTAGAAAAGTTTGTTTCTCTAGAAGTTTGACTTTTTAAGTTGATACTTGGAGTCTCTAAGGGTGAAACTAGAATGTTTCCTAGTTGAAAGTTTATAGTGTCTAGAGGTGAAAGCTCAAGATTTTTTTGAGTGAAAAGTTAGAAAATGTAGTTTATGAACTCATTTTGTTTTTTAGTCACTTTTATATTTACCTACATGAATTTTAACCCCAACTTTTTTTCTTCGTTTGTAATTCAGATGCTATATGAATTAACAAAGACAATCTTCTTTGGCCACATGCTAGATAAAGAAAAAAGCAGAAATAGATCAGGATTTATGCACATGCTAGATAAAGAGAAAGAAAACAGAAATGGCAAGGTTCAGGGGCTATGATACGGTTCACGCGGCGAAAGAAAAGGTGCGGGGACTGCGTGTTGTTCGTATTAGGCTTCTTAAGAGAGGCTGTCCCATTGGTTGACCACGTGGGTGGCACACGGTCGTCACTGATTACTTGCCCCCATGGCATTCTACTAAATATGAGTGCCTAAAAATTTAATTGATTTTTTTGAAGTTCTTTATGCTTTGATGATGAGTAGCATAACTCTATTATATGATGATAGTATCCGTATATAAATACATAAAGATCTAGCGGTACCTGGATACCCAGGGCAAAACATGCCTTAGAGAGGGACTCTGAGGAAATAAGAAAACTATCCACAGGTGTCCGGAACTCCTTAAATAAGGAAGTTAATCCTAACGTTTAAGGAGGATAGAAGTCCTAGTAGGAGACGAGTACGTACTCGGTATAACATACCCTCTACAAAAAGAACCTAGGAACCCTGCAGAGAAGACATGTTGATCTAGAAGCAAGCCTTGATAGAAGCCAAATCTAAAACACCTAATAAGACTTTCAAGCAAGTAAAAGGGAAGACACACCCCGACATCCACCTTCGACTAGTAGTAGATCCTATCTAGATTACCTATTCCTCTTGTACTTTGCTCGAGATCAATATAAGACATACATGACATAGGGTTGTTATCCTGAGGGAGACCTGAACCTGTCTAAAATCTCTTATTCCCGATGGACTCAACTTGGCTCCAGGACTCCCTAACCCTACTCTCCTTCTCACCATGTATTACGTAAGATCAACAGTTTACCGATTGTCGACAGATGGCGCCGACCGTGAGGACTTCTTCAGCCAATGTCACCAAGCATCCGTTGATGTCATCACCAAGGATCGTGATGAGATCAGGCTTATCGGATGAAGAGTTCTACGACAACTTCACCCTTCCAACCGATCAGGAGCCGACGAACGATCGGGTAGATCTGGGCGATTTCTCCCTTGATAACGAGTCCGACAATGATGTAAGTTGTTTGATGGGCGAATATGCTAAGACCTACAGAGTTGCTTTTGGGTCTCTAGATCGCCAACAAGGCAGCTAGTGCCGAAGAGGCCCTTTTGTCATCGAGGAGCAAGAGCAAGGCACGGAACGCCCCCAACCTGGATTCCATAACGACTCGAAGAACAAGTGCAAAAAGAAGTCCTGTAAGGGAGGCATCGAGAAGAGGACCAAGACCGAGGAAGTCATGGCAAACTTTCCTCACAAATATCCTGGTCCACCTCATGGCATGGGCAAGCCAGAAGCGACCCCGAAGCGTGCCAACAAGGCCTGGTTTGACTTCCACCAGACTAATAGACATGACCTTCGCCAACGCTGAGTATTCAAAACATACATCCAAACCGAGACCGATAAGCTCAAGGGAAAGGTTCCACAAGTCGCTAGCCATAGCCGAGACTCGAACTCTGGCGATGAATCTGACCATATGCCTTTCTGAGACGTACAAAGAATGGTCAACCATATGCTTGGGGGCTTCGCCTCTCACTATCCCAAGAGGCAATATGAGACAGTGGCCCGAGAGGTGTGATTCCACAGAATCATCAGGCTGTCAAGTGATCCATCGTGTATCCACCCATGACAAAGCGTGAACCTCTCAGTCGGGCAACAAGTTGGGTTATTCACCGATAAGGACAAATCTCACTAGAGAGAGGACGACCTCAACAACATTGAGGAAAAGTGGACTCGAGCTGATATGGTCGGCCGAGTACCAATAACCCCTCCAAGGCTACCACAACTGGGATGTCAGGGGACACACCCTCCGAGTAGGAGATCTGGTCCTATGACTCATTCAGAACCAAAACGACAGCAACCAGCTATCCTTGAAAGAGGAGGGTCCCTACACGGTGGTCGAGTCCACTCGACCCGGGTTGTTCAGGTTGGCCATGGAGGACGGATGAGTCCTCAGTAATTCCTAGAACATCGACTAGCTCTGGAAATTCTATGTGTAAGTACCAAGGATAAGTTTATATATGGATCATTCATGCTACCCGCAAGGTGGTCGGTCACCCCTGCATCGTCTCATCCCTACTTCCAAGCCTAGCACCTGCACAATAGACACACCGACGGTAAACCATTATGGGTACCTCTACCCAACACATGCGCCTAAGTAAGCTAGTATACTACGGTATCACAGGGCGACAGGACCCTGTGGAGGGGGCCCCAACCACAGGGGCAACACGAACAATTGCTTAGTTTTCCTCCAAGCCATCTTTTTAATTCAGTTAATGATTTCTTTCGTTGACTACCTATCCGAGTTTCCTTCTCCGATAGCCAATCAGGGGCTGGACAGATACAAGGTACTAAGAGGATTCTCGATAGCATGTCATACAAGTGCCTTAGTTTTTCTCCACATGAAGGGAAGGTATTCCAGGCTGCAAGCTCGTGGATAGAGGAAAGTCCCTTACAATGTCTATGGGTGCCCGATGGCCACTGAACCTCCTATTTTGACTTAGACCTAAGGCCGACCGATCAAAATCCCTAGTAAGCAATGACGTCTTCCAACCTGGGTCGGGAAAAAGAGCTAAAGTATGAATTATCACACGTTCGTCGGAACTGCTCAGAACCATGTCCTTGGCAAGGCCGACCGACTAGCTTCCATAAGGAAATTCTAGATAAGCCTAGCTCGGTTACGTGGCACTAAAGTGGCTAGCGACAGTATGAAGCATAAGTGCTTGCGTTTCTCTCCTCACAAAGAGGAGTTCCGAGCTGCAGCCTCGTGGGATGGAGGAAGGTCCCTTATCGTGTCTACGAGTGACCGGGGGTCACGGAGCCACCCACTCAACTTAGACCTAAGGCCGACTGACTAAACTCCCCGGTTAGTAGCAACGCTCTCTGACTCGGACCAGGGGAAGAAGCAGAGGCACTAAGTATCATGTGTTGTCAATATCCCTTAGTTCTAGGATTCTAACAAGTTTTAACATCTAGCTCATGCACGCAAAATTCAAATAAAACACCCATGCATTAATCAAAAGAAACTTAGTGTCTATTTAGCAGGTGGAGTACAAGGAGGCTCGGACATCTCCAACCTATCTACGAAGGCCAAGGTACCGTCCCTCATCGCCCCGGCTAGCTACTCGATCTCCGATTCGGTCACTCTAGGGAGCTCGTGTCGAGGGGGCCCTGACATCGATGTCCGAGTGACGGGCCTTGATCAGCGCTAGTGCCATAGCCACCAAGCCCCCCTGCTGGAGCTGCTGCAAGGTGTGGGCGGCTCAGGTCAACCCAGCCACCCTCCAAGCGTGGGCTTCCCCAAGCTGGACCACGACCCCCACTTCGAGCAGAGCCACCTCGAGCGAACCCAGGATTGTGAGTCATGTGAGGACTTGACAATATTTGTGATGAATGTTTTGCCACCTTATGTGGAGTTAATTCTTTTGACTGCATGAATTCGAGGTTTGAATTACTTATTGTGTGTTTGATAAGTTTGAGTTTCTCAATTTGTCTGAAGGAAAAATTGAGTGGATGAAGGATTTTTCTCGACTGACTTGGGTCAAGTTGAAGACTTGTGCTCGCAACGCTTTGCTTGGTCTATTGTGTGCAGGTGCGAGTTGGGTGCGGCGATGGTTCGGCCATATGGACCGGCATGAGGCTTGGAGAGCTGAGATGCGGTCAAGGAGGTGGCGACGACATCGTGCGGCTTAAAAGCATGTACGCGGAGGACAAGAAAGCGGGTGGAGACGAGACGTGAGGACCAAGTCAGTGCGAGGGCGTTTTGGTAAAATGCAGAATCTACTGAAGCATAACCAAGAAACTGCGGCGGCGGCCGGGAAGCGGTTTAGGGTTAGTTGCTTAGGGTAGAATGAAAGATGGATGGAGGATGGGTCACTTGGACGCTTTGTGATGCGTGCTAAGTGTCCATGCCATCTAAGTGGGCTTAAGGCCCAAGTGGTGGGAGATATGCCTCCACCACTATAAAAAGAGGGGTAAGAGGTGCTTATCCCTCAACCCTTTTGATTAGCTTTTGATAGCTGCACTTTGAAGAGTGCTTTGCCTAGATGAGAGGCTTGTAAACTCTAAAGAAAACCCACGAAAATCCAATACAAAAAGATTTCTTCAATCCCTATGTGTTCTTGAGCCATTCATTCTTCGAATCTTTTTTATTTTCATTTTCTTGCTTTCTTGGTGGTTTGATTTGTGGTATGGCAAGTAAGTGATGGAGAGATCACCTCTGGACTGATCCCATCCAAGCATATCCAAGGATCAACCCTTTTCCTTCTTGATTTTGAGTTTTCTTGAAGAAGAAGCCAAGAAATGGGGTTTTGTGATTGAGTCATGAAGAGGTTTTGATTCTGTGATTTGGGGCTTGGAATAGGTTGCTGGGACATGTGAAATGATGCCATATTGATCTGAGATCAAGATTCCTCACGAGCTTTCTTCCCCCTCAAAATTCCTCTTTTCCTCATTTCAAGAGCTGATTGAAGAGAAAGGGTAAAAGGTCTTGACTTGAGAAGTTTTTATGAAGATCAACACTTGATCTAGATTCACAAGACTTTCCTACACCTCTCTACAAATTTTGGTTGAATTTGGTTGGGTAGATTTTGAATTAGCCAAAAAGTTGGATTGAAATCTCAGTTCTGAACCTGACTGTTCTTCTGCTGAATTCTTCGAAAGTCTTCAGTTTCTTCAGAAATCTCGGTGTGTCCGATTCTTCAATCTCGGAACTACGGGATTCACTTCTGTTTTTGCTTGCTGAGTTCTTCAATTTCTTCAGAAATCCCGGTGCTTCCGATTCTTCAATCTCGGAACTACCGAGATTCACTGTTGTTTTTGCGTGCAGAGAACAGTACCAAAAATCGGTACAACCGGAAAAATTCCTGGTACTTTCGGAATTCTTCAGGCTGAATTTCCTCACTAAGAACAGTATCAAAAATCGGTACAACCGGAAAAATTCTCGGTACTTCCGAAATTCTGATTTTCTTCAGGCTGGGGTTGTTTCACTGTTTCTGCCATAACTTTTGCGTTTCAACTCAGAATTTAGTGATCTTGGACTCGTTTCGAAGCAATCAACGAGCTCCATATTACTAAGGGATTTTGGGGGTCTTTCTACTGCATTTTCACTCGAATCATACTAGTTCTTTAAATTTGACTATGTATGTGAAGAATTTGTGAAAGAGATTTGAAATTCGACATTCACCCCCCTGTCGGAAGCCACCGATCCAACAAGGATGAAAGTCAGGGTATCCTTGAGGGAGGACACCCGGGAATCCGCTCGGAATAGAGCTGCCCGACTCTTTGACAACTCGGCGGCAAGCTGGGCCTTCTCCAACTCCAGCCTGTCCTTCTCGGCCTCTAGTTCCGTCAGCCGGGCCCTCTCTGACTCTAGCGCAGCCTTCTCGGCCTCCAGCTTCACCGACTAGGCCTTTTCCTTCCCCAACGTGCCGTCAGACCGGCCCAGTTGCTCCTTCAGCCTCTGTACCTCCGACTGGAGGGAGTCGAACTTGGACAAAGCAAGCATAAAACAAAGGTTAGTTTTAAATACTAGCAAATTAAGACTAACTACTCGAATGTTTACCTCTTGCTGGGGTGCCACGAGCTTCACCGGATTGAGTCCACCTTCGATAAGCACCACCAACTGCAGCGGGGATGCAAAAGACCCCTTAGCCCCTATGCTCGGGGGCTAGACCTCCATCATGGTCGGGGGACCTGCCTCTTTAGCCGGGGGCTGGACGGCCTCCACAACTGGGTAGGCGAACACCATGATGGCTCCCGATGCTGGAAGGTCATCCTGCAGCTTGTGATCAACCACCTCCGCCACGAAGCTCTCCACCCTACAAGCAACAACTTAGACAAGTTCCCAGTCCGGGGAGAGAGTAGTTATTGAAGAGAAATCTTACCTCGCCTTCTTCAGGCGATACGCCACCTTGACCCTGGCCAGGCTCAAGCCATGTTTCCAAGGAGTAGCCTTGGCAACCTCTACTTCAGGCTCGACCAAGTCAACCCTAGCCGGGCTGATGATAGACATGGCTCTGCGGACCTTCTCTCGACCCTGCACAACTACCAAGGGTAAAGAACCTACACCTACAGGAAGGAAGAGGGTTTGGAAATAGCCTTGAGGGGAGGGTCTCAAGGATGAAGCGGGAAGCACAGTTGGGGACAGAGTGGGGGGAGCCAATGTCGATGGAATCATCAGGGGCAGCATGGCGGTGCCTGAGCTACTCCCTTTAGCGAGCTCTAGCCACGAGGCCACAATGCCAAGGATCATGACATACTCCTCCTCCTCGACTGACGCCCCCACTATCTCCGCCTCCGGGTCGGGCATCCCCTGGCCCACACAACGCGGTATTTCTAAGTGCTTCTCATTATTACTCAGAGGGAAAAGAGGAACTTATGACAAGACTCCTAGAAAAAGTACTCATCAATAGGATCTCTCTCTGGTCCTTAGCGCTCATCCCCGAGATTGGTCAGGGCACATTGATGGGCCCCTCAGGAGGACCCCAACTCAAAGAGGAATTCATTCAGAACTGGACCTCCGAGTCTTTGAAAGTTGGCTGAAGATAAAGGAGTCCTATCCCGAGTACGAAGGCCATACGGGTCGAGGATTACCTTTCTCACTGTCTCAGGAAGGGTTCACCTCGTCCAAGTACTTGCAGGCACTCGTAATCCTTGAGCGCAAAGGGCTCAAGCGCTGCTTGATTAGTTTGCAGCTACATCCCAAGCCTTCAGACCTTGTGCTTTAAGGATGGCTATTTCAAGGACGAAGGTCTAAAGCCACGTGGTCTGGTGGGGCTTCTCCGACTAGGCTGCGGGATCATTAGGCACACCTAAATCTAAAATTTCGAAAATTAAATCATTTATATCAATACCTTGTGCACCCAAATTAGTAGATAAAACATGATTTTCACATGGTGCACATATTTCAGCAAGTAATTTAGTTGTTTGATTACACAACAAGCTCAAATCAGCAACCCAATCCTCTACAATAAATGGTGGGATCAAAACAACAGGCAATCCAGTCAACTCAACACATGAAGTATTTAATTCAGTGAGACATACTTCAAACTCATGTGGAGCGCTGGGAGTAGTACCTTTAATTTTACCTTGCAGGCTCGACTTAGATAATGTAGATACTGTAGCAATGTTCACAGTAGAAGAAATGTCTGGTGGTGAATAGGACAAGGATCTTGTTTTGAGGTTTGGTTCTGGGCTTCATCTTATATTTATCTCTCAAAAACACAAGCACGACAAAACAAACCAGCAATGCTATGTGGAATATATCGAAATCTATCACGTACTTCATGGTTCAAACCTTTTATAAATTGATCCATGGCAAAGTCCTCATTTTTAGGTAGACCACAGCATTTCAAACAAGTTTGAAATTTATAAAAAAATTTGTACGGTGTCGCTATCTTGTTCTAAACGTTGTAAATCATCATGCAAACCACCAGCATAGTAGGGAGGTAGAAATGTTTTTCTCATAAGTTTCTTTATAGTAGCCCAAGTGAAAGGTATATTATTTGAATGTCATTCATGGTACAACTTCCACCAAAAAACCCTAACTTTATCACAGTAAAAAATGCCATCTTTTTCAAATAGTTTTACTACATCCAATTCCCAAGTAGGATAATATTCAGCATCATATCTTCCATCATAAACGGGTACGGTGAACTTACATGTGGTACTGGTGTCATGATTTTGTACCTTGAGGCTTGGTACATTTAGTGGCAGAGGTCGTTGATGTTGTGATGCTAGCGGTGCTCTGTCCAAACAGTTAAGAAGAGCGTCACACTTAGTGGACAACTCATGAATGCTCTCCTCAAGTTCGTATTGATGGTCTATCCATCTTGAGTGAGGAGTGAGATTATCCTTGCTATTTGCTCGAGATCTTGTCATGGTTAGTAGAAAAAAAGAAAAAACACAAATATAAATGTTCCTATCAACTACTAGGAGGTGGTTACAAGTCGCTTAACACTCAGGCCAAAATCAAAACAAGTTTTTACCATGCAAATAGGGGTGACCAACAACCAGTAGTGTCAAGTATCTCTAAAGATTGGATATAGTGATTGCAAGGGAACGTCATCTATGCGATGGTAGAACATGTGGAGCTAGGGAGGCTTCAATATGGTAGCAAGGATTAGCAACAATCAAATCAGAAAATGCAAGTTGAATAAGTGCTCAAAGTACTAGTCGATGTTGCTGATCCTGGCCTAGACTGGGTATTAGACAATCAATGCCCAAAACATATAAGTGAAGCTCAAAGAGATGTGGTGCAAATAGCCCTAAAAAGAGTGAGATTTCTTTGGCCTTCTATGTGGCTTCTTATTATTTTCTTTATTTTTATATTTTTATATTTTTGGGCACTTTTTGTTGAGTCCGAATTGAGCTCAAATTCAAATTTCAAATCCAAACTGAGTATATTTTATTTTCCTATCTGAGTCCGTGTGGAGGTCATGGCCTAGGTCCTTCTTAAGCATGACAAAGAGGCCATGAGTTGGCCAAGGCTTGCCCAAGGGTCCTAGATAGAAATTGAAGATCATTAGACAAGCTTTAGCAAAACGATTTGAACTCCAAGCAAACCTACTTACTTTTTGTAGGCCTTTTCTGGACAACAGGAAGAACATATCTAAAACTATGAAAAACAGTAAATTCTTACCGAGCAACTTGATCTTTGATACCACTTGATATAACTATGGGTGTGCCGATCTTTTAATGAGAAGATAACTATCGATTTGTGGAGACGACTTTGATGATCCAACTACACGTACGACGATGATGCACCTTAGCGATCGCTAAACCAACTCCGGGTAGGTTATTGACGATGCCGGAAGCACGACCAACTTGAACATGAGGTTCTAGTCCCCCATGCAATCGAAGAACAAGAAAGGATTATGATAAAGCAATATGTTGCAAGTATAGATGAACTATATTAATAAAGTAGGGTTCCGATAGTTTTTTGGACACTGGTCGTTGGACAGAGTCGATGGACTCGAAGTTGCAAGGTGGCAAAGTTTTATCTAAACAAAACTCAAAACTAAAGAGAGTGTCCTAGGGGGTATATAAAGAGAGGAGGTGTTGGTCAAAAGGGTGGACGCACGCCCCTAGGTTGTACAAGGCTTATGGGCCCTAGTGAAGGTGGCGTAGCACTTTGGACTCTGTTTTAGAAACAGCCCCAGACTATTTTTGGCAATTGTGGCATCCTTGTAAGAAATTTGAAGATGGGGTCAGATCCATTGGAAAGTGTACGAGAATTTTTTCCCATAAAGTTCAAGATCATCCAAATAGGAGTCCATATGCCCGAGATATAGACATTTGAAGTCAAGATTGTCTCAGCAATCCAAATCAAAGTCTAGAAATTTGCAATTTGATCTCCAACTCTTCTTGGATGGAAGGTGACATGTGAAATCTTCTTGTACAACATCAATTCATGTGGTACATGATCTTGGTCACATGAATTTCATTCCCTCATCCATTGTTCCATTATTTGATCAACATGAATTTGTATCTTGAAATCTTGATCATACCCTCATACCCTTGCTGCCCATGTCTACTATTGAGTTTGATTATGAACTTGAGGAAGAGCAGAAATGGTTGTAGTGGTTGTATCCGAAGGGGTCATGTCCTCATTAGCATGGAATGGGGGGAGCAAACGACCGCTCTCCATGCACACTAGGGAGGTGGATAAATGGGTTAGGGGTCGAAGGGAGATGTTTAATGAGGATGTATGTTTTTCAACTGAGTAGGTTACGTTCCACAGTTGGAGCTTTAGTGTGATGTTGCATTCGTAGGCCATTTTAGGTTACTAGTAGTCATCTAATGTGTGTTTTCATATTATACATCACATATCGAACCCACAGATCATTGGCCCACCTTCAAAAATATTTTTAGCTCTAGTTAAGAAATAGTTAAAATATTAAATCATAGAAGACACTATGAGTTTACCTCTGACATTTAAATAAAATCATGAGACATAGAAAATCGCAAAACACGTGATGCCAACCGTGTTTAGAAATATCTACTATTTAAAAGTTCATCGAAATGTGGAAATTGTAAAATACATGATACCAAATCAACCAAACTATCATACCTTAGCTGTTCATAGAGCAATTTAGCGTAAACCAAGTAGCCTAATTAGTGTGCAATCAATGTTGAGTTTGCAAGGATTTAAGAGGGTATATTTTGAGAGTTAGTGTGCAATTAAGATTGAATTTGAAAGGGTCTAACTAAATTCGTGAGCCATCATATTAGAGCTGGACGGACGATTAAGATTGTTTGGATTCCACAAACCCATATGATACAGAGGGCTCCCGATCTTCATGATTTGGACAAGGGTAACTAGAAGGGCCTAGATGAAATTCCAAACCAACAACAAAAACCACAACGGGTTAGCCTTTGGAACTAGGACTCAAATCAACTCCCCCTCTCAATGATGCCTCGATTACCATCCGAGGGCACGCGCCGGTCTTTACACTCCAAGGAAGATTACAAGGCCTAAGATGGAACCCTAATCTAGAGGGATGAAACCCTAGATTAGGAGCAAAGCTCTCTATTAGTCTTAACAATAAGTCTAACCCTAATTAGTGTTTGGGTACGGGTATTTATAGTCCTAACCCCGTAACCCTTGGATACATGGGCCGCAGCCCGTTTTACTGCTCGCAGGCAGAATCCGGAGGGTCCGGATTGAGGCCGGAGGGTCCAGGCTAATGTCCGGGATTTCCAGAGGAGATCTGGACGCTCAGCCGGAGTGTCTGGGGTTGAGGTTCGGGTTTTCCAAAGGAGATCCGGACGCTCAGCCGGAGTGTCCGGGTTGAGGTCCGGCCTTTCCAGAGAGGATCCGGATACCCGCTCGGAGGCTCCGGGCTGAGGTCCGACTCCGATCCGGAGGGTCCGGGCCTCAGCCGGACAGTCCGGGTCTTCACTTCTAGTGCATATCCGGGGGTTCCGAAGCAGCAGTCTGGCTGGGGTTCGGCTTGGAGCTTGGGGACTTGATGCTTGGCATCTCTTCCTCAGTTCCGTTGCTCATCAATTGGTTCTTCCACTTGGTTGCTCCTTCATACCTTAGCAAGCAAAGAATCAAAGCATTAGGTAGCATACCATTCATATTCAAATCAAGTGGAGGTGTATCAAGGAATAGAGTCACCTCATGTTGTATAGCCTTGGCTCAAGCCCTTGTCATTGGTCCAATAGGTTTCAAAGGTGGATTTAGGCTCTTGTCATCCTTGATGGAGGTGATGTCCGCATCATTCCCCCCTTCTTGAAAAGGAGTCGACCTCGACTCCAACTCGTTGTAGCCATGGAAGGGTGAAAGATCCACGATGTTGAAGGTGTTGCTCACCGAGTACTTGGTCGGTGGAAGATCAATCTTGTAGGTGTTGTCGCCGATGCGTTGAAGCACTTGGAAAGGTCCATCGCCGCGGGGCATGAGCTTGGATTTGCGTTCTTCGGGAAAACGCTCCTTGCGGAGGTGAACCCACACAAACACCATCTTTTCTTGCTCTTGTTGACCTTGTTGGCGTGTCGAAGCACTTGTTGCTCGATTGTAGCTCTTGTTGTCTCATGGAGCCTCCTGATGAAAGCGGCTCACTTGGAAGCATCCATGTTGACGCGCTCGTGTAGTGGTAGTGGAAGAAGGTCGAGTGGTGTAGAGGGGTTGAAGCCATACACCACTTCGAATGGGCTCATGCTTGCAGTAGAATGGACCGCTCGGTTGTAGGCGAACTCCACATGGCGAATGCATTCTTCCCACTCCTTCAAGTTCTTCTTGATCATGGTGCGGAGGAGAGTAGACAAGGTGTGGTTGACGACCTCGGTTTGCCCATCGGTTTGTGGGTGGCAAGTTGTGGAGAAGAGAAGCTTGACTCCCAACTTGGCCCACAATGTCTTCTAAAAATAGCTAAGGAACTTGACGTCGCGGTCGGAGACAATGGTCTTGGGCACACCGTGAAGCCTCACAATTTCCCTGAAAAACAAATTAGCAACATGTGAAGCGTCGTCGGTCTTGTGGCAAGGAACAAAATGTGCCATTTTTGAGAATCTATCCACAACCACAAAGACCGAGTCCCTCCCCGTTTTGGTCCTAGGCAATCCTAAAACAAAGTCCATGCTAATATCCTCCCAAGGTGCAATAGGAATAGGAAGTGGAGTATAAAGACCATGAGGGTTTAGCTTTGACATAGCTTTGTGGCATGTGATGCATCGTTGGACGAATCTCTCCACATCTCTTCGCATTTTTGCCCAATAATAGTGGTTGGACAGCATCATGTAGGTATTGTCCCACCCAAGATGTCCCATCAAGCCGCCGCCGTGGGATTCCTGCAAAAGTAGCAAACGCACGGACGACTCGGGAATGCATAATTTGTTAGCTCGAAACAGAAAGCCCTCATGCACATGATATTTGTCCCAACCCTTTCCTTCTCTACAAGTAGCAAAAGGGGAAGCAAATTCAGGGTCATTAGCATATAAATCTTTCAAGCATTCTAAACCCAAAACTTTAACTTCGAGTTGATTTAAGAGGGTCATTTTGCAGGAAAGAGCGTCCGCCACAACATTTTCTTTACCCTTTTTGTATTTGACTACGTAGGGAAAGGTTTCAATAAATTCAACCCATTTTGCATGTCTTCGGTTCAATTTAGCTTGGCCCTTAAGGTATTTCAAGGATTCATGATCGGAATGAATAATAAATTCTTTTGGCCAAAGATAGTGTTGCCAAACTTCTAGGACGCGAACCAAAGCATACAATTCTTTATCATAAACCGGATAATTGAGTCGAGCACCATTCAATTTCTCACTAAAATAAGCGACCGGTTTACCTTCTTGCATGAGCACACCCCCTATACCGATCCCACTAGCATCACATTCAACTTCAAAAGTTTTAGTGAAATCCAGTAACACAAGCACAGGTGCCTCAGTTAAGCGTTTCTTAAGTTCTTAAAAAGCATTTTCTTGAGATTGCCCCCACACAAAAGGAATATTTTTCCTAGTCAACTCATTCAAAGGGGAAGCAATAGCACTAAAGTCTTTAACAAAACGACGGTAAAAACTTGCTAGGCCATGGAAGCTATGCACTTGACTCACGTTGATAGGGGTAGGCCAATTTTTAATAACTTCAATTTTGGATTCATCTACCTCTATGCCATGAGTAGACACAACAAAGCCTAAGAACAGAAGTTTCTCCGTACAAAAGTGCATTTCTCAAGGTTAGCAAACAAGAGTTCATTCCTAAGCACTAGTAGAACTTGTTTAATGTGGCCAACATGATCATGCAAAGTTCTACTATATATGAGAATGTCATCAAAGTAGACTACCACAAATTTACCAATAAATTGGCATAAAACATGATTCTTTAAGCGCATGAAAATACTGGGAGCATTGGATAAATCAAATGGCATGACAAGCCATTCATACAAACCAAACTTAGTTTTGAAAGCGGTTTTCCACTCATCTCCTTCACTCATCCTTATTTGGTGATAGCCACTCTTCAAATTAATTTGAGAGAAAATGGTTACGCCACTAAGCTGGGATGGCGATAACGCACGGTGATATTATTGATGGCTCGGCAATTAACACATATGCGCCAAGATCCGTCCTTTTTAGGGACAAGAATAATGGGAACGACGCAAGGACTTAAGCTTTCGTGAATATACCCCTGTCAAGTAGCTCCTGTACTTGACGTTTGAATTTCCTTGGTCTCCTCGGGATTGGCGCGGTAAGGTGGCCTGTTGAGAAGTGGCGCTCCCGGAATGAGGTCGATGCGATGCTCGATGCCTCGAATGGGTGGAAGCCCCGCCGAGACCTCATCTGGGAAGACGTCCTCAGATTCCTGCAAAACACGAGACATAGCTAGAGGAAGTGGGGGTGAGTCTTTAGTCAAAGCAACTACATCTTTGTACACAAGTACAAAGTGTAGTGTAGGGGGATCATTCCTCACTCCTCTCACCTCGAATTTGGTGGCTAGCATCACTAAGCCTCTACTCTCTTCCTTGCTCTTTTCTCTCATTTTGGGCTTGTGGCTCTCGCTCACCGGTTTGTGGAATTCACTCAAGGTGGTGCTTTCTCGCTCACTTCTCTTTTTTTCTTCTTGAAGCCTTGCCAACTTTTGAGCATTGTCAGCGATGATTTGGCTTGGCGTCATGGGACAAAGTACATACTCCTTATGGTGCCACCGAAAGATGTACTCCTTGGTGTGGCCGTCGTGACGCGCCGATCGATCGTATTGCCATGGGCGGCCCAAGAGGAGGTGGCACACCGTCATTGGTACCACATCACATTCCACTGTGTCTTGTAGGCTCTAATCTTGAAGGAGACTTACACCATGTGTTGTATCTTGACGGTGCCACTATCGCTCAACCATTGCACATGGTAAGGACGTGGATGCTTGAAAGGGATCTCAGGAGTCGACTAGAGGGGGGTGAATAGGTCGGCTCTAGAAATTAAAATGCCTAATGGGTTTCTCTTCTGGAGATAGGTCAATCCTAGAGAAAATATATGCAACTGATGCAGGTAACTGAGACTCAGCAAGATATATCAGATAAACACCAGACACTCAGATAGCAAACTCAGCTGATGTAGAGCAAGTTATATTCAGAGCTAACTGAGTCTCAGGTGTGAGAGTCAGGTGAGTGCATCAGATGACGTGAACACGAAAGGTACTAGCTTTAGCAGGAGCTAACTGAGTCTCAGGTGAGGAAACTCAGTTAGTGTGCAACAAATAAAGGTGCCCTAGTGATCTAAGCATGCATAGATATCAGAATAAGTAAGAGCAGATCACAAGACAGAAAGTAAAGCACACAATGATTTGTTTTACCGAAGTTCCTACTTCTTGCGAAGCAGTACGTCTCCGTTGAGGAAGCTGTTCTCACAGCCGGCACCAAAACGTGCTCTTTCCTCGAATACCTTTCTTGTGTGGAATCCTTTTATCTTGCTGCTGCAAGACAGGCAGACCCGAATCGCCCTCACAGACTCTTGGTGGCAGCCACACAAGACTTGGCTTGCTCACCAACTCCAAGAGCACTCCCACTCTTGGAGGAACCAGTACCTCGAATGCTGCACCTGAAGGACTAAGTAACTCACTCTCACGATGGATGCACGCAGGCAACACTCACTTGGAGACCTAGAGCTCTTTCTTTCTCAACAGGTTGCTTTCGGGTTAGAGGCAAAGGTTGGGTAAAGGTTCGAGGTTGAAAACCTCCCCAGGTTCCCTATTTATAGGGTCCCTGGCAGCTAGCCGTTACCCTCATGCCACGTCAGACAAAGAGCCACCAGACCTAACCTATCTGAGACTCAGCTAACATGCACCTCTGGTAACCTACTAGCCGCGGCTGAGCTACCCACCTGAGTCTCAGATGCCAAACTCAGGTGGACTCGGTTGCCTCAAGCAGCACCTGAGCACAACTCTGGCCGGCTCACTACAAGCCTAAAACTGATCAGAGAGCAATGGCCTCGCCACAGTCCCTGTCCAGCTCGCTCAGACCCTTGGCACTGGTTCCAAGCTTCTTCACCGAAGACGACTGCCCTTGTAGACGCACAGCGAACCCTTGGTCCTGATCCACCAGCTTCCTAGCTCCTCCAGGACTTATCAAGCTTGCATTCACGGCCCTTGAACTCCATCAAGCAATCATCACCTCGCTTGCCCTCGAGCACAGCCTCGGCTTCCTCGCAACTGTGCCTCAGGAACCTAGCTCAGCTGGTCCTTCTGACCTTCCTAGTTCCTTGCTCTTTTTAGGGCTCATCATCAACAGTTGTCTCACTTCAGCTTTCACCTGTCCATCTAATCCCTGTTCACACTCATTGCAAAACATTAGACACAGGTGAGGATTGCCAATAACCATCAAAACCAAGCTCTGGGGCAAGATAGCCATCCTTCCAAGCTCCATGGGAGTGGATGCACTTTCAATGCTTCTTGTACTTCAAGTTGAGTTTGGAACACAGCTCTTGACTTACCAAATTGTGACAACTCCCTCCATCGATTATGACTTTGATGGTTTTGCCGTCGATTGCGGCCTTGGTTTGGAAGAGGTTGCACCGTTGTTCGGGTTCATCTTGTAGTTAGACAGTGAGGATCTTCTTGGTGACGACGAGGGATGGACCCGACTCGGTCTCGCAATAAATTTGCTCTTGTTCATCTTCATATTCTCCTTCTTGTTCAATCCGGGCTACTTCATGGATGGCATCAATCTCGCCCTCGCTAGCAGACTCATACTCGTCTTCTTCAGTGATCAACATAACTCGTGCATTGGGGCACTCTCTTTGCATATGATCACGCCCTTGACACTTGAAGCATACGATGTCACGAGTCTTGCCCGTGGAAGCCATTGAAGAAACAGTGCTCGGACTCGGTGCTCCCTTTGAAGAAGAGGTGGTAGGACAGTTTGTGTTTGTCCATTGGTGCACACTTGTACTTCCACCTCCCATATGACTTTCTGTCTTGGTTGATGTAACTCTTGGGCAAACTTTGCACTCAGAGTGGGGCGAGGAGCAACCGCCGGGGCACGCGAAGCATAAGGAGTGGGGCGTGTGGTATATGTTGAGGGCTTGGAGTAGCGAGCATCCTCTTGCACCTGGCGCTCGGCCTTGATAGCTTGATGCACTAACTCCACAACTGTGTTGTAGGGTTGATAGTCGGCGATGCGCTTTATTGGGTGGTTCCCGGCCAAGAAACGGGCCATAGTCTGCTCTTCAGTCTCTTGAACATTAGCTTGGATCAAGGCGGTTTCCATTTCCTTGAAGTATTCTTCAACTGTCCAACTGCCTTGCTTGAGGTCTTGAAGTTTCTTGAATAGGTCTCGCTTGTAGTACTTGGGCACAAAACGGCTCACATTTCTCTCTTCATCTCTGTCCAAGTCATGACTGGCAGCTCTCCATGTTTGCCTCGCTGATTTTGCACTTGTTCCCACCAAATAAGTGCATATCCATCGAACTCAAGTGAGGCCATAGCAACTTTCTTCTCTTCGGAGTAATTGTGTATCCGGAAGACCTTGTTCACCTTGAGCTCCCATGTGAGGTATTCTTGGGGATCCATTGCATCACCGGAGAACTTGGGCATTGTAAACTTAAGCTTGCCAAACTTTTCTTCCCCATCTCCTGGTGGACCCCTCTGCCGGTGTTCTGTACCCTCATCATGATAATTCCGCCTCCTGAACCCTGGGTCTCTATCCAGGCTTCTTTGATGTCTTTGGTCATTAGGTTGATGAAAGCTTGACCCTCCTTCTGATGCACTTTCCTCATGCCCATCACGTCCTTGGTGGCTCCTTGCCCGACCATGATTGTGTGGCCCAAAGGTTGGGTCTCGGGTTCTTGATGGAGAAAGGGGTGCTCGGTGTCTAGCTGTTCTTCGAGCTTGGGCACGCCGTGCCGCCATCTCGGCATCGGTCTCATCAAGAGGATCCTCTTCATCAATCTCTGCTTCTGGAATTTGGCCTCGAAGTGCTTGCACAACTTCCTGCACAATGCTTGTCTTCATAGATTCCATCTGTCGGGTCATGTCGTGCCTCAAATTGTCCACAGTGTCATGGAGGCTCCGTTGGAGGGCCAAATATTGCCCTCGAGTCACACAATCTTCATTACCACTCGCTCCGTGTGATCCTTCCCTAGACATGGTTAGCAAACACAAATATGGATGGACTATGTGGAAATTAGACCTCTCACCTCACTCACCACCGAAGTCCTTGCCTCCTTGGATAGAAGGATCGACGGGCCGTGGATGGTAAAGGTGACCCTCAAGGGTAGGTTGGAGGAGTCCCAAGTTCCAAAGCACTAACTCAAATAAAGCTTTTAGTGGATCTTGGAAGGATTAGCATGATACACTAAGCAAATGGAATAATGAGATTTTTGCAAAGATTAATAATAATCCATAATAGAAGTAAAGCAACAAAAGTTAATCTCAAAGGATATAAGCGAAGCACAAGACAACTCACACTCAAGGATAATGTGATTTGTGCAACCAAAGGAATGAGCTTGCACAAGATTTGTCTAATAAAGTCTAAAAACTCATGTTGCACAAATACTAGGAAAGACGCTAGCTCGATTGCAAAGTGTAGGGTGAAAGATTTGCACACTCAGCTACTACTCTACTTTGGGTTCTCTTCCAAGCTCTGCGCTTTCCTACAAGATGGTCATGGCACTTGCTCTTTTTTTTCTTTTTTTCTTTTTTTTGACTCTTTTCTTTTGATCTTACTTTTCTTCCTCTTTTTCTTATGCCAAGACCTTACAAGACTAACGATCTTCAAATTGCTTGGGACATGGTATTCTAAGCAGCACGAGTGTACAAGACCCTAGCAATCATCAAAGAGCTAGTCTTCATAGGTTCAAAGTATTCACGAAGGGTAGAATGACTCACAAAGAAATGCAAGGAAGAAGGGTCTTTCCGAAGATTTTACCTTGCTTGTAGAGGTTGGTGTTGATGAAGATGACCTAGAGCTCATCGTTAGCTTTCCAACGAGTCCTAGATCGCTGAAAACGGACACCGGGTGCGGAAGATATGCCCCAATTGGTGAAGTTGCTGCGCCCTATTTTGCCCAATCCGGACTGTCCGGGTTAAATCCGGAGGGTCCGGCCGCTCGGACTGTCCGGCTGGAATCCGGAGGGTCCGGTCGAGGAACAGAGGAGTAGATCTGGGGTTTTGGGCGGACCGAAAACCACCAAATCGAAAGGGCAAACGACCAAATTGGTTCAAACAACGCAAAGGGAGGTTAGATCAACAAGTATAGCAAAGATCTAATGGATCAAAACCAACCAAAGCTCACTCAAGACTCCGAATTGCATCAAGATTTTAAATAGGGCTCTTTTTGTTAGGTTCTCAAAATAGGTAAGAAAAACCAAAACAAAGCTAGCAATTGGGGGTAGAAGAAAGAAGGGATACAAATCCAAATCGTGGCAACCTAGAGCTCTGATACCAAGTTGATACGGAGGGCTCCCGATCTTCACGATTTGGACAAGGGTAACTAGAAGGGTCTAGATGAAATCCCAAACCAAAACAAAACCCCAACGGGTTAGCCTTTGGAACTAGGATTCAAATCAACTCCTCCTCTCAATGAATGCCTCGATTACCATCCGGGGGCATGCGCCGGTCCTTACAATCCAAGAAAGATTACAAGACCTAAGATGAAATCCTAATCTAGAGGGATGAAACCCTAGATTAGGAGCAAAGCTCTCTATTAGTCTTAACAATAAGTCTAACCCTAATTAGTGTTTGGGTACGGGTATTTATAGTCCTAACCCCGTAACCCTTGGATACATGGGCTGCAGCCCGTTTTACTGCTCGCAAGCAGAATTCGAAGGGTCCGGATTGAGGCCGGAGGGTCCGGGCTGATGTCCGGGTTTTCCAGAGGAGATCCGGACGCTCAGCCGGAGTGTCCGGGTTGAGGTCCGGCCTTTCCAGAGAGGATCCGGATACCCGCCCGGAGGCTCCGGGCTGAGGTCCGGCTCGGATCCGGAGGGTCCGGGCCTCAGCCGGACAGTCCGGGTCTTCACTTCTAGTGCACATCTGGGGGTTCCGAAGCAGCAGTCCGGTTGGGGTTCGGCTTGGAGCTTGGGGACTTGATGCTTGGCGTCTCTTCCTCAGTCCCGTTGCTCGTCAGTTGGTTCTTCCACTTGGTTGCTCCTTCATACCTTAGCAAGCAAAGAATCAAAGCATTAGGTAGCATACCATTCATACTCAAATCAAGTGGAGGTGTATCAAGGAATAGAGTCACCTCATGTTGTATAGCCTTGGCTCGAGCCCTTGTCATTGGTCCAATAGGTTTCAAAGGTGGATTTGGGCTCTTGTCATCCTTGATGGAGGTGATGTCCGCATCACCATACCTTTTATATCTGTATAATGTTAGATTAAACTAGGATTCGATGATTATATGACACGAAGACTAGTCATAATATTGTCTGAAATGAAGATTTATTTTACAAAAAATTGACCTTATTGATTAAATAAAGATAGTGTAACTGATTAAGGGAATGAAACTAACACGAGCAACAGACTGTCCGATAAAAATAAAAGTTACATCAAGCTCCTCCGAAGTCATCATATCCAGCTCCACCCTTCGTATCTTGGCATTCCTCCATGCCTTCGGTTCAGAAACTAGAGTCCAAACCCACACTACTTAAATTAACCTCAAAGTTTTTAGAGTCACATGAGCCACCAACATCAAGTGGTGGGAACCTAAGACCGTTGAACGATGATGCAGCTCAGTTTGCACTGAGAGATTTTAGGGGTGGTCCTGATCTTTCACTGCACCCATCAAGCAAGTAGCAGCAAAATTGAGTAGCAAATATAAGTAGATGTATATAGTGGATAGAAGAATATGGTGGATGGATTTAGTAGAGAGAAATAACTAGAAGAACAGCGGAAAAGCAAAGGGAGATCCTTCGACCCTTTCAAAAATATGCAAGAAAAGAAGCGTATGGATTTTCTTCACACCAAGGTTGCTCAAGCAACCCCAAAACTAAGATCGATACCTTAAGTGTAAGGAGACGTAGAAACACGGTATTTTAGTCACCTCTGATATAGGAGTTTTCTAGGTTTATTCATAACCTAAAGAAAATAACAAAACTTGACCCCCTGATTATGTCGGCGCATATGGCTCCTGAATAAGGGGCGTGTAATTCTCCTGAGACCGCCTCAAATATACATGCAGATTTACCTCATGTTTTATCTCTAACAATCTCCTGTACGGCCTCTTTTGCTCGCATGCAGAGAAATCCTTCGTATGCACCAAAATGATGTGGCGTTGCTCTCCTATTTTCTTGGCTGCATGGATTCCTTCCTATTTTATCTCCACACGAAAATACTCTCTTATTTTTCTGGTCGGATGCAATCCTTTCAATTTATTCAGGTGCGGCACCTCTATTTCCTACAAAGCAGAACATCAAACTCATTCTTCTTTCCTTGCTGGCCTCGCTTGGCCTCGTACGTGGATGCACATGAATACGTATGTCTTCTGGTAATAGCAACTAGATCTTGATCGTCATCATACATGCCTGCAGATGCTCGGGGTGTAGCCGTGCCAAGCACACTATCATCAGCGACATAGCCATAAGGTAGAATGTCGAACCGTTTTCTCATCGCTGAACCACTAGAGAAGAAGACTAAGATCTAAAAAAGATAAAACGAGACAATCAGTGACCAAAACAAACTCAACACCACTGTCACCACTACCATTACCAAGTTAGGTAGAAGCGCCGGATGACAATCCGCTAGATTGGGAGCTGTCGATCCACGAGACCAGAACACCACTAGCTCCTTGACATCGGCCGCGATGGCTACATCAAGACGAGAACAGAGCTGGGAGACATTTGTTCCGTACGATACCGCCTTCACCGTCAGGACGCCGCCATTAAGGACACATAAACCTAATATGGTAAGAACGTGATCTACACATCAAGTGTTGATCCAGGGTTTTTCTATCTTTCAGTGTCAAATAAGCATTAGAGGCGAGGAAAATCATGAAAACGCTGGAGAAAAATAGAAAAACAAAGATCCTCTTTCTTTTTTTTCCTCACCGGTGGCTAGGGTTCAGCCCTCCACGTGAATGTTTGCTTGTTTTCTGAAATGAAGATAACAGACTCCTAGTGTACTAAAATTAGGCCAATCATGCTTAGCTAGTAGGCCTCTGGCCCATTGCATATTTTTCACGGCATATACACGCCTAGTAGACCCCCATTTCCTGAGAGGTTGGCCCTATTTTCAGGTTCGTCGGCCTAATTTCAGGTTCAAGCAGGCGGTTATCACTTAACATCATAGGCCCAGGCCCAGGCCCAAGTGCATCGACCACTCGGACTCCCGGTACCGGAGTAGGATGTCAGCCGCAGCAAACCCAGCTAGTCAACGCCGTGCTTGTCTCGTCTCATATCCATCTCCTCTCTCTGCTTTGTTCTTCTCGCTTCCCCTTGTCTCCGCCGCCGCCGGCGCTCGGCAGTCGGCACCCGACGGCCGCCCTTCGCTGCTATCGGCTGGCCGGCCCAAGATTCACATCCGAACGCAGGAGGTAGACGCTCAGAAATTTCTCCTGTAACACTAGGAATGGATCAGATTCAGGGGTTGTTGATATCATCTCAAGCGCTAGTCTAACTCCACCTCTTTAATTACCACTTGCTTGCTTGTGTTTGACGCATGTGAAATTCATGGAGGAAAGGCTAATGCTTTTTTGATAGTTGTTAGCTGAAAGATTTTGGTAGAAGCTAAGCATATACTTGACTAGTTAAATTGACATTGGTCACTCTGAAAATATAAGCGTAATAACTTTAGGGGAAATTCTTCCATGACTTCTCTAAGAAAAACGATTGGAGGAGCTGATCTGTCACATGTGATAACCATTAGAGCATTGAAATCTCTGCAATTTGCATTTGAAGAGTGCGTACAACTACCATTAGATGATCTCCTTTGCATTTAGAGTGTCTTTGTAATAGAAAGTAGAGAGGTAGCCGTTGGTCCGAGTGAATGACCAGATAAACATCATCTGGATTTTTGAGTGTACCCATATTCGGCACACTATGTTTTCTAATTCTTTCATTATCAACTGATTAGAATATTTTGGTTGAAAATTTACACATGATGGAATGTATGCATTTTTTCTTTTGAACAAAGTAGATATGCATGTGATACTAACAACAAAAAAGGACATAAAACCTATTTGAAATTTGAGTCTGAAAGGAAATTAGTTATCTGTAGCTTTATGTCAAAAGTTTTTTTCATAATTAGCAAAGTCTTGATGATACTACGTATGTATATGATGCTTACAAGAAAGAAGGAAATGAAACCTATTCGAGATTTGTGTCGAAGAAATTGGTTATCTGTAGTTTATGTCAATTCATCTAAAAATGTTTTTTTGATAATTAGCAAAGTCTTGATGATATTAAATATATACTGCTCTGTTTTCTTAGTAAATGTTGTATTGAATTGCTTGCCCATCTATTGATTAATTTGAGTGTGTTAACAGACGAAATGGGCTCAAGAGTTTTAGTTATGTTTGTCACCAGCCTTGTTCTTTTGGACAGTAGAAGCTTGGCCTTGGACCATGCTGGTGAGTGGCGTTTTTCTAATTCAGTTCTGTGTCCAGTATAAGCATTACATGGTTGATATTACGAATTACAAGGCTGATTTTTTTCTTTAATTATTTTTTCCCTAACTAGAATTTTGGTTATATTATGGAAATATGAGATCAGTATAAACTAAAGGTAATGTAAGAAATGGGAGCAGAAGTTTAGGACCAATATTTAAGAAAATAATGCACATGGCAATTACTTAATGTTTGTTAGGCCCTGTTTTGGATTGCAAGGATTATGCTCACCCCACTGTGTTTGAAGTCCAGAAGTAGGAAATGAAATAGATCAGTGAAATCATTTAGGTGCAGACTGGTTTCGATACTCCAATAGAACTAGCTGTATCCTGCTAGGCTTGAAAATTTTTCTCGGGACCTATTATTAACTGTTCACTTCTCAGAAAGGAGAATTAAAGGCATACTCCTTTTCATCTCTCTTTCTCGCATGTGCGCATGCAGGCATCTATGGCCATAGAAGCCCCTGGTAGAATGTGTGGAACATCCCTCTTATCCGAACATCAATAAAGAGTTGAATGAGGAGGGATCTCCATCCCCTGATCCCCGTGTTTCTCTTGTGCCACAAATGTTCCTGGTGGACTGTTATATAGCCTATAGGTCGAAAAAATACGTAAAGAAGCTAAGCAAGGCCCTAGTTTTGTCTCCCTCGTTCCCTCCTGTTTCCATAGGTTCACTCACCAGTTGACAGCTGTCACTACTTACTACTACAATTACTTGCTTGATATGTTTCAATCTTTTTAACTGTGTCTCATTTCTTAGGGAACTGTAGGGGAGAGGCCTACTGAATATACTAATAATATAATATAAAAATAATGTACAAGATAAATAAAGGCTTTTGGTATATCAGAATAAAGTAAGGCTTGTAGTATGTTACTGATAATCTGTTACACATTCCTTGCCAAAGGTGACTAGTTTCTTCATCCATTTATTGTGGGCTTGTGTTGTTTCGCATTAGAGAACTATTTATATTATCCAGTCTTTGGACAAGGCTATCCAGCAACCAACATCACAAGGACACAATGTTCATCAAATAATCAGGAAAAAGATAGCTTGCAATTGTGTATATCTTGCAGAAATATAGAAACCCAAATAACTGAGGTTTGCATGCAGCTGGTCTTTTGGGTGTAGGCATGACCATGTTACATACTATGTTTCTATAATTTCATTTATTTGTTTGCTGTGCTATATTTTCATATATATATATATATATATATACATATATATATATATATATATATATCTGGATATTCATCCTTATTTTGAATTAATTTGTTATGTCTTACTTCTTTGATCTTATTGTAGCTGTCAAAAATATTCTAAATGTGGACACAATATCTCTTACAACGAAGGAAAGTCCACAATTGTGCCAACTTTGTGAGCAGTTTGCCACAGAAGCCCTCTTCTATCTGAAGGAGAATGAGACGCAGATCGAAATTATCGATACTCTCCACCAAACATGTTCAAAAATTTCGTTCTTTTAAGTTGGAGGTATTGTTGTTTTCTGAAAGTAAAGTCAAATGCTTTCTTTTACTTTAATAATTGTTCCTGCGTTCTAAAACCAGCATTTCTTATTGCATCATGTGCTTGTATTTTGATATGGCAGTGCACAAAATTGGTGGATTATTATGCTCCTCTGTTCTTCACAAAAATTGCTTCTCTAAGCCCTGAAGAATTTTGCGTATCAGCAAGTCTTTGTGCAGAAGTTACATTCCTTCGCCTCCCAAGACATGAAGATGCTTGCACCCTTTGCCATGAGGTTGTTGATGAGGTTCTTACTGATCTTGAAGATCCTGAGATGGAGGTATTTTTTCTTGTTCTTTTAACCATTCTGTTCTTTTCATATGTTCTTTGTGCCTGCCATTTAAATTGATCTATTCTGAAACTTCTGAGAGGTTACATTTGGTGTTTAAGCATGCATTGAAATATACTTCTCGAGAGCTTATTAACCTTTTCTCTAGCTCTCTTATGTTAGGACAGGAAATAGAAATGAAAAACTTAGCTACCTATAATCTAATGCCTCTGTTAACTTCTCGCATTCCTCTCTTGATTTTGCATGCTATGCACCATACAGATAGTGTAGTCTACCTAACTGGAGGTGGAGCTCTATGTACCATGATAAGAAACTACCAGTCAGCTAATGTAGGACTAGTTTGTACAAGCATACACCAGGTAAGCACTTACCGTTACTGTTGGTTATAAGAGGTTTGTCTAGGTAATTTTTGGTTGGAAATTCGAAGGTCAAATAGAGTCAACTACCTAATGCAATACAAAAACAAACTGATGCAGTGGTAAGGAGTGGGGGCTGGGAATATGTGGTTGTGGGTTTGAGTTGCTATGCCACCATTTATTTTGTCTTTCCGTTTTTTACTATAAAATTCAAATTTCTGGTATGTCCGTTACAAGTAATCTTTTTCACCTCTAATTTTTTTACTCCAACATAATTTTGCCTGGCATACACAAGCAGGGTAGGGAAGCATGTGCTAACTGGTTGCTGATTACCTGTTACTGGAAATAATAGCAGGTGGTTTGGGAGGGCAAAAACGAGGCCATCAAAAGCGAAGTGTGCACTGAGGTGTTAGGTGCTTAATTGCCTAAGTTGCAAAATAGCATATACATTAGAAACACTAGTTGCCAACACAAAAATAGAAATTGTCCCTAAGAGGCAATAGTCATATATCCTTCAATGTTTGACCGATAAGATATGGGAGCTTAAGAAAGAAGTTGCATACCTAATTCTTGTTAGGATTGACAAGTAATATCCTCACCATATGTGTGCATCTAATTCACAACCTCACTGACCCTTGACAAGTGATCCTTTCTCTTCTCAGACTCCTTCATGTGAAGGTTACTGAAACCGCCTTCGCAGCATTTGTAGCTTCATCATTAGAACCTTTGCAGAACCTTTGCACACTTTGTAGCCATTCTCGACAATATTCCACAACCCTTGGTAGTAGCCATCCCAGGATGTGAACACAGACCGCAGGTAGCCCATGAACGCGCGTTACTGTTCTGTCTAAGGTTTAGAGGTGTTTTCTCCTTTTAAAATTTGAGGCAAAACGTTTCTCTTATCATCGTTTTGAGTTGCCATAGTTGAGCACTGGTCAAATTATTGAACAAAAGGGTCAGCTGACATCTCTCCAAGAAGCCACTTCTTTCATCTAATATTGTTCAATGTTTATAGATTTAAGGAGTGTGAGACTAGCTAGGTTTACTGGTTTACTGATTCTGCCACATGATTATGTGAAAACAAGGTGAAAAAACATGCTAACCTAGCTAACTACCTTTGTCTTTTTATCATATGGTTTCTGACCTAATTGATGTCGGTGTTAGTTGCAAAAAGCCCATATTACGCCCTTAAGTGTGCTACTTGGTCCGACTAGCACCCTCAACTATGAATCTGTTCATTTCACTATGAATCTGTCCATCCCACACCCTGAATTTCTACAACGGTGCAAATAACCCCTTATGATGGTTTTGAAAGTGGTTTTGCCATGTGGACGATGATATGGCGGTAAATCTTACTCTCTATTCTCTCATTACCTTGTGGGATCACATATGTTGGATGGAGAAGAAACGACGAGGAAGGAGAAAGCTATACACACCGACATGTGGTCTAGTATAAAAGAACTTCTATATTTATTTGATTTTGATGAGCAAGCACCATTTTATCAGCCACATCACTGTCCACCGTGGCAAAACTGCCTTCCAAACCACTTCAGGGGATGTTTGCACCGTTTTGGAAGTTTAGGGTCTAATATGGATGGTTTCATAGTTTGAGGTGTTACTTAGACCAAGCAGCATAGGTTAGGGTCTAATATGGACTTTTCCTAGTTTAAAAGCCCTATTGGGCCAACTAATAATTCTGGGTTAGGAACATTATTGGCTTTTATGCAGCAAATAAGCATTTCTATTCTTTTATATTTGGACTAAGCATCTGGAGCCCCTATTCCTTATCTATCTCCAATAATCATATTGCTTGGATTTGCTATTGGCAGCTTAAGATAATTGAGATACTTCTGAAAGGATGCAACAATGCAGATAATTTTGTACAGAAGGTGAGCATCTGATACCCATATTCCTTTTTTTTTAGTCTGTAGTGAAGGTGAAGTATCCTTTTGCAAATTGTAGAGTATATATATATTTTTTTCTTTTTTACGAGAGTACAAGGCAAAAACAGCCTTGCTCCCATAGCGTGATTATTTTTCTCAGTATGATTATTCTGAACCGTGTCTTATTCCAATTCAGTGCAAGAGGCTGATAATCCAAAATGCACCAGTCATATTACAACACATCAAGAAGTTTCTCGAGAAGAGAGATTTCTGCAATTCTATCCATGTCTGTGGAGGCAAAACTCTTCATACTGGAGAAGTGCTTACAGCCCTTTCTACAGCGTGAGCTTTCGAGAGCAATGTTGTTTACAAGAGATTGGTGGTGTGCATGTCAAAAATAAAGACTTTTACCGTCTGAATATACCTGTAGATTGCACAACATTGGTTGGATACCTGTAGAAAATAAAATAAGATTTCCACTGTAAAGCATACAAGTAAATTATTTAAGCTGTATGTCTGTACGAATAAATTATTAATTTATTGTAATAAACTTGTAATTATGAAGCAGAATTAGCCCTATATTGTCTCTTGATTCATAGAGGAGGATTTGCTCACCTTATGAATATAGACACAGAGTCATGGTATTTTGGACGCAGATATCTCAGATTAATTTGGAGAGAAAAGCTTCACGACTACAGCTATCTGTCACCAATCCTGTACGATTGGTCTGCATAATTTTTAGTAAGGTGACTTAATTTATACGACAACCGCTTCATAATTAATTGCAGAAAGGCGATTCATGCACACTAATAATTTCGAAGTCCATGTTATTTTGCGAGACATGATTTACATTGTGGGGGGCATAAGCACCATGATTTTTATATCATAAATTATTCGCAAAACCTTGGACTCCTGATATACTGGTTGTCTTTTCAGAACTTTGTAATTGTTGGTCAGATCAACCTATACAGCTGATTTATGTGCAGCATCATGCTAACATATGTAATTGCACAAACCTAGCAATATTGCCTCTATTTTATTGCTGAATAGGCAGGAACAAGAGAACAGCTCCCTAGTTGAGAAAAATGACACAAATGACGCTGCGACTGTGGTCAATAGCAAATTTGAGCTGCCTCCGAGCGCAAAGCCGAAACTGACCGCACGACGTGTGTCCCCTGTCGTGGCGACGGTCTGCGACGCCCATCAGGCGCGACTACGGCCGAGGCCGGGGCAGGCCGAGCGACAGGGCGCTATCACTCGATTTCTCACTTAGCTGCTACAGTACTACAGTACTTGACATATCGCTACAATACTATGATATCTTTGCTACAGTACTTGACATATTGCGCTACAGTACCGTGATATCTTTGCTACAGTGCTACAATACTCGAAATTTTGGCATATCATGCTCGCAGTCCGCGATATGAGATAATTTTTTTTTCTCAACCCCTATCGCGGCCGACAGAAGCGAACTGGGCGCTGTCGCCTATCGCGCCCTGTCGCGCCTGTCGGGCGCGACTGGACGGCGTCGCGGGCCGTCGCCGCGACAGGGAACACACGTCACCTGTCGGGCCCGTCGCGCGGTTAGTTTTCGGCTTTGCGCTCGGAGGCGGTCCAAATTTGCTATTGACCACAGTCACAATGTCATTTGTGCCATTCACTCCCCTTCCCCCACCCCACCCCAGTTGACTCCCCCATTAAAACTCGGAAAACTTCTGGTTAGATGGAAGCAGACAGGAGTGCCCCTCTCGTGCCGCTTCCCATCGATCTTCTCGCACTGCTGCGCGCCGCTCGCCTCTGTCGCGGTTGTCCTCGGCGGGGACCGCTCCCTGCGTCTCGTGCTCCAACCCAGATTCACTTCCGTGGCTGCTGACGAGCTCCAAACGCTGCGCCGAGCGCTTTCCACTGCCACTGTCGGATTCTCGAGCGACAATTCGCCTGCTGATCGGAAAGTCCCCTACTCTGCTGCTGCCACTTATCCCATCCTCCACTCCGACGGCGTCGCGCTCCCTCTCATCGACGTCAATTGGGGACGTGTTTCACCCCCAAGAAAGTCAGATCTTCTTCTGGCTTGCGAGGCACAGGAATACGCGCACTTGCGCTTCCTTGCACCGACGACAGTGGGTGGACTCGCCCGCTTGCCCGTTCTGCCACGCCAGCGATGAGGATATTGTGCACCTCCTCTTCACCTGTCCTCACCTAAGGAGCTTCCACGGTCTGTTGGGCGTCCCCGCCCGGGGCACCGCCTCTACGCTCGAGGACGTCCGCAACTCCTACGCACGCCCCCTACTCCACCTGCCGACGTCGATTGGAAACACGCTCGTCCTTCTCCTGCTTTGCGTCGTCTGGAAAAGCAGGAACCGTCTCGTTTTCGACAGTGCGCGACTCTCCACTCGTCAAGTTGCAGATATGGCCATCTCTCACGCAGAGCTCTGGGTCAACCGGCTGCCGCGCCGCCTGAGCCGCGATCACGTCCTCGAGCGGTGACTATATTAGAGACTCTGAACCACACATACATACACCCGCTCCTTTTTTTCGCACATTTTATGACTGTAAGGTTGTAAACCCGTACTTTTTTGGTCCGCGCTATATGGAAAATGAGCTTCAGATGGGGCCCTTCCCCATCGTAGTCTTTTCAAAAGAAAAAAGGCTCATACTGTAGCGTACTATTGTAGTTGTTCCAACTTCTAATCTTCCAGTGGAGAAATATCGTGCGTTTCGCAACCCTATATTCTTTTTCCGTCCTGCTAAAAGATTTGGCCTCATTTGAATTTCTCCCGAGCTCGTTGAGCCAATCGTCAGACATAGTTTCTACACATTCTCTTAACCATTTCCCTTCAATCAATTTTAGGAATACATCTGAACACTGCCTTCTTCCTCATGTTCAATTCCTTGAACCCCAAATAGACCAAAACAAAGCTGCCAATGCTACAGCGTAGATGTAGAACAAGCTACAAAATGTTGTATATCCATAATTTTGTTTACAATCCCCTGATACTTTGGGTGCATTATTCTGGAGATAGTGTTGCCGAAAATCAGCTTTCCTGATACTAGATCTTATATAAACAGATGTGCTAAAACACAGTCTCCTGCTTTATCCCCTAAAGCACAGTAGATTATAGTTGCATAGTTTTTGTACTAAAATTGCATATTTTTACATGTGCAATTATTTCATTAATCATGTGTAATTTTGCAGTTTTTTGGCATTTTGTTTTAGCAGGTCACTATTTCCATACTTATGTATTTACATCTTATAAAAATAATTGTTGTTTGTTTTCTGTTTGTGTTTTACATATGAGATGTCAAGGCAATCTGGATGGTGAGATCCTCATCTAAAGACTGATAAAATGATTATGTTAACAAAGAAGAAAAAAGAAGCAGTCAACAATGCAACTGGAGCTCGCTTATATAAAACCCTGAGTACTAGTGGGGCGCTTCTACCTGAATCAAAGGATACCAAACAAAACTACTTCATAGTTCCTACCCCACCTATACAGTAGTGCATACGCACGCAGCATCTCATATCTAGCCGGACATGCCACCGAAGACTCGCCGGCGGCAGCCGACAGCTACTCGAATCCTGCAGGGCCGGTACGAGCTCGGCCGCGTCCTCAGGAGCGGTGCCTCGTCCAGGGTATACCGCGCCCGCGACGTTCGCACCGGCGTCCATGTCGCCTTCAAGGCGATCCGCAAGCCGCAGGCGCACAACACGTGCTCTCCCGAGGAGGCCATCGTGGCACGCCGGGTCCGTGGAGCGGGAGGTCGCCGCGGTCCACCGCGCGCAGGGCCACCCGCACGTCGTGCGCCTCCTCGACGACCTGGCCTCCCGCTCCACCGTCTATTTCGTGCTCGAGCTCGCCCGCGGCGGCAGCCTCCTATCCGCGATCGACGACCACGGCCGCTGCGAAGAGCCCCGCCGCGCGCCGCCTCTTCACCCAGCTCGCCTCGCCTGCACTCCCGTGGCGTGTTCCAGCGTGACGTCAAGCCGTAGAACCTCCTGCTCGACGAGCGCGGCGACCTGAAGCTCACGGGCTTCGGGATCTGCGCCTTCGCCGGCCACGTTCTGCGGGTCCCCGGCCTAAGTCGCGCCGAACATGTCTACTTGGTATTTCTATTGGTCATGAACGATTGTCCTGTGTTCTGAGTCATCTATCTGAATGTTGTCCTACAGGGAGATAGAGGAGATAGAGAAATTGAAGCTTTCTGACTTACCTGCACGGAAGGTAGAAATTGCAAAGATGTACGTCCTAGATGTTTTGCCTTAGAGCAACTCTAATCGTAGTCAAATCTCGCTTCCTATTTTTTCGTATAGTAAGTTTTACCAAAAGATTTTTTCTTTATTCTCTGCGCATTCCAACCAACTTTTTAAATTTCACTCCTTATATTCTCCTCCTTGTATTTTATTAATATGTTGCAACTAACTTATTTTTTCCAATTACTATTAATTCGAATGGCTAAATTTCCAACGGCTATATTTTCAATGGTCATATTTTTAGGATCTATATATGTAGATCCATTTGCCTAGTGCATGAGGGAATTTGATCCATGATTGGAGTCGAAGTCCTTGTGCTCATGCAAGAAATCATGAATTATCTTCTAGTACGTACTCTCAGATTGTTCGTTCCCATGCATTACATCCATACTAATATTTAGTCATGCCAACATCAACATATTGTCTTCCTTCTCACTGAAATTTTTGTTCTCTTGGAGATTGGTTTCACAACAGGAGTAGTTTCTACAATTGACGGTTGTTGTTCCTCGGGTGGGCTAGCAAACTAACTATCATCCCAAAATGGACTATTATTTGACTTTGACGATCCGACTACAACCGTGCGATGGTGGGCTGTAGCAATTGCTAAACCAACTCCGAAGTGTTATTGACCATGTTGAGAAGCACGATCAACCTATCCACAAAGGATGTATTCTTGCAAGCAATCGAAAAACAAGCAAGAACACGATAATGACAATATGAAATTGCAAATAGATCTAAACTATCTCAATGATAAAGGTGAGATTCCTGATAGTAGTCACGACAACTGGTTGTTGAACACAATCGACAGACTCGAATAGTAGCAATATGACTAAACTATATCTAAACAGAAAACCCAACGAAAACAGAGGCTCTAGGGGCTTATTTATAGGTGGGAGGAGACCCCTAGCCTGAAACGGACTCGAACTGACCTAAGTCTGATCGGCCTATGGGAGGTTTAAACCGGCGGGTACAGTTGTTGGGCAGATTTCCTATTTTTGTAGCTGACGAACCAAATCAATCTAGAATGATTTTATTCTTTTTGTGACCAAAACTTCAATTGATCTTCAAGTAGGCTTGTTCGGTCTTCATCTTCATGACATCGTGGGGGCTTCAAGGTCCGGTAATCTTCACCTGTCGTCCCTCCTCCTCTTCAGAGCTTGAACTTGATCCTTGCCGGCTCATAGATCTTGATGGATCTTCTCTAGTCTTTCATAGCTTGAGCTAGGAATATAGTGGAAGTAGGCGTAGCTGTGGGCATGTCCGTAGGGGTCATGGTCTCATCACAATTAGAGTAGAATTTACACATTCAATTGTTGCTACAAACTAAAGCAAATTGAGAAAAAAAGGATAGCATAGAGCAATAATAAATAACACACATACTATGATTTGACTACAGTTGTCCTAGAAGCAATTCTTTTACCTACAATATTGAGACTGCTAACGAATTATGCGCTATTAGTCATGTGTTGCAACATTTTGAATAAAATTAGACTGAAGTTAAGGTGAAGAAACTAAAATTGCAATAAGTGAGTCACTGCCAATGTAGTGTATTCTATATTCATCCCATAGCTATATTCTACAGAACCTCAAGTTCTTCAAGAGATTAAATCCACATAAAGATGTAGTGCACAGTAAGCAATATATTACATAGTTCTAACATCAATATTTGCATTTCAATGGTTTTCACATTTTCAACAATGTTTACTGCCATTCTCTCTTTATAAATTCTCCTCTCTCTCAATTCTCAATTTCACTACAAATTCCTCTCCCGGCCCCTACAAAATCTCCTACCGGCCCGATCCCCACCCCTCTTTCATCCCTGCCACATCCCCTCCCTGCTCCAATCCCCAACCTGGCCAGCCCTACTCCTCCCCACTCCAATCCCCAACCCGGCCCGCCTGCCCCCTCCCCCTGCTCCAATCCCCAACTCGGCCAGCCCCCTCCTCCCTTCTCCCATCCCTCTCGTCCTCACCAAGGTGGCGCGGGGGAGGCCGCAACAGCTCCGTCCCGGCGAGCCCCCCCCTATTCCCATCCCCACCAAGGACGACGCGGGGGAGGATGAAGTAAGTGTTGGAAATATGCCCTAGAGGCAATAATAAAGTTGTTATTATTCTATTTTCATGTTCATGATTAAGTTTATGTTCTATGCTAGAATTGCATTGGTTTTTGAATATGAGATTCAGAGGAAAACCTAATTGTATGTGTGGAATAATAAACACCATTCAGATCCCTAGTCAGGCCTCTAGACTAGCTCATGTATTGTTGATGGTCTTGTTTTCCTGATCATGGGCATTGTTAATGTAACAAGGATGCCGGCAATAATGGGAACACATTGTTAGGGTAACAATGGTGTTGGATAGACCCCCTTATGAGATACTGCGAGATCACTTCGTCAATATGTTGTCAGTATCTTCTCATTATGTGTTAACGTTTACTTGCGTCCTTAGACCATGAGAATATCGTAGACCCGGATACCGGATGGTTGCTTTGGGGTCATCAAACGTTACTCCGTAACTGGGTAATTATAAAGGTGACTTTCAGGTACACTAGAAAGTATATCGTGGTTCTAGATATCTCAAGACTGGGATTTGCCCATCCGGCGATGGAGAGATACACTCTGGGCCCACTCGGTATTACGGTGTCCAGCATCGCCTGGCCAGGTATTGTGACTAAAAGGTTAGTCACGGAGATACCGGAATACGGAAACGAGAAAAGAGTACAAACCGGTAACGAGGATAACTAGGTATGGTGATCAAGGAGTTGATCACAGGGATACCGTCAAAGTCTCGCCTCGGGTTGTGTAACGTATCATGAGGCAAAAGGATGATATGCGGTAATACGAGGTTCACTTGATAAAGATCTTCGATGATATATGGGAATCGTTATGGGTGTCCAGATCCCGCTGACGATTATTGACCGGAAGGTGTTCCGGACATGTCTACATATACTCGAACCTATAGGGTCACACGCTTAACGTTTTAGCGACATTTAGGAATGCTGCGATTTATGGAGAACGAGAGAGAAGGGTTTCGAAAGTGTTTCGGATGATCTCGAAAGTGTTCCGGGAGGTCCCGGATGGTTCCGGTAATGTCCGGAAGTGTTCCGGAAAGTTCTAGAAGGTTCTAGAAATTATAGAAGGTTCTAGAAATTCTAGAAGGTTCTAGAAGTTCTAGAAGGTTCTAGAAGGTTCTGGTGGAGTTGGACTCCAACTCCAACAGGGTGCCCCTGCTGGAGTAGGACTCCACCTGCCTAGGGAGAGCTGCCCCAACCCCTATAAATAGAGGGGCAGGGCACCTCAAAGGGTATCCCGAGCAGCCCCAGAGGCAGCCCCAGAAGCAGCCCTAAACCCTAGGCCGGCCATCTCTAGATTGGCCACAGCCTTCTTTTTCTCTCTTCTAGATTGGATCTAGTACAGCTGCCGGCACGCTGCTGCTTCTCCTTCTCGTAGATCCCCGCTGTTCTTGTGTGCTGGTCCACACATTACCGCGGTGTCGCTGATCCGGTACGCGTGGATACTTCGGAGACGTCGTATACTTCGGCGTTCGATCGGGCCAACTATTCGCGAGGAGATCGCTCTCGCAGCTGGGAGGTATAACCTAGCTACGGGAGTCTGCGGACTTCATCAACATCGGTCAACTTCTCCGCTGCATTGACGTGATCGTCGAAGGTATGATCTCGTTGCCTGCACCTCGATAGTGATCTTGGGGTGGATTGTGCGCGGTAAATTTTTGTTTTGTGTAGCACGTTCCCCAACAGTGGTATCAGAGCCAGGTTCTATGCGTAGTTGTAGGTATGACTAGAGCATATGTGATATGCGGCATTGCACATATGATGTGCAGGGTGTTAGATGAGATCTACCACCGGATTTTCTTGTTCTTTCCCTCTCATTGCAAAATTTTGATCTCGGTGGCATCGTGAAATTTTCAGAGGTCCGGCGAATCTTACGATCTTCGGATCGAGACATGCTAAGGATGACTTTGGTTTCACTTTAGTTGAGAAAGATAAATTTGCAATGAGCGGGCTTGTAGATGTGATCTACACGGGGGTCATGCGTATGACGAAGTTTAGTATGGGGTTCGAGATTTTTGAGTCTCCAATTCCATACACCCCGACAGTTAAATAACTGCAAGAGCAATCGTGCTTATGGTAACGTAGGTAGTAAACGGTTTGCAACGTAGCCATAAAGCCACGTATTGTAGCATAAATGTTAGAGGCATCTAACTTGTATTTGCAGGGTATGCATGTGATGTGGTATAGCCTATGTGATGCAATGTGATTGTATGAGATGCAAAGTGTTTGTAATTTTAATTTTGTCATGACCTGCGTGTCATGAGTACGGCAATCGGCAGGAGCCAATACGATTGTCATTATTTATTGTATTGACCTACGCGTCAACTAGAAAGCCATGTAATGCATTTATTTTATTAGCTATGTGATAGCAAATAGTTGTAATTGCAAGGACATGGTGGTGACAATCTTACATCGATGGACCTCGACGCTACGCCGTACGCGAAGAAGGAGTTCTCAGCCAAAAGATGTTGAAGAAGTCTTCTTCAACAAAAGGGGCTATACCATATCACAATAATTTAATTGCATGTGATGTTAATCCCTTTTATGCACCTTGTTTGATGCGTGGTAGACGTTGTTAAATAGGGTGATCCCCCACACAAATATCAAAGTAGTTAGTGTTCTTCCAAGTGTAGCACCGTCTGGAGTATTTGCCATTCTGAGGTGCGCCATGTCACATGGGTACGATAGGTTTGACATATATGAGGCGGCGCGAACCGTTCACGTAGCAGGGCACTCGGTTGTCTTGACGAGCTTTGCAAGATCATCTTGGGCTCGGAACACACCCATCGAAAGATGAACAAGAGTCATATGGGATATGATTGGCATGTTGACCTACAGGTTTCGTTATTCCGTCATCAGTGATGTCACATCAATGGTGGAGTAAGTGAGTCGTGGATCTTGAATCACTAATAATCAATTATGAGGGATATTGGTTTTAGTGGGAGCTTACTCTAATTAAGTGTTAATTTGAGTTGCTTTAATTATGAATAATGTCTAAAGTGTATTTGTTTTTAAGTTGTAGATCTATGGCACCCGTAACCACCTTTCCACTATGCGCGTTGCTTGAGAAAGAAAAACTGAATTCATCTGGGAACAACTTTACGGACTGGTACCGTAATCTGAGGATTGTCCTCAAGAGTGCCAAGAAGGACTATGTCCTATCGCAAACTCTCGGTGAACTCCCCGCTAACGCTACGGATGATGAGACTCGTATCTATCAATCTAAGAGCGATGATTCCATTGCAGTACAGTGCGTCATGCTTGCCTCCATGGAACCTGATCTTCAAAAGCGTTTTGAGAATTGGGTTGCTTATGAGTTAATCCAGGAGCTGAAAGCTTTGTTTCAGAAGCAAGCAAGGACTGAAAGATATGAGATATCCAAAGCCTTGTTTGAATGCAAGATGGCTGAGGGCAGCTCAGTGAGTCAGCACGTACTCAGATTGTCTGGGTACGCGCAAAGGTTGGATGCGCTAGGTTTTCCAATCTCCCAAGAGTTGGGCACTGATCTTGTTCTTGCTTCCCTCCCTCCGAGCTATAGTAGCTTCATCATGAACTACAACATGAATGGGATGGAAAAGAGTATGGGTGAATTGTTCACTATACTTAAAACTGCTGAGAGTGAAATCCAGAAGGACGCCAATCATGTGATGATGGTGAATAAAATAACCAACTTCAAGAAGGGTAAGTCTAAGAAAAAGGGCAAATCCAAGGGTGCTAGTATGACTGACACGCGTAAGAAGTCCAAGATTGGTGCCACTTCTGATGTTGAGTGCTTCTTCTGTAAAGAGAAGGGACACTGGAAGAGGAACTGCAAGAAATATCTGGCAGAAAAGAAGAAGTCTGGAAAGTCCAGCTCAGGTATGAGTGTCATACATGTTATTGATGTATTCCTTGCTGGTCTGCAATGTAATTCGTAAGTATTGGATACCGGATCGGTTGCTCATATTTGCAACTCGATGCAGGAACTACAGAGGCCTAAGCGACTGGCAAAGGATGAGGTGATGATGCGCGTCGGGAACGGAGTAAAAGTTGCTGTGTTCGCCATCGGTGTCCTACCTCTACATTTATCTTCAGGATTTATTTTAGAGCTTAGTAATTGTTACTATGTTCCGGCCTTGAGCAAAAATATTATTTCTGGATCATGTTCGTTGCAAGACGGTTATTCGTTTAAGTCTGAGAACAATGGTTGTTCGATTTATATGGATAATATGTTTTATGGCCATGCTCCCGTTGTGAATGGGTTATTTATTATGAATCTTGATGGTAATACACACATCCATAACACTGACGCTAAACGTCGCAAGACAAATGATTTGAATTCCACTTATTTGTGGCACTGCCGTTTGGGTCATATTGGAAAGAAGCGCATGAAGAAACTCCATTGTGATGGACTTTTGGAGTCATTTGATTATGAATCATTTGACACTTGCGAGCCTTGTCTAATGGGTAAAATGACTAAAACGCCGTTCACAGGCCACGTAGAGCGGGTGACTGACTTATTGGAGATCATATATACGGATGTATGTGGTCCAATGAGTATAGCTGCACGCGGTGGATTCCTCTACTTCATTATCTTCACGGATGATTTGAGTAGATATGGGTATATCTATTTGATGAGACATAAGTCTGAAACCTTTAAAAAGTTCAAAGAATTTCAGCATGAAGTAGAAAATCATCGTAACAAGAAAATCAAGTTTCTGCGATCAGATCGCGGAGGGGAGTATTTGAGTTACGAGTTTAGCGAACATCTGAAGAGTTGCGGAATTGTTCCACAGCTTACGCCTCCCGGAACGCCACAGAGGAATGGAGTGTCCGAGAGACGTAATCGAACCTTGTTGGACATGGTAAGATCGATGATGTCATTAACTGAACTGCCATTGTCTTTTTGGGGTTATGCTTTAGAGACTGCCGCTTTTACACTAAATAGAGCACCATCTAAATCCGTTGAAACGACAACATATGAGATATGACATGGGAAGAAACCCAACTTGTCTTTTCTTAAAATTTGGCGATGCGATGCATGTGTAAAGTGTTTACAACCAAATAAGCTCGATCTCAAATCGGATAAATGCTTCTTTGTTGGTTATCCCAAAGGAACTGTTGGGTATTCCTTCTATCACCGCACCGAAGGCAAAGTGTTTGTCGCAAAGAACGGTGTGTTTCTCGAGAAAGAGTTTCTTGCGAAAGGGGTGAGTGGGAGGATAGTGCAACTCGACGAGATTGGTCGAGAAAGAGTTTCTTGCGAAAGGGGTGAGTGGGAGGATAGTGCAACTCGACGAGATTGGTGAATCTTCGTCATTAGATCAAAGTGATGCAACGCCGGAAGTGGTTCCGGAGTTTCCCACTATGACTGATACGGAAGCCCCTACATGTGATGTAGAGATTTCGGTCGAGCCAGCAGCTGAACCACGAAGCTCTGGTAGGATTCGCACGAAACCACAGTGGTTTTCGGACGAGGTATTGTTGTTAGACAACGATGAGCCTGCGACCTATACGGAAGCAATGATGGGCCCTGACTCCGTTAAATGGCTAGACGCCATGAAATCCGAGATCGAATCCATGTACGAGAACCAAGTTTGGAACTTGGTGGACCCTCCTGAAGGCGTGAGGCCTATCGAATGTAAATGGATCTATAAAAAGAAAACAGACACGGATGGGAATGTATACATCTATAAAGCTCGACTTGTCGCAAAGGGTTTCCGACAAGTTCAAGGAGTTGACTACGATGAGACATTCTTTCCCGTAGCGATGCTTAAGTCTATTCGGATTCTTCTAGTGATTGCTGCATATTTTGATTACGAGATATGGCAAATGGATGTCAAAACAGCGTTCCTGAATGGGAAGCTAACCGAGGACGTGTATATGATACAGCCCGATGGTTTTGTCAATCCAAAGGATGCTGGAAAGGTATGCAAACTTCAGAGATCTATCTATGGACTGAAGCAAGTATCACGGAGTTAGAATCTTCACTTTGATGAAGTGGTCAAAGGGTTTGGCTTCATCAGGAACTGCGAAGAGACTTGTGTTTACAAGAAAGTAAGTGGGAGCGCAATAGCATTTCTAATACTCTATGTGGATGACATATTGTTGATTGAGAATGATGTATCTTTTCTTGACAATATTAAGACTTCGTTGAAAAATAGTTTTTCAATGAAAGACTTAGGCGAGGCAGCATACATATTAGGTATAAAAATCTATAGAGATAGATCAAAGCGCCTAATAGGGCTAAGCCAGAGTACATATATAGATAAAGTACTGAAGAGGTTCAGTATGGAAAACGCCAAGAAGGGGTTCTTTCCGATGTCGCATGGGAAAAGTTTGAGCAAGAATCAGTGTCCTTCGACAACTGATGAGCGAGAACGCATGAGTAAGACTCCATACGCATCCGCGATTGGGTCAATCATGTACGCCATGATATGTACACGACCAGATGTGTCCTATGCTCTAAGTGTTACGAGCAGATACCAGAGTGATCCAGGTCATGATCATTGGACAGCAGTGAAGAATATCCTAAAGTACCTGAAGAGGACAAAGGATATGTTTCTCGTATACGGTGGTGACGAAGAGCTCGTTGTAAAGGGTTACACCGACGCCAGCTTTGTCACAGATCTGGACGATTTTCGATCTCAATCAGGCTTGATGTATACACTGAACGGTGGCACAGTGAGCTGGAAGAGTTCCAAGCAGGACACTGTGGCGGATTCTACAACGGAGGCTGAGTATATCGCCGCTTCGGAAGCGGCAAAGGAGGGCGTTTGGATTAAGAAGTTTGTCACCGAGCTTGGTGTGGTTCCGAGTGCGCTGAATCCTATGGAGCTCTATTGTGACAATAGTGGCGCCATAGCTCAGGCCAAGGAGCCAAGGTCCCACCAAAAGTCCAAACATATACAACGCCGATTCCACATCATTCGTGAATTGGTGGAGCGTGGAGACGTAAAGATATGCAAAATACACACGGACCTGAATGTGTCAGATCCGTTGACGAAGCCTCTACCACAAGCAAAGCATGAGCAACACCGGAATGCCTTAGGTGTTAGGAGCTTAAGCATTGGCTAGATTATTGACTCTAGTACAAGTGGGAGACTGTTGGAAATATGCCCTAGAGACAATAATAAAGTTGTTATTATTCTATTTTCGTGTTCATGATTAAGTTTATGTTCTATGCTAGAAGTGCATTGGTTCTTGAATATGAGATTCAGAGGAAAACCTAATTGCATGTGTGGAATAATAAACACCATTCAGATCCCTAGTCAGGCCTCTAGACTAGCTCATGTATTGTTGATGGTCTTGTTTTCCTGATCATGGACATTGTTAATGTAACAAGGATGCCGACAATAATGGGAACACATTGTTAGGGTAACAATGGTGTTGGATAGACCCCCTTATGAGATACTGCGAGATCACTTCGTCAATATGTTGTCAGTATCTTCTCATTATGTGTTAACGTTTACTTGCGTCCTTAGTGTTGGAAATATGCCCTAGAGGCAATAATAAAGTTGTTATTATTCTATTTTCATGTTCATGATTAAGTTTATGTTCTATGCTAAAATTGCATTGGTTCTTGAATATGAGATTCAGAGGAAAACCTAATTGCATGTGTGGAATAATAAACACCATTCAGATCCCTAGTCAGGCCTCTGGACTAGCTCATGTATTGTTGATGATCTTGTTTTCCTGATCATGGGCATTGTTAATGTAACAAGGATGCCGGCAATAATGAGAACACATTGTTAGGGTAACAATGGTGTTGGATAGACCCCTTATGAGATACTGCGAGATCACTTCGTCAATATGTTGTCAGTATCTTCTCATGATGTGTTAACGTTTACTTGCGTCCTTAGACCATGAGAATATCATAGATCCGGATACCGGATGGTTGCTTTGGGGTCATCAATCGTTACGCCGTAACTGGGTAATTATAAAGGTGACTTCCAGGTACACCAGAAAGTATATCGTGGTTCTAGATATGTCAAGACTGGGATTTGCCCATCCGGCGATGGAGAGATACACTCTGGGCCCACTCGGTATTACGGTGTCCAGCATCGCCTGGCCAGGTATTGTGACTGAAAGGTTAGTCACGGGGATACCGGAATACGGAAACGAGAAAAGAGTACAAACCGGTAACGAGGATAACTAGGTATGGTGATCAAGGAGTTGATCACAGGGATACCGTCAAAGTCTCGCCTCGGGTTGTGTAATGTATCGTGAGGCAAAAGGAATTGTATGCGACAATACAAGGTTTGCTCGATAAAGATCTTCGATGATATGTGGGAGTCGTTATGGGTGTCCAGATCCCGCTGACGATTATTGACCGGAATGTATTCCGGACATGTCCACATATACTCGAACCTATAGGGTCACACGCTTAACGTTTTAGCGACATTTAGGAATGCTACGATTTATGGAGAACGAGAGAGAAGGGTTCCGAAAGTGTTTCGGATGATCTCGAAAGTGTTCCGGGAGGTCCCGGATGGTTCCGGTGATGTCCGGAAGTGTTCCGGAAAGTATTGGAAGATTCTAGAAGGTTCTGGAAGGTTCTAGAAGGTTCTGGAAGGTTCTAGAAATTCTAGAAGGTTCTGGAAGGTTCTAGAAATTCTAGAAGGTTCTAGTAGAGTTGGACTCCAACTCCAACAGGGTGTCCCTGCTGGAGTAGGACTCCACCTGCCTAGGGAGAGCTGCCCCAACCCCTATAAATAGAGGGGCAGGGCACCTCAAAGGATATCCCAAGCAGCCCCAGAGGCAGCCCTAGTCCCTTGGATTAAACCTTAGGCCGGCCATCTCTAGATTGGCCACAGCCTTCTTTTTCTCTCTCTTCTAGATTGGATCTAGTACAGCTGCCGGCGCGCTGCTGCTTCTCCTTCTCGTAGATCCCCGCTGTTCTTGTGTGCTGGTCCACACATTACCGCGGTATCGCTGATCCGGTACGCGTGGATACCTCGGAGACGTCGTATACTTCGGCGTTTGATCGGGCGAACTATTCACGAGGAGATCGCTCTCGCGGCTGGGAGGTATAACCTAGCTGCGGGAGTCTGCGGACTTCATCGACATCGGTCAACTTTTCTGCTGCATTGACGTGATCGTCGAAGGTATGATATCGTTACCTACACCTCGATAGTGTTTCTTGGTTTGGTTCGTGCGCGAAAAATTTTGTTTTGCGTAGCGCGTTCCCCTACAGTGGTATCAGAGCGGTTCTATGCGTAGTTGTAGGTACGACTAGAGCATATGTGATATGCGGCATTGCACATATGATGTGCGGGGTGTTAGATGAGATCTACCACCAGATTTTCTTGTTGTTTCCCTCTCATTGCAAAATTTTGATCTCGGCGGCATCGTGAAATTTTCAGAGGTCCGGCGAACCTTACGATCTTCGGATCGAGACATGCTAAGGATGACTTTGGTTTCACTTTAGTTGAGAAAGATAAATTTGCAATGAGCGGGCTTGTAGATGTGATCTACACGGGGGTCATGCGTATGACGAAGTTTAGTATGGGGTTCGAGATTTCCGAGTCTCCAATTCCAGACACCCCGACAGTTAAATAACTGCAAGAGCAATCATGCTTATGGTAACGTAGGTAGCAAACGGTTTGCAACGTAACCATAAAGCCACGTATTGTAGCATAAACGTTAGATGCGTCTAACTTGTTTTTGCAGGGTATGCATGTGATGTGGTATAGCCTATGCGATGCAATGTGATTGTATGAGATGCAAAGTGTTTGTAATTTTAATTTTGTCATGACCTGCGTGTCATGAGTACGGCAATCGGCAGGAGCCAATACGATTGTCATTATTTATTATATTGACCTACGCGTCAACTAGAAAGCCATGTAATGCATTTATTTTATTAGCTATGTGATAGCAAATAGTTGTAATTGCAAGGACATGGTGGTGACAATCTTACATCGATGGACCTCGACGCTACGTCGTACGCGAAGAAGGAGTTCTCTGCCAAAAGATGTTGAAGAAGTCTTCTTCAACAAAAGGGGCTATACCATATCACAATAATTTAATTGCATGTGATGTTAATCCCTTTTATGCACCTTGTTTGATGCGTGGTAGATGTTGTTAAATAGGGTGATCCCTCACACAAATATCAAAGTAGTTAGTGTTCTTCCAAGTGTAGCACCGTCTGGAGTATTTGCCATTCTGAGGTGCGCCATGTCACATGGGTACGATAGGTTTGACATATATGAGGCGGGCGCGAACCGTTCGCGCAGCAGAGCACTCGGTTGTCTTGACGAGCTTTGCAAGATCGTCTTGGGCTCGGAACACACCCATCGAAAGATGAACAAGAGTCATATGGGATATGATTGGCATGTTGACCTACCGGTCTCGTTATTCCATCATCAGTGATGTCACATCAATGGTGGAGTAAGTGAGTCGTGGATCTTGAATCACTAATAATCAATTATGAGGGATATTGGTTTTAGTGGGAGCTTACTCTAATTAAGTGTTAATTTGAGTTGCTTTAATCATGAACAATGTCTAAAGTGTATTTGTTTTTAAGTTGTAGATCTATGGCACCCGTAACCACCTTTCCACTATGCGCGTTGCTTGAGAAAGAAAAACTGAATTCATCTGGGAACAACTTTACGGACTGGTACCGTAATGTGAGGATTGTCCTCAAGAGTGCCAAGAAGGACTATGTCCTATCGCAAACTCTCGGTGAACTCCCCGCTAACGCTACGGATGATGAGACTCGTATCTATCAATCTAAGAGCGATGATTCCATTGCAGTACAGTGTATCATGCTTGCCTCCATGGAACCTGATCTTCAAAAGCGTTTTGAGAATTGGGCTGCTTATGAGTTAATCCAGGAGCTGAAAGCTTTGTTTCAGAAGCAAGCAAGGACTGAAAGATATGAGATATCCAAAGCCTTGTTTGAATGCAAGATGGCTGAGGGCAGCTCAGTGAGTCAGCACGTACTTAGATTGTCTAGGTACGCGCAAAGGTTGGATGCGCTAGGTTTTCCAATCTCCCAAGAGTTTGGCACTGATCTTGTTCTTGCTTCCCTCCCTCCGAGCTATAGTAGCTTCATCATGAACTACAACATGAATGGGATGGAAAGGAGTATGGGTGAATTATTCACTATGCTTAAAACTGCTGAGAGTGGAATCCAGAAGGACGCCAATCATGTGATGATGGTGAATAAAACAACCAACTTCAAGAAGAAGGGCAAGTCTAAGAAAAAGGGCAAATCCAAGGGTGCTAGTATGACTGACACGCCTAAGAAGTCCAAGACTGGCGCCACTTCTGATGTTGAGTGCTTCTTCTGTAAAGAGAAGGGACACTGGAAGAGGAACTGCAAGAAATATCTGGCAGAAAAGAAGAAGTCTGGAAAGTCCAGCTCAGGTATGAGTGTCATACATGTTATTGATGTATTCCTTGCTGGTCCGCAATGTAATTCTTGGGTATTGGATACCGGATCGGTTGCTCATATTTGCAACTCGATGCAGGAACTACAGAGGCCTAAGCGACTGGCAAAGGATGAGGTGACGATGCGCGTCGGGAACGGAGTAAAAGTTGCTGTGCTCGCCGTCGGTGTCCTACCTCTACATTTATCTTCAGGATTTATATTAGAGCTTAGTAATTGTTACTATGTTCCGGCCTTGAGCAAAAACATTATTTCTGGATCATGTTTGTTGCAAGACGGTTATTCGTTTAAGTCTGAGAACAATGGTTGTTCGATTTATATGGATAATATGTTTTATGGCCATGCTCCCGTTGTGAATGGGTTATTTATTATGAATCTTGATGGTAATACACACATCCATAACACTGACGCTAAACGTCGCAAGATAATCGATTCGAATTCCACTTATTTGTGGCACTGCCGTTTGGGTCATATTGGAAAGAAGCACATGAAGAAACTCCATTGTGATGGACTTTTGGAGTCATTTGATTATGAATCATTTGACACTTGCGAGCCTTGTCTAATGGGTAAAATGACTAAAACGCCATTCACAGGCCACGTAGAACGGGCGACTGACTTATTGGAGATCATACATACGGATGTATGTGGTCCAATGAGTATAGCTGCACGCGGTGGATTCCTCTACTTCATTACCTTCACGGATGATTTGAGTAGATATGGGTATATCTATTTGATGAGACATAAGTCTGAAACCTTTGAAAAGTTCAAAGAATTTCAGCATGAAGTAGAAAATCATCGTAACAAGAAAATCAAGTTTCTGCGATCAGATCGCGGAGGGGAGTATTTGAGTTACGAGTTTAGCGAACATCTGAAGAGCTGCGGAATTGTTCCACAGCTTACGCCTCCCGGAACGCCACAGAGGAATGGAGTGTCCGAGAGACGTAATCGAACCTTGTTGGACATGGTAAGATCGATGATGTCATTAACTGAACTGCCATTATCTTTTTGGGGTTATGCTTTAGAGACTGCCGCTTTTACACTAAATAGAGCACCATCTAAATCCGTTGAAACGACACCATATGAGATATGGCATGGGAAGAAACCCAACTTGTCTTTTCTTAAAATTTGGGGATGCGATGCATATGTAAAGCGTTTACAACCAAATAAGCTCGATCCCAAATCGGATAAATGCTTCTTTGTTGGTTATCCCAAAGGAACTGTTGGGTATTCCTTCTATCACCGTACCGAAGGCAAAGTGTTTGTCGCAAAGAACGGTGTGTTTCTCGAGAAAGAGTTTCTTGCGAAAGGGGTGAGTGGGAGGATAGTGCAACTCGACGAGATTGGTGAATCTTCGTTATTAGGTCAAAGTGATGCAACGCCGGAAGTGGTTCCGGAGTTTCCCACAATGACTGATACGGAAGCCCCTACATGTGATGTAGAGACTTCAGTCGAGCCAGCAGCTGAACCACGAAGGTCTGGTAGGATTCGCACGAAACCACAGTGGTTTTCGGACGAGGTATTGTTGTTAGACAACGATGAGCCTGCGACCTATACGGAAGCAATGATGGGCCCTGACTCCGTTAAATGGCTAGACGCCATGAAATCCGAGATAGAATCCATGTACGAGAACCAAGTTTGGAGCTTGGTGGACCCTCCTGAAGGCGTGAGGCCTATCGAATGTAAATGGATCTATAAAAAGAAAACAGACGCGGATGGGAATGTATACATCTATAAAGCTCGACTTGTCGCAAAGGGTTTCCGACAAGTTCAAGGAGTTGACTACGACGAGACATTCTCTCCCGTAGCGATGCTTAAGTCTGTTCGGATTCTTCTAGCGATTGCTGCATATTTCGATTACGAGATATGGCAAATGGATGTCAAAACAGCGTTCCTGAATGGGAAGCTAACCGAGGACGTGTATATGATACAGCCCGAGGGTTTTGTCAATCCAAAGGATGCTGGAAAGGTATGCAAACTTCAGAGATCCATCTATGGACTGAAGCAAGCATCACGGAGTTGGAATCTTCGCTTTGATGAAGTGGTCAAAAGATTTGGCTTCATCAGGAACTGCGAAGAGGCTTGTGTTTACAAGAAAGTAAGTGGGAGCGCAATAGCATTTCTAATACTCTATGTGGATGACATATTGTTGATTGGGAATGATGTATCTTTTCTTGACAATATTAAGACTTCGTTGAAAAATAGTTTTTCAATGAAAGATTTAGGCGAGGCAGCATACATATTAGGTATAAAGATCTATAGAGATAGATCAAAGCGCCTAATAGGGCTAAGCCAGAGTACATATATAGATAAAGTACTGAAGAGATTCAGTATGGAAAACGCCAAGAAGGGGTTCTTGCCGATGTCGCATGGGAAAAGTTTGAGCAAGAATCAGTGTCCTTCGACAACTGATGAGCGAGAACGCATGAGTAAGATTCCATACGCATCCGCGATTGGGTCAATCATGTACGCCATGATATGTACACGACCAGATGTGTCCTATGCTCTAAGTGTTACGAGCAGATACCAGAGTGATCCAGGTCATGATCATTGGACAGCAGTGAAGAATATCCTAAAGTACCTGAAGAGGACTAAGGATATGTTTCTCGTATACGGTGGTGACGAAGAGCTCGTTGTAAAGGGTTACACCGATGCCAGCTTTGTCACAGATCCAGACGATTTTCGATCTCAATCAGGCTTAGTGTATACACTGAACGGTGGCGCAGTGAGCTGGAAGAGTTCCAAGCAGGACACTGTGGCGGATTCTACAACGGAGGCTGAGTATATCGCCGCTTCAGAAGCGGCAAAGGAGGGCGTTTGGATTAAGAAGTTCGTCACCGAGCTTGGTGTGGTTCCGAGCGCGCTGGATCCTATGGAGCTCTATTGTGACAATAGTGGCGCCATAGCTCAGGCCAAGGAGCCAAGGTCCCACCAGAAGTCCAAACATATACAACGTCGATTCCACATCATTCGTGAATTGGTGGAGCGTGGAGACGTAAAGATATGCAAAATACACACGGATCTGAATGTGTCAGATCCGCTGACGAAGCCTCTACCACAAGCAAAGCATGAGCAACACCGGAATGCCATAGGTGTTAGGAGCTTAAGCATTGGCTAGATTATTGACTCTAGTACAAGTGGGAGACTGTTGGAAATATGCCCTAGAGGCAATAATAAAGTTGTTATTATTCTATTTTCATGTTCATGATTAAGTTTATGTTCTATGCTAAAATTGCATTGGTTCTTGAATATGAGATTCAGAGGAAAACCTAATTGCATGTGTGGAATAATAAACACCATTCAGATCCCTAGTCAGGCCTCTGGACTAGCTCATGTATTGTTGATGATCTTGTTTTCCTGATCATGGGCATTGTTAATGTAACAAGGATGCCGGCAATAATGAGAACACATTGTTAGGGTAACAATGGTGTTGGATAGACCCCTTATGAGATACTGCGAGATCACTTCGTCAATATGTTGTCAGTATCTTCTCATGATGTGTTAACGTTTACTTGCGTCCTTAGACCATGAGAATATCATAGATCCGGATACCGGATGGTTGCTTTGGGGTCATCAATCGTTACGCCGTAACTGGGTAATTATAAAGGTGACTTCCAGGTACACCAGAAAGTATATCGTGGTTCTAGATATGTCAAGACTGGGATTTGCCCATCCGGCGATGGAGAGATACACTCTGGGCCCACTCGGTATTACGGTGTCCAGCATCGCCTGGCCAGGTATTGTGACTGAAAGGTTAGTCACGGGGATACCGGAATACGGAAACGAGAAAAGAGTACAAACCGGTAACGAGGATAACTAGGTATGGTGATCAAGGAGTTGATCACAGGGATACCGTCAAAGTCTCGCCTCGGGTTGTGTAATGTATCGTGAGGCAAAAGGAATTGTATGCGACAATACAAGGTTTGCTCGATAAAGATCTTCGATGATATGTGGGAGTCGTTATGGGTGTCCAGATCCCGCTGACGATTATTGACCGGAATGTATTCCGGACATGTCCACATATACTCGAACCTATAGGGTCACACGCTTAACGTTTTAGCGACATTTAGGAATGCTACGATTTATGGAGAACGAGAGAGAAGGGTTCCGAAAGTGTTTCGGATGATCTCGAAAGTGTTCCGGGAGGTCCCGGATGGTTCCGGTGATGTCCGGAAGTGTTCCGGAAAGTATTGGAAGATTCTAGAAGGTTCTGGAAGGTTCTAGAAGGTTCTGGAAGGTTCTAGAAATTCTAGAAGGTTCTGGAAGGTTCTAGAAATTCTAGAAGGTTCTAGTAGAGTTGGACTCCAACTCCAACAGGGTGTCCCTGCTGGAGTAGGACTCCACCTGCCTAGGGAGAGCTGCCCCAACCCCTATAAATAGAGGGGCAGGGCACCTCAAAGGATATCCCAAGCAGCCCCAGAGGCAGCCCTAGTCCCTTGGATTAAACCTTAGGCCGGCCATCTCTAGATTGGCCACAGCCTTCTTTTTCTCTCTCTTCTAGATTGGATCTAGTACAGCTGCCGGCGCGCTGCTGCTTCTCCTTCTCGTAGATCCCCGCTGTTCTTGTGTGCTGGTCCACACATTACCGCGGTATCGCTGATCCGGTACGCGTGGATACCTCGGAGACGTCGTATACTTCGGCGTTTGATCGGGCGAACTATTCACGAGGAGATCGCTCTCGCGGCTGGGAGGTATAACCTAGCTGCGGGAGTCTGCGGACTTCATCGACATCGGTCAACTTTTCTGCTGCATTGACGTGATCGTCGAAGGTATGATATTGTTACCTACACCTCGATAGTGTTTCTTGGTTTGGTTCGTGCGCGAAAAATTTTGTTTGCGTAGCGCGTTCCCCTACACTTAGACCATGAGAATATCGTAGACCCGGATACCGGATGGTTGCTTTGGGGTCATCAAACGTTACTCCGTAACTGGGTAATTTATAAAGGTGACTTTCAGGTACACCAGAAAGTATATCGTGGTTCTAGATATCTGAAGACTGGGATTTGCCCATCCGGCGATGGAGAGATGCACTCTGGACCCACTCGGTATTACGGTGTCCAACATCACCTGGCTAGGTATTGTGACTAAAAGGTTAGTCACGGGGATACCGGAATACGGAAACGAGAAAAGAGTACAAACCGGTAACGAGGATAACTAGGTATGGTGATCAAGGAGTTGATCACAGGGATACCGTCAAAGTCTCGCCTCGGGTTGTGTAACGTATTGTGAGGTAAAAGGATGATATGCGATAATACGAGGTTCGCTCGATAAAGATCTTCGATGATATGTGGGAATCGTTATGGGTGTCCAGATCCCGCTGACGATTATTGACCGGAAGGTGTTCCGGACATGTCCACATATACTCGAACCTATAGGGTCACACGCTTAACGTTTTAGCGACATTTAGGAATGCTGTGATTTATGGAGAACGAGAGAGAAGGGTTTCGAAAGTGTTTCGGATGATCTCGAAAGTGTTCTGGGAGGTCCCGGATGGTTCCGGTAATGTCCGGAAGTGTTCCGGAAAGTTCTAGAAGGTTCTAGAAATTCTAGAAGGTTCTGGAAGTTCTAGAAGGTTCTAGAAGGTTCTGGTGGAGTTGGACTCCAACTCCAACAGGGTGTCCCTGCTGGAGTAGGACTCCACCTGTCTAGGGAGAGCTGCCCCAACCCCTATAAATAGAGGGGCAGGACACCTCAAAGGGTATCCCGAGCAGCCCCAGAGGTAGCCCCAGAAGCAGCCCTAAACTCTAGGCCGGCCATCTCTAGATTGGCCACAGCCTTCTTTTTCTCTCTCTTCTAGATTGGATCTAGTACAGCTGCCGGCGCGCTGCTGCTTCTCCTTCTCGTAGATCCCCGCTGTTTTTGTGTGCTGGTCCACACATTACCGCGGTGTCGCTGATCCGGTACGCGTGGATACTTCGGAGACGTCGTATACTTCGGCGTTCGATCGGGCCAACTATTCGCGAGGAGATCGCTCTCGCGGCTGGGAGGTATAACCTAGCCGCGGGAGTCTACGGACTTCATCGACATCGGTCAACTTCTCCGCTGCATTGACGTGATCGTCGAAGGTATGATCTCGTTGCCTGCACCTCGATAGTGATCTTGGGGTGGATTGTGCGCGGTAAATTTTTGTTTTGCGTAGCACGTTCCCCAACAGTAAGCCCGACCCAGCCAGCCCCCCTATCCCTCGTCCCATTACGATCGAGGCAACACAGGGGAGGCGGCTCCAGCTCCACATGCCGGCGGCGGAGGGTCCGGACCTCTAGATCCTCATCCGGTGGTGGTGGTACTACAACGGCGGTGGTGGCATGACAGCGGAGAGGGTGGCGGCAAGGGACTAACCTCCGTGTGGCGCGGCGACTTCAACAGAGGGGGACGGAGCTTTCCCGCAGCTGGAGCACGGGAGGGTTTCATTTAGTGGATGACGAGCCTAGTTCAGTGTGTGGATGTGGCGAGCCAGGGAGGGAAGATGCCGAGTGCTGAATTTGGGCAAGGCTGATGGCGAGCCGGCTGGAGCACCCATTTTGCCCCAAATTGGCAAATATGCCGATGCTGAGTCGGATAGGGCGTTGGCTAGAGATGCTCTCAGTACTGAATTTTTCCTATTAAAGAGTTTTCTATAATGAGTGTCTTGAAAGCTTGTCAGTTATGTACTTGTATGTTTCGAAGCTTGCAAATTTTGCCATTAGCATTTCTTTTCATACTATTATAATTTTATGATCAGTGGTATCATAATTTTACTCCACAAGCAGTAGCTTTGGTTGGAACCCAATACTATCGTTGCAATAGGTTAACATAGCTTATAGGTGTTTGAGTGTTTCTTAGTACAGATTCTTGTGTTGCAGATTTTGTCTTGTCAATGCACTAGTCTCAACTTTTTTTAATCATGTCCTTTACTACTTTTACATTGATTATTTTTGTTGTTGCATATATTATTAGATGGGTTCTATGAGGGAAATAATTGGGAAGTTTATACTGGAAAATGAAGCAGAAGATGATGAAATCTTTTTTGTGTTAATTCCTACTTTGTACTCATGCCTTTATGAAGAAAACAACCAATTCACACTCATCTCTTCCTGGTGCTAAAAGGGTTAAGGATATCTTAGAAGGACATGAGAGTTGGTCTAAGGTTGAATTTTGAATGGAGCCAGAGATATTTAGGGCTATCTCAGATTTTCTTTGAAGAGAGGGTCTATTAAAGGGCACATCGACTATTGGTATTGAGGAACAATTGGAGATATTTATATACATGATCTCTCACGATGCTAGCAATTAAATGCTACAAAAATAATTCCAACACAATGGTGAAACGATTCATAGGAAGATAAAAAAGATATTCATGATAATTCTGACTCTAGTCCAAAGATTTGAGAAGGTTCCAAGTTTGATCCTAACCCACTCAAAGATCGTGTTGAATCCTTGCTATTGCCCTTATTTTTAGGTGAACCACTATACACATATCCTGTCACTGAACTTTCCCCAAACTTCTCCTTATAGATTTGTAAAGCTTCCAAGTTTGCTTTTCTTTGTGTGTGCAAAACTGTATTGGTGCTATTGATGGAACCCATATCCCCATCACTATTGCTGAAGAGAAAGCCCCACCATTTAGAAATAGGAAAGGAACCCTGTCTCAGAATGTGATAGTGGCTTGTGATTTTGATCAGAATTTCACATTCATTTCATGTGGCTGGGAAGGGAAGGGCAGCATCAGATGTGAGAATCCTTCAGTCTACTATTAGCAAAGGATTTTATGTGCCTGAAGGAAAATTCTATCTTGTGGATGGTGGATATGCAAATACACTATCCTTTCTTGCCGCATACAAAGGAGTTCGATACCATCTCAGTGAATTCAGGAGGCGGCGGTTATCTCATAGTGGCTATGCTATCTACAAGGAGTTGTTCAACCATTGCCATGCAATCTTTCGTAATTGTAACATCCCAAGTATGAACGATGAGTTAGGGTTATAATTTTTTTGGTGAAATAAAACTTTTGGTCAAGATCGCAAGTCATAATATCATGCATTGCACTAAAACCTGTACACCTTAAGATCTCATGTAGCATCTACATTTAGCAATAAGTAAGTTCTCGATTAACTCCACGTGCATTTTAAATAACATGGTAATGAAAACCCTAATAAAACTCATTAAAGGACTTCAAGGAAAACCTAAGGACCAGTATTTGAGTTAAGTGTCAGAGGTTCTAGATTCGTTAAATGGCAATAACTGTAGAGATATATACACTGGTGGTGATTTCTATTAGGATTTGTCACGAAGTTTTATAGATGAGCTCTATATGATAGGAGAAACTCATATATGAATTCTCGTGAATTATGGAGTCACTATTTCATCGGCCTACAATTCAAACCCTAATTCAGTGGCATATTCGAATTGAAACAAATTCGGCAGTCAAATACAGAACTACTTGACTAGTCTCTATGAATATTCCTGGATCCAAACGCCTAACCTTGAATCCGGATACAAAAATTAGTTCACATACGAATTTACAAATTAAAGAAACTGGGAAATTTAAAAGTCTAAGTCTCGCTTGGACGATCAAACTTTGTAGTTGTGTCCGTGTCGTCGAGCTGATCAAGATAGATTATTCAATCGCTCGATTCGGAATCCGGATACTCGCATTAGGGTTGCATCAATTCTAGGGCTACGATTACTCGAGAGATAATAGTAGTAACAAAAATAAATAAAAAATAATAATGAGAATAATAAATAAATAGAAATAATAATAATAATAATATTTTAAAAAATGGTTAAGGGGGACCGGGGCAACCGAGCCCCTAGATCCACCTGCACGCCCTACGACCCTTGGTGGCTCCGCCACTGCCTCCGGTGGTTACCGCCGGCGCGCCGCCACAGCTGCCTCCGGTGGTTACCGTTGGTGTGCCGCCACCACTGGCAGGCTAGCCCACCCTCCGTCGCTCCTCATGCCAGTGGTGCGAACCTCGCTGCTCTTGCCTCTTGCACCACCCCTTCGCTCCCTGTCCCCTCCTCATGCACTGCCCATGCTCGGCAAGCTAAGCCCACTGATGGTGGTGGCCGGTGAGCCACCACCAGCCTTTGGCGAGCCATGTCGCACGCCCCTCGCCTAGGCTCTGTCACTGCACGCTGCCCTAGCCCCGAGGCGCCCCCTTCCTCGGCCTTGCCGTCGCCGTGGCCACGCAACATTGGGCGGTGACTCTCCGACCGGCGAGCCCTCGCTGGTGCCAACCCCCACTGGTCACTCCTCTTCCTACCCCCTCAGCCGCCTGCCCCCTACCACCTCGAGCTCGCCTTGTCGCTGCTCTCCTCGCCCTTGCCGCCGTCGCATGCCGCCTTTGCCTGGCCGCTAGCCTCCCTCTGCCACCACCTCCTTCGCTCTTCGATGCTCCAACACCTGCTCCTCCTCACCCAATACCCTGCCTTCCGTGCGTGTGCACATGCTGAGGGGAGCATGGCCGCCGCAGCTGCCCTCCCTCACCGGCAGTGATGCCGAGCCACCACTGGCAGGCCAATGACATGCCTCCCCGCTGCTGCCTCCCCCTTTTCCCCCATGCTCTTGCCCCCTGCCATCAGCCACCATGAAGGAGATGGATAGAGAGGGTGAGGAAGGGAAGGAGTAGATGATGAAGTTGGCACCAACTGTGAAGGCGCAAGAGGAGTGGTGTCACTGCCCTAGGAAGGAGAAGATTGTGCTAGCCGTGAGGAAAAGAAGAAGAGAAAACACGGCAAGATGGAGAAGTTGATGCCGCGTCGAAATGAAGCCTGATCCGCAATTCTGTCAGCCTCATCATCGATTTCCCCATGTCCATGCATGAAAGTTAACTTCATAGTACTTGTGGATGTGATGCCTTAGTGCTGACATGATGGACTTCGTTGATTTCGGCGATTCCCGGTAGTGGCTTGTTGTAGGGTTCTTTAACTGCTGAAATCTTCTGAGGTCATTTCAATGCCTTTCAGTTGGTTATCGCGGGATGATCCTAGAAGTAAAATTGTAGGTACCTTTGATACCTTCGTTTAGAGTACTTATTTACCTTTTTCTGATAAGCCATTTGTGAGATATGGCCAAAATACTCCTGCTGCCCAGAAATTACTAAATTGAAATATGCAATATTAATCGATGTAGAAGATCATGATAATGTGATTATTAAATCTCAATTATTATATGAACAATGTTGTATGCATATTATAGAAATCTGAGGAGTTGATCCAATTTGTTAACTATAGCATTCTAGTATCTTATTCATACATGAAGTTTGTATATAAAATATATTGAACCTGGAATTTCATCTTAGTAGTAGAACACTTTGTTAAAATCTTTTAAGTCATGTTTAGCATCGTAAAATGTCAGATGTATCTCATGCATGCCATTTTCCATGAATGATGTTGAATAAATATCGTCCACTTGAATACCCATACAACTTGTGAGAATCCATAAGATCTCAATTAACACCATTAAAAGGTCATATATCTCACATAGGCGCTAGCCAACCGATCTAAAATTACCATAATGAGTTAGCTCATTGAACCCTTATCCCTAGTTGTGAATTCTTGCATCCACACCTTAATTGCATCCATCCATACATCCATACTCTAGGTTAACCCATGACTAAGGTTATGTCGCAACTAAACTAACCAAGTGAGCCACATATGAATAACAAATTATTTATGCTAACCTAATAAATGATCATAGTTCATCCATATCTGTGCATCCTTGTCTTTTTACATGGGGTAAAGTAATTCTGTAGACTTGCTTTGCTCTTTTGGAGGTTATTCCCTTCTTATTGGTGTTCGAATTTTCAGATTCTCTTATGGCTGAACTTGGAAACATTATATGTCTTCATCCCGCTACCAGGCAAGCTTTGCAAAGCTCGATAAGATTCCTAATTACTTATGTTGTGGTTTTGAATGAGGTGTATGCTTGATTGCAAATTATTGTTATTGCTATTGTGATGGATGTAATCACTAGCATGGTAGGATTGTATTGCTAGATCATGGCCCATGGATCATGACATTAACTCAGACTAATAAACTATGAAACATAACAAGCGAGATGTGAGAGTCGAGGTACTATCATCTATAGATGGATTGCTGGGCGAGGTGAATGTAAGCACCCCAATAATCCAGTCGATGCCGGTGTGGTAGGGCTTTACCCGTTACCCACGGTGGAATGCTTATTGGAATATCCGGTAGTCATGGTCGGCCAACTACGAGCTAACGACAGTTCTGCAAGTACTTCCCTATTGGTCAAGCCTTGGTTGGCTTGCTCAGAACACTTGTTATCATCTTGGTTGACTATCCTTAAAATGAGTTGGTCTTGGTTGACCAGTCAGAAAATTGAATAAGTCTTCATTGACTTAATATGCTGAAAATGGATGAATCTTGGTTGATTTCCATTGCTTGATGATATGAGATTTATTGTTCTAAATCTGAGAATGAATGGTTATTATGAATGTATGACGATATTGCTTAATCTTTCATGTTCATGCCATGCTTTAATATGTTGACGATTAAATAATAGTGTAGTATTTAAATTCCCGTTCATTGTCATGCTTAAGTTAATTGGAATGAGCCTACAAAGCATCTTGCAACTATGAAAGTACTTAAGGAATTCAATTCCTAAACCATTGTAGGTGAGACTAATATAGAAGATTTCGAGGAATGCCGATAATGCGGACACTGATATCTACTTGCAAATTTGTTCCTTCTCGGTCACATGTGTGGGTTATGTGTCTCTTTTGGAGATAGTTGTGCTGCTATCCCAAGGGTTTTTAATTTTCTTCTGCTGCTTTTTTTGAACTTTAAAAGCATGTAAACGACCCTCGAGTTGTATGTTATGTGATCTATGTACATCCTCGTGTAAGAGATGAACTTAGGTATCTTGTATTACTTTTCTTTTAGAGTTTGACTTGAGATATATGAGCTGTTATCATGGCCTTCCGTATACTACACATGAAGGAACTGAAGTGTACGGAATGGTCATAAAGAAATAGGGTTCTTTCTCTCGCTTCGTTCTATGCGGTAGTTCGGTTGAGTGACCTGCTAGCTGAGATGCTGTGCCGGTTAGGCAAGATGCCGGTGATCGTACCAGGCTTTCGCGTGACCCACTAGCCCCAGGGCTAGGTTAGGGTGAGGGTACGGTTGGTGGGCTCCTTCGATCCTACTTACTTAATGAACTAGAGAGTGGCACTACTTCTTTACCGGACTTCGAAATTGCACGTAGATTTTTGGTGTTGATGTTTATGCCTTTGCCCAGCTTGACCAACAGTGATGTGCATATGCCGGTGGTGCGTATGAGATGTTGGTCCGGTGTCAGATTGCCTTACGGTGAATGCATACGACAATTGTGGTGAGTGTATGGTATGTTGGGTGATTAGTCGGGATTCAGGCTAAGCACTAAATCTAAGTCTTATGGAATTCCGGGGCTCTGAGAGTAATAGTACCAGCCTTTGATTCGTCCAAGTACGTACAGCATGGCTTCTCCTTCATTAATTTGCATCTTACGTTCTTGAACTAAACCTCCCAAGCTGGGAAAATAATGGTGCACATAATAAGCAGAAACACATGGACACTACATGATGCTATTAATCTGGTTCTGATATTACTTTCTAATCTTTGTAGCCATCTTGATATTGCCATACTACACAAGAGTTACTTTTGTTTGTTAACATCTGTAAGCAATTCATATTCTGGGAATTATCTAGCTGGAGATCATGTGGTAGCTGAATGGTAGATGGTAGCATTTTTCTCGTACATACTGAAATTTGTGAAGGGCTAGGCATGAGGCCTACTCTGCTTAGTTTCATCTTCTCATTGTGTCTTTGTGCATTGTTCTAGTGTTCTGTGTAACAACTAGATTCAAAATATTTGTCATAGTAATAACAATGATTATGTAAATAAATAATTAGAGCAGTAATAGTGGATCCACCTTTAGTCCCTTAATGGTTATGTACTTGCATTTGGTGCTATGCCACTGCCTTTTGGTAGTACGTGCCTCCGAAAACATATTTTTTCATAGTGAGAGATCGTTTCATTGTTCAAATGTTTTGTCATAGTGTTTTAGTGTGCACTGTTAATACCCTAGGCATTGATTGGTTTCTACCTCAGCCTCTTCCAAACCCTGGCCATTGATTGGTTTCTACTAATTAATCCTGGTCTCACAGTATTGAATTTTAGTAATTTAGACAAAGCATAATTTCAGATATGCTATGAAGGACAAGCAAATAAAACTTGTTTCTTAGGGATGCTTCTTTGCTAGTCTCAGTTCTTCTCTCTCCCGACATATACTCCAACTTGCTGACCAATTGACCGTTCTCTCTAGATATATAATCCAAGAAAGTCTGCTTCACCACCGTGATCCGCCTTCCTTCCAATATCCATAGGGTGCAACCTAGATGCTGGAATGTTTATAGATGTAGATGAAGCTTGAAATTACTTGTTGCAATGTACTTCTACAAACTTGATTTATTGTTGTTGCTAAGTCACTTGGTGGGTAGCAAGCATGTTTGCTTGGCTTTTATCAATACATGTTTGCTCTGAGAATTCTGGATTACATCATGAGGAAAACAAGCTGAGTTCTGTTTGATGATTGCCATCTTTGTCTTGTCATGGTATGCAGAAAAACATATACACATGCCTTGTTGTTTGCCATCTTTGCCTTGTCATGGTATGCAAAAATACATACACAGGGGCTGCTAGTTTGATGATTGCAGACATGTCCAATGCCTATGAGTTTACTAGTCATATATGCGTTGACATTGATTATGCATTCCTAAAATTTTGCATTGATTATCTGATGATTGCAGGAGCTTCTAATATGAAATGCAATCTTCCTAAAATTTGGCTTTAATTTTTCACCTTGACATTTGCACATCATATCAAACACATAATTAGTCATATATGTGTGAGCATTGTTAAGCTCAACACAGCTGCCGGTGGAACTAAGCTATTGCTAGCTGCATATGGGACAAGGAGGGATTATCCCCACCTCTGCGAAATGATAATGGGGATTAACGCCCTAGGAAATATATTTTCTGTGGTTTCAGTTTTGCCAAGAAAAATTCCACCTGAGATTGATACGAAACAAAGCCTAAAAGAACTGAATAAGAAAACTTGCCACCCAATGTAAGTACTCCATATAGGAGAAGTTCCGTTAGAGAACCCGAGGTGTTTAGGACCACCTAACATAATGTGACGTAAGCACATTAGATTAGATTCATTGAACATGGACACATATGTGCATCCTATTCATTTTGCGAGAAGCATGGCTATCGGGTTGACTATTGCCTCGCTGTCAACATGGGGATACATATTCTTGTCGGTTTGTGGTACATAAGACCGTCGGGAGAACAAATGGATTTCCGGTGGTGATGTACACAGGTACGCTTCTTTATTTTTCTAATAATGGGCAATTTTGTGCAACGTCGACACTTCACGGTCAGTCAAGTGTTGAGATCAAACTTTTTTAAGCAACGATCTGACTTTGATAATTTCATGTAAATAATTAATATTTTTGAACTATACCTCGAGATTAGTTTCCTCAGGAGAAATATCGTGGCGCTTTTCATACATAAAAGTTGTGTCTTTGTAATATTTTTATAAGATAAGGACGGCTTGACTTGATTGGTCTGGACCACTCAAGATTAATTAAGGTCAATAAAAGGAATCTTTTATATCGAAATGATTAATCTAATTGATCTAATCTTAAAAGTTTGGTTGAAAATATTTTATTTAACTTTTGAAGACTAAAGTATGCATTATTTTATTTTTCTGAATTTTTAGATATTGTTTGGTATTTCAGAGCTTACTTCAATGTTTACTGTTTTATATATTCAAAAATCATCTCTTATTCCCTACGTTCTGAATAGGTCAATCTCCTCTGGCCTCTCTACTTCCATGACCCAACCTTGACGGAAGTAGGAATGCAACGGGGACCCGATACCCGAAACCCGATGTGGATTTCCTCTATTAGGGGATGGGTCTGGTACAGACTTGGTCCCCGCGGAGATACATACGGGTAAAATCCATCCTGGTTATACGGGATGGTACAAAACTCCCCATACCTGTCATTTGCGGGCGGGGCCCAGATCCACCTCTCCCTGGCTGCCGAGAAGCCCCCATGGACCTCCTCCACCACACCACCGGTGAGTAGGACCACCATGTCCCGGGGCCACCACCCCGGCTTCCGCGTGCCACCTTGTTGTCTATTACCGCCACAAAACATGTCAGCTAATGCCAGCGCCCCAATGGACAAGAGAACCCCTGCCACCACGGTGGCTAAGGTCGGCAGCAGCTAGGGAGCGCTTGGAGGTGGGGGCTTTCAGTGGCGTTAGGTTTTGACCCCTCATGTTGCCCTTCTCGACTTGCTCCGTGATTAAGCTAGCAATGAGTTAATGTGCACATAGAAAATCAGTTAGCTATCTTTATCGCTGCTCTTACGTTTACGCATGGACAAGATAGCAAAGCTATTACAAAACAGAGACTACAATAATTTAAAAACAAATTGTAGAAAAATAAGACCTAAATAAAATTTGTCATAAGAAACACAATGGTTCAAAAATATATCGAGAATTGGAAGCTTATGTTGAATGCTACACTTTTTTTTATTAACTTTTGAAAAGCGTTGTTGGTAGTTATTTCGTCCACTAGGCTGAATACCCAATATGGTGATGCAGTACTCATTATCACGCACAAGACATATATTATTTCTAGTGTACAGGACTACCCCTCGAGCACAGTTGTCCCCTCACTTCTCTGTAGTTAGTTCCTGTTTACAACTTTAGAGATTTTCTCCATTCCTTTAGAAACAATGGCAAATCAACAATGATGCATGGGGTTACATCCAGTGACGAACCAAGGATTTTGAGTACGAGTAGGCCAACTCGATATATTTTTTTACTAACGTAAATGTGGCATGCCAACATACAAGTATACAATTTACCAAAAATACAATACAAATAGATTAATAAGGTCTTACAAACATCTTCAAATCATCAATAAAGTCTTAAATTTGCATAAAAGAAGCTTACATGACTACTTGTTGGGCTTACGCCTTCTCATGGCCATAAAAATCTCGATTATATCATCTTCATTCACTTTAAAGAAAATATCTCGCTCAATGAACGTGACTAGGCAATCATCCAAAAGACTATAACCCATCCTATTTCTCAACATACTTTTGTCTAAACTCATTGCAGAGAACACACTTTTAACACTTGCTGTCGCCACCGGTAGAATCAATACCAATTTAAGAAGCAAGTACACCAAATCATGAACTTTATGCCTCTTTGTTTCAACAAGCTTAACTGGGAGCTCAAGAAGATTGTCTAGGCCTTTGAAGCTATCATCTTTTCTCATGTCATCAATATAGTTATCAACTTGTATTTCAAGTCTTATCAAGTCAGTGCTTAAAATACCACTGGGGTAAAACTCAGCAAATCTAAGTACCTTGTGTGCATCCAAAGAAGCAAATGAGTCGACGAGATTCAAGGTTGACATACAAGAAAGCAACACCATATTAACCTCATCAAACCGATTGTCAAGCTCTTGACTAATTTGATCAATGACCCCAATATATACTTCTCTTCTAAAGTGATCATCATTTATTTCGTTTCGAACAAACCGTGTTGATCTTCCATAAGGCACATAATTATCCTCCATTGTAGGAACTTCGACGCCATGTTTATTGCAAAACAAAGTGACCCTTTCAAGGAATACATCCCACCCATCAGACATTAGTTGTTGCATTCTACTCTTTGCCAAACTAACAAGTGAATTATATTAAGAATACCTTGGTCTCTTCTTTGTAAACACTCAGACAAATAATTTGTGTATCAAGAATGAGAAGCATCAAGTGTGCACTAAAAATAAAGTCAAATGACTCAAACACTCCAACCATAGTGTGTATTTTTGGCCAATCACCATTTACAAAGTATCTTCTCCAAGAGTTATGAGTACGTCGCGGATTATGGAATACATAGCAATAATATTGACAACAGTTTTGTAATGAGAGACCCACCGAGTCTCACCGGGTCTAGATATCACCATCTCTTGATTTAATCCACTCCCAGTTTCTAGTTCTCACCACATTCAAGTGCTTTCAAGATATTCTGAAGTCTAACATTCGTAGCATGTCATGACGCTTACAAGAAACTCCAACAATACTCAACAAAAGAGATACTTGATAAAAAAACCACACATAATCATCATTTCCCTTGGCAACAACAATAAGAACTCATTGGAGTTGATGTGCAAAATAATGGATATATAAACATAAGGTGACTCTTTCATGATCAATGTTTCTAGCCTTTTTATCTCTCCTTTCATGTTGCTAGCCCCATCATACCCTTGCCCACAGATTTGAGTTATTGCCAAATGGTGACTAACAAGTAAAGCTTGAATTGCTTCCTTAAGTGACAAAGAAGTAGTATCATCTACATAAACAACTATAAGAAAGTGCTCACATGGCCTTCCTGGTTTATCAACATAATGAAAGCAAAGAGCTAGTTGTTCTTTATGTGATACACCACTAGATTCATCAGTTAGAATTGCATAGTGCTCATCACCAAGTTCTTCAATAATTTGGTTTCTAGTTTCTACGGCACAACAAAGAATAATTTTCTTTTATATCTTAGGGGAAGTCAAGGTGCAATTACCTGGAGCATTCTTCAAAACAAACTTATTCACCTCTTCACTATTTGCTGCAAGCCATTTCAAAAAGTTCAAGGAAGTTCCCTCTATTGCTAGACTTTTCACTTTCATCATCTTCACGGAATGCCAATCCTTGATGTAGAAGAAACTTCAAACATCTAAGTGAATAAATCAACCTGATCTTGTAAAGATATAGATCCTCCTTATTCACCTTCACAATTAGATTATCAACTGCTACACTAGGATTCACAAATAAGTTGTATCTCTCTCAAGCTGCATTGTGCACACTTGTTATACCACTCACATTTTTATCAAGTGCATCAATTTTATTCTAATTTCTCCAACCACCTTTAATAAAGCTATCAGTCCCCTTGCCCTTACTTTTTTTTTCTCTTTGAACAAGTAGCATACAAAGTAAAATGCAGCTTCCTCCTTGATACTATATTTAGGCCAATAAAATCTATGAAACCAAAGAATAGTGAAGTGTCGATCTCTCTTTCTGATTTTCCTATTTTTGAAATCATGTGCATAAGGTTGGTTTGGACCTTTAAGAATATAAGTTCTTTGAACTGCATCTTGATCATTGACAGGATAATTTGCAATGGGCGGCCTTTCCCTTGGATCATATGGAAGACAATTAATATCATAAATTGGCGGCGGTGGTGGTGAGACATATTCAAGTGGAACCGAAGATGGAGAATGAGAAGTTGGCATTTGATTCACACTTTCTTCAATTACTCTCTGTTGCTCTGGGTGCCTTTTTGTTCCATAGTTTGCTCTTCTACCATAGCCATAGCTGTGAAAGGAGATGAAGAAGAAGCAATCTTCTTTGCTGCATGTTTCCAAAAAAGAGATGCAATGTTTCAACTCCTCTTCATGTCTCAACAATTCTATAATAAAATATTCAATTTATCAACATACTGCTCTCCATTTGTTGCAAGTACTTAGGCTTTTCCTAGGACCTTTAATGAAATAGGCGAGTGACACCTAGACTTTGCCAATAGTTGATGGGTGCAAAATGGAATATTTTTACGTGGTGTAGATTAGCAATGAATTAGATAAATATTCTAGTTCAGTATGTGAGCAAGAATTAGATTAATATTCTGGTGTAGATTAGGAAAGCATTAGAATCTAATTCAATATGTGAGCAATGAATTAGATTAATATTACTGTCAATTGTCAATGACTACACGTAACACATCTATATTTGTATTGCATGAGAGACAATAGTATTTGATTAGCAGCCCTTGATTATTTGATTAGCAAGTGAATCAAACATGCTTGTACAAAAATATTAATTAGATGCTTGATCCGATCAAATATGCTAAGTGCTAATAGCAATCATTGGCTAGTAGTACACCAGTATACCTGCCGTCGCCTGTCTGCCGAGAGTGCTGCCGTGTGCCAATGCCGTAGCACGATCGAATTAGTAGTGGATTGAGTGATCGACTGGTGGCCGAGAGGCGGAGTCGCTGGAGCCCGAAGTGGCCACTGCCCGTCCAATGCCCATCTGCGCAGAATGCTAGCCCCTTGTGCCTGACTGCTCTGCTGCCCGGCCGCCGACCTACTCTCAAGGAGGCCCGATCATAACACTAACTACTGTATTTTTGTCACCCTGTCTAGGTATCAAAACATATCTCTTTCTCGCCCCGAATAGAACTTTTGGTGGTCCACGATTTGGGCTGAAAAAGAGCTCTGTGTTCAACTGTTTATTTCTACCATCGGTAAGATCGTCCTGATGAGGATGGAAAAACATAACCGAACTCTTCATAGGCTCATAGCCCACTAGTCGCCTGTTCAAGGTATGCAGCCCGTGATGCACGTGTATTTGTTTTTTCTATTTTATTCTAATTTTTTTTTGTTAAACTAGGTCATCTAGCCATGTCCGCATGTAGGATAGCTCGGTATCAGTACTCAGCACCATCTGCGCCTGCACCCAAACTTGCTTCTTGCCCTTACATTTGAAGCCAAACTCAGCACCATGTTGTAGCAATAGCATGCTGGGGCAACTTCGGAGCATGCAACTGCTGCAATCCAAAGATCAAATTAAAGGGAACAAGAGCTAGCTTGACATGCGCATATACAGGGCACAGGCTGGGAGGATGGCTTGGGGAAGGTTCTGGTAGCTTCAGAGCGAGAGCACGGGAGACAGAGATCTAGGGTTTGAGTAAGGAGGAGATTCACCTCCCACCTTACTATGATGGATGGGGCACGAGAACTCACAAGGATTAAGAACCTTGACTACGACAAGGTACTTATCCTTCTGTTCTCAATATCCCTACCATTTCACTTAAGAATACTGCAGATGTCATTAGGGTAGATTTATGTTGCTCTACAAAGATGGTTGAACACAATTTCGATTTAATTAAGGCACAAGAACATACTAGATTTAATGTTTCATGCAAGGTCGGAATGAGAGGCAAGTGGGTGGAGTTGATGAAAAGGAGAGGTAGGAGAATACTGATCTGGATATGATTAAGAAAGTGTTAGGGGAGGAGGCCATGGAGGAATTTCAGGAGGAGATTCATATGCTTTTGAATCCAAACTAACAAGAATGAGCACTAGTTGGAGGAAGATACCCTTAAGTGAGGTGATCTTTGTGAAGACTCCTATCAGATGCACTGTTAGGAAGAGGAAGGGTGGTAAAAGAAATAAACAAAAGGTCAACGACGGTAGGAGGAAGATACCCTCTAGTGAGGTGATCTTTGTGAAGACTCCTATCAGATGCACTGTTCGGAAGAGGAAGGGTGGTAAAAAAAAGAAACAAAAGGTCAACGACTTGATTTGGAATAGAAGAGGGTTAGGGGATGTAGAGAAGAGAAGGTTTATTAGAAAAACTATGCATGATTCACATTAAATTTTGTCGGGATTCAGGAAACAGTGAAACAAGACTACACTGACGCTGGTTCCAAGGTCTGCGTGGTGGTCTGGAGTTTCACTGGGCTTGGACTACTTCAAGAGGGAGATTGGGTGGAATTTTGGTAGGTACTAGGAAGGACAAAGTTGAAGTAATAGAGGTACATAAATAATAATATTTTGTTAGAGTTCAGCTACGCAATAGAGATGATAAATTCATGTGGGTTTAATCATAGTTTATGGTGTAGCTCAACCAGGTGGTAAGGGAAATATTCATTTGAATTAGTGAATGTCATGAGGAAGTAGCTGGAGATTTTAATATGATACGTAGGGAGAGTAATAAGTGGACTTTTTTAAATGTTGTAATAGAAAACCAGGGTAAGGGAATTGACCTGAGTGGAAGGAGGTACACTTGGGGCAATGATCATACTAACCCTACCTATGAGCAGTTAGTCAGGATTTTTGTTACACCTGAGTGGGAACAAAAATACCCTTTATCACTGCCATGGTGAGGCCTCTATCACATCATACCCCCCTTCTTCTTAATTCAAGAGCTCAAGTGTTGAGGGTTCATGAATTTAGATTTGAAAATTGTTGGTTCTGGAGAGAGGATGTCACTAAGATTGTTAATCATACTTGGAACCAAAGATACAAGGGTGTCAATGGCTAGATCAATGGCAGGAATGAATGCAAGCCATGGGAAGAAAGCTGAAGTGGTGGAACCAGAATATTGCAGATATGTACAGGAAAAGAAGGTGTTATTGGACAAAATAGATGAGCTAGATAAGAAATGTGAGGTTGAGGTGTTCAATGCTATAGATAGGGTGCTATTACAACAGTATCCTAGTCAATTAAGGCAGATCATGCTAGAGGAAGAATGTAAGTGGTTACAGAGATCCAAAGAGAAGGAACTTTTCGAGGGAGATAACAACACAAAAGTTAACCATGCTAAAGCAAATTGTAGGAAAAGAAATAATACAATTGCTTACTTGCACCAGGATGAGGATGTGATTGAAGGACAGGAGGAGTTGACGGTGTATATCACAATCTTTTGTAAGGGGTTGTTTAGTAGATGTGATATTAGTAATATTAGAATGACCTTTTCTGATGTTGCTCAATTGACAAATTCTGACAAAGATTTGTCAATCTAGAGGTTTAGTTTAGAGGAGGTAAAGGATGCAGTCTTTAGTATGGAGAAGAATAAAGCTACTAGGCCTGATGGTTTTTAAGCTGACTTTTTTCTGTTCTTCTGGGACATAGTTAAGGATGATACTATAGGGTTGGTAGATGATTTTTTTAATGGAAACCTGAGCATTGGGAGACTCAATTACAATGTCATTACTCTGATTCCTAAAGGCAAGGATGCTGACACGATTCAGAATTATAGGTGATTTGTTTAGTCAATGTCATTTTTAAAATTATCGCCAAGATATTGATGAATAGATTGATTAGGGTTATTTGGGAGGTCATTAAGCTGACTCAGACTGCTTCCATCAACAGTAGATATATTTTTGAAGGGGTTGTGATGTTGCATGAAACTTTGAATGAAGTTCACAAAAATAAATCTGCTGGTGTGCTCTATAAGATAGACTTTGAGAAAGCATATGATAAGATTAAGTGTCGTTCTTTTTGCAGGTTCTTGAGATGAAAGGCTTCCCTTCAGTGTAGTTAGGGGAGGTAAGGTTGGCATTAAAGTAAATGGGGTGGTAGGGCCATACTTTAATTCTCAATAAGGTCTTAGGCAGGGGGATTCATTGCCTCCACTGTTGTTTGACTTAGATGATGTCCTCTCTATTATGGTGGAGAATGCTATGCACTAGGGGGTAGTGAAAGGGTTTGTACCTCAGTTAGTTGAAGGAGGCTTAGCTATACTGCAATATGCAATAATACCATCCTACTATTACAAGATGACTTGGAGAGCAAGAAATATTAAGTTTATATCTGTCTATTTGAGCAAATCTTTAGTTTAAAAATTAATTTTCATAAGAGTGAAATATAGCGTCTAGGGGAGACTAGTAACAGGCAATGTATATGTGAGGAAATTTTTACCTGCAAGGTTGAGCAATTGCCCTTGAAATATTTCGGATCCTAGTGGATAAGAAGAGAGTTATGAATAGTGACTGGAAGGGTACAAAAGGAAAGATGGAAGGAAATTTTTTGTTTGGATGCTCTCCATTGGGGGAGACTGGTCCTTATTCTGTCCTTTTATAGGAATCCTCAAGGAGTTCTGGAAACGCTTGATTTCTTCATATCAAGAATTTTGTGGAGTTATGATAAAAATAAGCACAAATATCATATGGTGTGTTTGCCAATTGAGTCGGTAGACAAAGATCAGGGGGTTTGGGGGTTATAGATTTGAGTTATATGAATATTGTTCTACTTGGAAAGTGGTTATGGAAACTAAGTAATGAAGAGGGATTGTGGTAGAATATGCTGAGAGCTAATACTTAATGAAACACTCATTGTCGAAGGTTAAAGTCAGAGATAAGGACTCACACTTTTGGCAAGGTTTGATGGAAGCAAAAAGAAAATAGCCTGTTGTAAATGAAGTTGGGGAATGGGTAGAGTACAAGGTTCTGGGAGGATGTGTGGTTAGGAGATATCTCTTTAGCCACAAAATTTCCTAGACTTTATAATATTTCTTTAGATGCTGGTACAGTGGTAGCTAGAGTTTTGGAAAATGGATTACATTCATTAAGATTTCAAAGGGATTTGGTGGATGAAACATGGGAACAATGGATGGCTTTGAAGAGCGAGGTGGGTCAGGTTTCCTTAAGCGAGGAGAAGGATAGGTTGGTGTGGACTCTGACAACAAACGGTTGCTTCTCAATGTGCTTTTTTTATAAGAGTTTGAGGGATACCGGGCTGGGTGTACCATATTTGTTCATGTGGAAAGTCAGGATTAAGATTTTCCTATGGTTAATATTTAGGAATAGTATTTTGACGCGGGATAATCATCTGCATCGGAGGGTAAGTGTGAGGAAACATGTCTGTTCTGTGGAGACTTTGAAGCAATGGTTCATATTTTTTGTAAGTGTCCCATGGCGAGGTATATCTGGAATATTGTATCTTGTGCAGTTAGAATTCCATGCGAATTTTGTAGCATAGAGCAATTGTTCCAGGGATGCTAAGGGATTTTAGTACTCAAACTAGAAATTTGATAACAATGGGGGTAGCGTCTGTTATTTGGGCAATTTGGAGGGCAAGAATAAGACGTGTTTTCAACAAAGATGGCCGGCTAAACCTTTTGCTGTCATTTTTTCTGTGAGTTCATGGATTCAAACTTGGTGTCATTTGCACCTGAAGGAGGACGTCCAGGAGCTGCTGGGAACCAGCGCAAGACTACTGGAGCGAATCGCCACTGAGGTTTTCAACGCCAGGAGGAGGTGGGTATCATGGATACCATGCCTGTGCTGAAGAACAAAGAATGGCATGGAAAAAGACACGAAGTGGCTGCATAGATGACAGAAGCAGGAAACGGAAGGCGTAGGATATGACTAGTTTAGTAGTGTGCTGCTGTTTTGCTTTTGGTTATCTGGATGTAGTTGTTCAGTGCTGTGCTAGTTGCTTTGTAAGTTGGCATTGATGCGGTTACCTTCTTTTCCTTTGTATGAACCTCTAGATGTTGTGGTGGTTTGTATTCACTACTAGAGAAATCATTTGTACAGACGGTTCGGAAAACCGTCCCGCACGGGAGTTCCGAACCGTCTGTACGAAACAGTCTGTACAAATCAAGTTTGTACAGACGGTTTTTGAACCGTCTGTACAAATCGATTTGTATGGAACCGTCTGTACAAATCGAGTAGTACAGACGGTTCTAGTTTGGAACTGTCTGTACTAGCACAGACGGTCCTAGTTTGGAACCGTCTGTACTAATCGATTAGCACCCGTCTGTGATGTCGTGTTATAAAAATAAAAATATAACCCCTCACGCCATGTGCCCAATCCTTCAGCCACGTCTCATCTCGCCGTCCACGCAGTCCCATCCAACTGCTTGAATTAAATCGCACAATATGCTTCCAGCGGGTTTCGATCCCGCAACCTCGTGTTGTCCAGCAAGGGAAGTTGCCAGCTGATCTAGTCTAAGTATGCGATACATATGGGACGGCTTTCTTCTTAACTCATGCCTACGACTAAGCGGGACGCTTCTAGTACAGACAGTTCTAAATTTGGAACCGTCTGTACAAATAGCACAGACGGTTCCAAACTGAGAACCGTCTGTACTGTTCGATTTGTACAGACGGCTCCAGTTTTGGACCCGTTTGTGCTATTTGTACAGACGGTTTCAAATTGGAGCCGTCTATGCTGTAGCTCGAAGTGCTACTTTGAGTCGAAATTCAACTCTAGTTTGAGAGGTTTTAGTAAAACAGTCATAACTTTCTCATACGAAGTCCGTTTTGGGTCCACGACCACACAAATCGAAGCTAACGATGACGCGCATCTGAAAAAAAATACACGTGTATACACTTGTATGCATTTTGACCCTCAAAATTCAGCTTCTAAGTAGGACTATTTGGCTCCGGAAGTTTTTCGTTACTTTTTTTGATCTTGCGGAGGGCATATCTCCTTCACCTGGACTCTGAATTGGGTGATTCTTGTTTCCCTAGTTAGCTTGAGTCGAGGACTTGCTTTCCACCTTGATCCCAGATTCTGCCGAGCACTTTCGTCCCGGCGCCGTTTTCAAAATCTTCGATTTCGAGCTGGCATTTCCACTAGTCGTTTCATCGACTTTCTCGGAATTGGCTCAAAATTTCTCGAGACGTAGAGTTTGGCCTCCCGCTCACAGCCGTGAAAACCGTTTGACAATCGGAGCTGTCAAACTCCCTCCCCAACGCTGCCACTTTCCTGCCGCGGCAAGAAAATCTGCAGTTTTTTCTGCCGCGGCAGTATAGATCAACTAGTGTTGCTTCATCTATTTGTACAGACGGTTCCAGTTTGGAACCGTCTGTACTGTTCCAATTTAGAATCGTCTGTATTGTTTACAGATTTGTACAGATGGTTCCAAACTTAGAACCGTCTGTACTGTTTGATTTGTACAGACGGTTCCAGTTTGGACCCGTCTATGCTATTTGTACAGACGGTTCCAAATTGGAACCGTCTGTACTGTAGCGTCCCGCTTGTTGGGAACCGTTTGTACTCATTTTCTCAGATGGTTTTCGTTTAGAATCCTCTGTGATACTATTTGTACAGACGGCTTCAAAAAACCGTCTGTACAGGTGCGTCCCGTTAAATGAATTCTGTAGTAGTGATTAATAATATTGGAGGAAAATCTCTTTCTACAAAAAAATAAATATATATACAATCTGTATATGTTTTATCTTCATGTAGAAACGTGGAACAAGCAATATGATGGTTCCAATAAAGTCCCAAATAAATTCGAACACAATGATTCAGATACACAGCAATTTAAATCTCGGTTCGAAAAATATATCTTAAATTTTTTGATTAAATTTTGAAAAACAATTACATGAACAAATCGAAAGTGCTCATGAAATAATTAAAGACTATTAATACAAAAAATTCGGTGAAACATTTTAAGACTATTAGTGAAGATAATATACGAAGTTAGCGGAACTAGAAGAAAAATAACAAAAAAAAGAAAGAAATGAGAAGAATAGGAAACGAGCGGCAGAAAAGCGCTACGTTGCAACCGGAAAGTGAAAGAAAGAAAAAAAATCTATCCGGGGCACGTGCCCTGGTTTGTCTTTCACAGCGACGTGCTATTGTCCACTGGATCAAGCGATGGTGCGGGCTATTATCCGTTGGATCAAGAGATGGCGCGGGCTATTATTCGCTGGATCAAGCGATGATACTGGCTATTGTTCGTTGGATTAAGGCAATGATGCCGACTATTATCCATTAGGTAAAGACCGATGAGGCAGGTCCGGATTTGATGACATCAGTGCATCTAATTCTAAACGTGAAATCAAAATGATTTATCTCCCAACCCGCTAATCCAATTCGTGATCTGTTTTCGCCATTAGACTCAGCTCGACGAGGGCTTCAAAACTAGAGGCCATGTTAATATATTTTGACGAAACTTATTTCGTCGTCACCAACTATCAAATTATAATGTACGTGCTACCAAGTTAAAAATGAATACTTACCAAGTTATTAGTGAACGGCTACAAGCAGTAATTGATTTGTTATTAGCCATTGTGTACTATTATGCAAGTATATAGAGAGGATAATGATGTATTATTTACGTAGTACTTGATGATATTGGACCATTGGAGCAGTGAAATATAAGTTTGAGTGGTGTAGCAGTGATATTCATTAATTCGGTAACCATGTAAGTGTAACCTGGTAGCTCAGCAGTAACAATCTAGGTAACTCGTTCATTAAACCTGGTAACTACTGACGTTAAAAAAAAGTCATCGGAACATATCAACATGGGATCTAGATTTGAAGATCTCGTCGCGACGAAGCTAACAGTGAAAACGGATTGTCAATTGGAGTAAGGGTTTAAGAGATAAAACATTTTGAATTTCAAAATCAAAAAAAATCTTTGATGCCGTCATCTATTTTAGATTTTTCTGCATGTTGCATGTTTCTTGCTCTTATCTGTTGTTATAGATATTTATTTGGAACGTCGCCGTATAGTTCATCCCAAGAAAGAAAGAAAGAAAAAGAAAAAAAGAGAAGCAAGAAAGAGAACACGTGATTAGAAGACTGCACATTCTTATGTACACATCAAACTGCAGTTACTCGGTTCGTTATGTTTTGGCCATGAGACCCGAGCTCAAATCCCACGTCAAACACGTTTGTCTTTCTCGCTTAGAAACATGTCGTGGTCTTGGTGGGCTTGTAGGCAGCGCGTAGCTACGCACAGTGCATGGCATATGGTAATCTTGTTGGTAAGCGTCCTGATGATGATGCAAAACACAACCGATAGCCCACTAGTGGCCTGTTTCAAGATATGTGGCCCATTGTGCATGTGTATTTGTGTCCCTCTTTTATTTAAAAAGAAATCTCTAAACTAGGTCATCTGTCGGTCTCAAATAGAGGTATTTTATGGTGCATTTTACTACTGTTTGGAGAGAGTAGTATAGAATTAGATCAACCGTTGATTTTCAAGGGTAATTTAGATATTTTTCGATGCTTCTAATTAATCACCTTATGCTTCTTCTTGATGCTGAGCGATCAGGCAAGACAGGTCGCGAAGCCATGGTATTCCTTAGCTTCCTATTTCATCCTGGCGTCGTTGTGCATGCAGACACCAATGTTTGGATCCCGCATTGATATGAAATCCGGGTCGATATGAAACCGAGCTGTTGCAGCAGTAGCAAGATCAAGTGCGCCTTATTGTTTCCCGCCTCCGCCATACTCCTCCATTAGAAGGAGAGAGGTGACGCGCCCAATTGCGGGCGAGTGTCGTGATCGCCGAGGCGTTCAAGGCTAGGGTGCTTTCGCCGCTGCCCGTCGCTGGCAGCATCGATTTCGCCGTCGCTCGATTGGCAGTCGCCGTCGTTGCACTCACCGTGGCCGAGTCGTTCATTCTCATCTCCTTCGACGCGCACTTGTGTCAGCGGCAGCGGCCTTCTTCACGGGTCTCCTGGCCGCGGCCGAGATGCTCCGCCTCCCGTTCTTCCCCCAGGTCCTATTCCTGAGCCAACACGTCATGCCGTGCCTCGCGTACCCTCTCGTCGCCCATGGCATCGCCGAGCCGAAATTTCGCGCCACCGTCTTGCTGCTGCGCACGTCCACCAGCGGTGCGTGGCTGCCGGCAGCCACGCTCGCCGTGCCGCTCCCCCAATAGCCGCCGTAGGCCTCATGCGTGAGCGTCCTGTCACACCCTGATTTTCCGAAACATGAAAATTAGGGCTAACAAAAAAATTTCACTAATAATGTCAGTTAAAATACACCAGATTAAAACTTTTATTCAAAACATGCTTCCACTAAACCCTTAAAATGAGACAAGCCAAAATTTTCCGGCTCTATTCCTATTCCCTTAATCTCCGTTTTGTCGAAGCTCTGTCCGACAAAGTGTGCAAACATTGCTTTACACCTTGTCTCCATACGTGACCATTCGCCCTTGCATCCCCAAGCACGAACACACCTTCGGCATTACTTTTCCCTTTTTCCAAGTCGGTGCAACCTAGACCAACATCTGCAGCTAAGTACCCACACAGTACTTTTGTGAAATTGAAACATATATATATCATGAACCTCTTCCGAATGACTTGATCTTCTGCCATCTACTTCGCCATGCCCTATCGTGAGTATGTTCATATATATACTAGTTCTATATATACGGATATATGCAAAACCCAAATCTCTACTTCCCGAGCTACGGACAAAAACCCCGACTCATTGTTTCGGCTCTGCTACAATCCTATGCATATATATGTGTATACCGGTGATATTTCCCAAAACCCTAGCCCACCGTGACCTCCCATGATTATCCTAACCTCATCACCCAACCATATATGCATAGTCTTCAAGTGTATGTGGGTATATACGTTTGAAATTCTAACTCACTTCTATCGAGCTAAGGAGAGGTCCAAAGCCCTAGCTCCTTTGTCCTCCCTCGGCACCCCTACTTTCATGTAATCTATTTAACCCTGGTTATATTTTCCAAATCAAAATGTTGGGAAAAATACCTCTTCAATATTCAAATACGAGTGTTCACCTAGTCTTGGCTTTTCAGAACCTCTTGAATAAGACATGTCCATTTTAATTTTGTATTTGGATTAGCTCCCTGAAAGGACCGAGGGTGCTGACTAGAGGGGGGTGAATAGGAGGCTAATTAAATTTACATCTTTTAACTTAGTTTATCAAATTAAGTCTTAGCTAGTTGTAAGGATAAGCTAACTGTGTGACAGGTGAACAGCACAGACAATATATGATGTGTAAATTAACACGTAGCTGTCACACAGGTAGCTAACACAGGTGAGCTAAAGACTTAGAAACAAGTGAGCAAACTAAATGGTTGTGTAACAGGTAGCTGACACAGGTAAGAGATATGATCTACAGCAACTGAGACACAGCTATGCTAACACAGGTGAAAAGGAGATCTATCACAGATAAATAATATATATATCTAAGAACACACAAGCATGCAGATATGTTGAGCAACTAGAAGCAATATAACAAGTACTCAGAGAGACAAGGTGTTTTTCACCGAAATTCCTTACTCTTTTGAGATAGGTATGTCTCCGTTGGAGAGGCTACTCCGAAGAGATCGCCAGCACTGAATCGTGCTTGTTCTCCAAGTACCTGAGTGAACAGGCCTCTTGCTTTGCTTGTGGAAGTCCTTTAGCTTTGCAGCAGGTAGACTTCGGATCACCCTCACAAACTACTGGTTCAACCCACACAAGCTTGGGTGATACCAGCAACTCCTACGCCCGTCTAGGAGTAGACACTCCAAGAGTAACAGATTCGGCAGCAACGACTCTTGGACGAACCAATGCTCTTAATTTGCTCAAAGGCTCTAACTCTCTTAGGAAGTTTGGCTTTTGTTCAGAGGGTGAGAGGTTTGCAACGGTTGAATATGATTCACTGGTTTGAGCAAGGTTGAGGTCGAAGACCTCCCCTGGTCCCCTATTTATAGGGTTCACAGGTACCTGACGTTACACTCATGCCACGTAGGATTAAGTGGGTCACCGGTGTCTGACACCGGTGACACAGCTAATCACAACGCACAACGGTAACTGGCTCAGGCAGATCGACACCTGTGTCACCGGAGGCACACACACGTGAACCCTTAACTGACGTAGCCTAAGTACTCAGCCCAATCTTGGCACATCACATGCCCTCAGCACACAACTAACTCTGATCCCTAATAAGGAGAGAACCTCCAACAGTCTTCCGACTCAGCAGACAGACTATTGCAGTGCAAGTCCCTTAGCATTTACAAGCTCTCCCCTGGTACAGAGATGTACTTGAGTCATAGAGCGCTAGACCACCTGTGACATAGCTGTGTCACACAGGTGACTCTAATCTCTAGGGTTTTTCTACCGCTAGCACTGCAGAGTGCTAGCACAAGCCAGTTTCACACATGTGCAAAACTATTGATACAGGGCCACTGACCTCCAAGTATCAGTGCCACTATCCAACACTCTGAGCATTGAGCAAAAGAACCTCCATAGATCATTACTGATTCATCCCTCTTGGTAGTACGGGTGTTTCTTATGGACTCAAGGAAACTAGCAAATCTAGGCTTTACCTGCCACCAACTGCAGTCACAGCTCTTGACGCATCAAGCCACCATCACATTGCTTGTAACTTCTTGCACAGCACCGGCTTCCTCACAGCTGTGACACAGCTGCCTAGCACAGCCATTTCCTTGTCCTGAAAACCACCTTTGTACTTTTTGGGTGGTCATCCTTTCCTTGATGACCCTTCTTCCTGGAACCTCTTAAACCTGCTTACACTCATTGTAAACATTAGATTCCAGTTTGAGTTGCCATTAACCATCAAAACCAATTAGGGGCCTAGATGATCTTTCACTCCCCTTTTGCACCTCACTGGTTTAGTGGCATTTCGTTTGAAACAAACCTCCTCATGCAGTAGCTAGAATAGACCAATCTGCATGTATATATGTTCATGAGCATATACGTAGTACCAATCCACCCCATCCTCTATATTCTCTTAAATGATTCCTTTTTGCCTCAAAATAGTGCCCTTCCATTCTTGTGTTACCCTCGACAATTCAGTCAAGCTCGGTAGATATTTTGAACAGCACTCCCCTGTTTACCTCCTACCTTATTCACTACCTCTACACTTCTTGCACCAACCGACCTGCATGTCTTCTCTACCACGTTGAACCCTGGCCCACTTGTCATGCCTTTTTTCCCAACCCCCCTTCTTCTCTCCCACTCTGTCAATGACAGCACTGTTCTCCCTGCCCAGTGTTTACAGCGTAATTTGGCTTAAGGATTTATTCGGTTGGCCAAATTAAGTATTAGGTTTTGCTTGCAGTGGGATTTGGCTTTAAGATTTATTCAACTAGCCAAATTAGAATAATGGATTCACTCGCTATGGATTTAGCATTAACCCTTGGAGTGCAGGTCCGGGTACTCGCACCCCGAGCAATCCGCAGTTTCCCCGAGTACTCGTCATGTATCGAGTACGAAGGCACTCACAGAAGTTCCCGAAGACCCGAGCAGTCGGAGGTGTCCCCGAGCGCTAATGTCCCGAGTACTACGTCATCAAGTCACGAGCGGCACCTCCGGGCATTCAACAGCGGCGACCCCGAGCACTCGTGATTCCGAGCACTCGCGCCCCGAGCGTCATCGACCCCGAGCGTCATCGACCCTGAGCGTCATCAGCCCCGAGCACTCGTACTCGCGTTCCCGAGTACTGGCGTCCCGAGTGCCAGCGGACCCGAGTACTGGTAGTCCCGGGTACTGGTAATTCCGAGTACCAGCACGCCCGAGTACCGAACACCCGGGCCCGTATCCCCGAGTACTGGTGTTCCCGAGTACTCAAGTCCCCGAGAAGGCACAAGTCGGACGGAGCCGAATCCCAGCAGAATCAAGCCACGACGCAATCAAGTCAACCCGACGAATCACCAAGACTTATCCGACACGGAGACTTAGGGAGAGAGTCTCAGAAAGGAAAGAATTGATCACGAACTCGGAAAGACTCTCGGTTCGTATGGAAAGATGTCTCGTACTCGGGAAGGAGTCCTGAGCGATGGAAAGTTATATGTATAATAGATCAGGATCCTTTTGAATAAGGAAAGATTGTATATCTGTAATCAATTAGGATTAGGAGTCCAGATCTCCTACGGGAAGACCAGCCGCCCTATAAATATGTAAAGGGTGACGGCCGATTGAAGCATCCAACAATCGATCAGATCAATCTTTTATCTTTTATCTTTTACCTTTTCTTAGCAGTAGATCTTTGCTGTTTTGCGCTGTAAAACAGTCGGTTCTTCCTCACGTAAGTAGGAAGATCTTTGTTGCTTTGCTCGGAAAGCAATCGCTCGTCGTACGCGTAAGTGCGATAGTTATCCTTTGTTGCTTTGCTCGAAAAGCATCCGGTTATCGCACACGTAAGTGCGGTTGGCGACTCCCATCACCTAGGTGTTCCACGGATCCAATTTCGTGCGAACACAATTGGCGACTCCGCTGGGGACGTGAAGCGAAGATTACACGATGAATCCCGACTCCAAAGACGGAAGCATCGTCAACCCGGAGAACATCATCGCCGTCACGCTCGACGACTTATCTGAAGATGAACGGCGAGAGATCGAACGACAACTCGAAGAGGAGCAGGCGGAGCGACTCCGGCAAAAGTTGGCCGGCTACCAGAAGACGAGAAACGGCGTCATCAAAAAGGTAGTCGTGCCGAGTCCGCCTCCTGCGCCCAAACCCGAAGTAAGTAAACCGACTTGTTCTGATGAAATCGCTAATCTGATTGACGTGTCGGTAGCCAGCAAATATGGCATTGAGATGGACAAATCGGCACAATTATTCGCTCGAGTGGTGAATAGCCGATTTGACGAGTTGAAAGAGCAAATTGCTAAGGACTTACAGAGTAGTCTGCCGGGTCAGGTTAGATCTACAGTCTTACAAGTCAACAATGAACATCGGAATAAACAGCCGATGTACCCTGACCATGACAGAGCCGATCATCGGGTAGACGTCGCCCCCGTGGTCACGACTTCTGTCAATCCGACTTCGGTGCCCCAGAGTTCTTCCAATCACGACCGAAGTCTAAGCCTTAGCACGAACATCCCACAACCATACTATCAAACAGTCGCGTACGGCACACCACCTATCCCACCTCTTGGCACCGGAGTTCCCCATGGGCCGGTCCCAGAGACGTATTTTAACCCGCAACAAGTCCAACCCGAGTTACCACAACCGACTTCACGAACCCCGCTAGCCGATATGAGTTTTAAAGATCAACTCGCCGCAGTACTCAGAGAACTCGGCGTAATACCTAAGGATGGATCTCGTGGGTACCTAAAGCCATACCCCGAGTCCTACGACACCATGCCATACCCCCGCGGGTTCAGGATCCCTGATTTTGTCAAGTTCACAGGGGAGGACAGCAGATCGACCTTTGAGCACATAGGGCAATTCTTGGCACAGAGTAGTGAAGTCGGCACGTCAGATATCTATAGAATAAAGCTCTTTCCCTTGTCATTGTCGGGTACTGCCTTCACATGGTTCACCTCGCTGGCTCCTAGGTCTATCACGTCTTGGGCAGAATTAGAACGGCAGTTCCACGATTACTTTTACGGCGGTGAGACCGAGCTCAGACTCTCGGATCTGACGATGGTCAAACAAAAGTACAATGAGCCGGTCTGCGATTACATTAGAAGATTTAGAGAGGTTAAAAACAAGTGCTTTAGCCTAAATATAAATGAAAAAGATCTTGCCGACCTCGCCTTTGCGGGTTTGCTCGCCCATATTAAGGACCGACTAGAGGGCCAAGAATTCCTAAGCATTAGCCAAGTCGCTCAAAGGGCTGTAGTGCAGGAAAACCGCGCTAAGGAAGTCAAAACGTATAGCCGGTTCGGGGATGCTAAGGGCAAAGTCAAAGAGAAATCGGCAATCAATGTTATAACATATGAAGACAGCTCGGACAGTGAGGACGACGCTGACATATGCATTGCCGAGTGGGTTAATACTCCTAAGTCGAAACCCTTTGCTTGCCCAGCTCTTAGGCCTACACCCACTCGGAAAGAGGAGATTCGGTATACTTTCGATATTAGCAAATGCGACAAGATTTTTGATATGCTCCTGCAGGGAAATATGATCCGAGTAAGGGAAGGGCACGTGTTCCCATCGGCGGACGAATTGGGCAAAAGAGCATATTGTAAGTGGCATAACTCTTTTTCTCATGCTACTAATGACTGCAACGTGTTCCGTCGACAGGTGCAATCGGCCATTAACGACGGACGATTGACGTTTGCTCAAAGCTCCAAGATGAAACTTGACAGTGATCCTTTCCCAATCAACGTAATCGACTTGGAGAAGAAGAAAGTGTTAATTCGGTCGGAGCAGGCCGAGTCGACAAAAGGGAAGAACGTCGTCATTGACGACAGCGCTGCTCCAAGAATGATCGAGCCGAGTCCCTCTCCTACTCCAAAAACGATCAACTCGAACTCCTCGCCGACTCCAAAGATGATCAAGCCAAAGAATCCAGAAGTCGGCGTCTGGAAAGTTAATCAAGGAAAGAGTCAAGCCGCGAAGTCGAAGCCGACGGTAAAACAGCTGCTGGATAAGTACACGACCAACAATGCGTTCACTCGGCTTGGAGGGAACAAGCGCCCCAGGTCTCCTCCCCGACGAGGTTTCGGTGGCCCCGAATGCTGGCAGGAAGGACCTTACGTACAGCCACCGTACCTCGCTGCAGGTCCGGTATACTGGAGAGGTGCGCACGCTTTCCACCCACAGTACCCTCCGTGGGGTTTCAACCCTTGGGCACCGTATCCAGCTGGGCCAATCGGCATGTTTCAGCCGAGTTGGATTCCGTCCGGGTCCGGGTGCAGAAAACAGCCCCACGGGAAGAGAACTCGGCTCGAGCCTGGGACCCGAGCATTGAACCAACTCGCCACTCGGCGCAAGGCACTCGACGTACCAAGTCGGCTGGTAGCTCCAAGGAAAGTTCAGCGGAGCAACTCGCCGACTAAGCGGGTCTGGGTACCGATCAAGCGCGCCGAGTTCGAAAATCACACGACGACCCAATCCGAGTCGAAGAAAGCAGGTGCCGTCCGAGTTCCCGAAGGAAGTCGGCCACAACGATCCGCCGTGTTGGTAAGTTCGCGAGTCAACTCGGCACCACCAGCGGGAACCCGGCGAGTACGGTTTGGCACCATAAATGACTCGGATAAACCAGAGTCTAGCAATGCAGCGGGACCCGGCGCGCGGAAGACAAACGTCGAATCTATGCCGAGTCAGCAGGTGAAGGAGATCAAGTCGGTTGAACCAGGGACCAAGCCGAAGCCGCAGTGGTGCCCCACAGGACTCACGCACTCTCAGAAGCGGAGGGTCCAACGGCTACGAGCACTCGAGCTCAGGGAGGAGCTCGTCGAGAAGAAGCGCGACGAATGGTTCAACCAAGCCAGACCAATGAAGCCCGCGAAGATGACCTGGAAGGAAAAGCGCATCGCAAAGGAAGACGAGACCGCCAGCAAGGATGTCGGAGAGATACCCGCCGACATGGACATCAATATGGTGTTCGAATTGCCGATCGAGTTCCGCGCTCCTGAGTCGGAAGTCGCAGAACTTCTGCTCGGGCCGAGTGCCGCCATATTCAAGAAGCCGGAGGAGCATGGGCAGCATCTGAAGCCTTTGTTCATCAAGGGCCACATCGACGGGAGACCGATTGGCCGAATGCTCGTTGATGGCGGCGCCGGGGTCAACATCATGCCACTTTCGGTGTTCTCCAAGCTAGGCCGAAAGGAGTCCGAATTGATGAAGACAAACATGGGACTCAGCGGGTTCTCGGGAGAGCTATCCGAGGCCAAGGGCATATTATCGGTAGAACTTACAGTCGGAAGCAAAACCCTGCCGACTGCATTCTTCGTGGTCGACGTCAAAGGCCGGTACAACATGCTCTTGGGACGAGATTGGATCCACGCCAATTGTTGCATCCCCTCTACCCTGCATCAGTGCTTAATCCAGTGGGTAGATGAGGATGTCGAAGTAATTGAAGCAGACAACTCGGCTTGCATTGCTTTAGCCGAGACCACGGTCGATTGGCAACACGGTGATATGAAGTGCCTATCGGGTAGGAATTTATCCGACTACGACTATGTAAGTATCGGTAAGGACGGGTTTGTACCGATACAAGCACAGCCGGCTTGTATAGCTCGGCTTAACAATTTGTCTTTATAAATGAATAAAGAAGATAGCATTAAATGGCTACAAAGGCGCACCGAGGAATATCGTGCGGGCAGGAACGATATGTATGAAACTATTGAAGACTTTGACGACATGGAGAAACTCGGACAGGGGTTCTCGTCGGCCGACCCACTTGAAGAAGTCGATATTGGCGATGGAGGCGTGCCTCGACCAACATTCATCAACGCCAATATGAAAGTCGGCCAGAAGAATAAGGTATGTGCGCTACTCAAAGAGTTTGTAGATTGCTTTGCTTGGAATTATACGGAAATGCCCGGGTTGAGTCGAAGCCTGGTCGAGCATAAGTTACCTATCAAGGCCGGCTTCAGGCCCTACAAGCAACCACCTAGACGGTTCAACCCTAACTTGTATGATCGCATCAAAGAGGAAGTCGACCGACTGGTGAAGGCAGGGTTCATTCGGCCATGCAGGTATGCCGAGTGGATTTCAAACATTGTGCCGGTCGAGAAGAAGAATACCGGGAAGATTAGGGTATGTATAGACTTCAGGGATTTGAACAAAGCCACACCTAAAGATGAGTATCCGATGCCCATAGCCGACATGTTGATAGATGACGCCTCCGGACACAAAGTGCTTAGTTTCTTAGATGGCAATGCCGGATATAACCAAATCTTTATGGCCGAAGAGGACATGTTTAAAACTGCCTTTCGTTGCCCCGGCTTTGTCGGATTGTTCGAATGGGTTGTCATGACATTCGGTTTGAAGAATGCAGGCGCTACGTATCAGCGTGCTATGAACCTAATCTTCCATGACCTCTTAGGCATTGTGTTAGAAGTCTATATTGACGACATCGTCGTCAAGTCGGACGGCTGTGAACACCACTTGGCCGACTTGCGACTAGCCTTCGAAAGGATGCGTCGGTATGGGTTGAAGATGAACCCGCTCAAATGTGCGTTTGGCGTGTCGGCCGGAAAGTTCTTAGGGTTCATAATTCATGAACGAGGTATAGAGATCGACCCTAAGAAGATAGAAGCCATTAGGAAGTTAGGAGAGCCGACATGCAAGAAGGATGTGCAGAGTTTATTAGGGAAGATAAATTACTTAAGACGATTTATATCTAACCTGGCGGGTAAGATTGAATCGTTTGTCCCTTTACTTCGGCTAAAACACGAAGCCGAGTTCACCTGGGGGGCAGAGCAGCAAGACGCCTTCAATAGTATCAAGAAATACTTGTCGAGTCCTCCAATACTCCGAGCACCTAAGTCGGGAGTTCCATTCCGACTGTACATTGCTGCACAAAACAAAGTACTCGGCGCAGTGCTAACTCAAGAAGTCGACAAGAAGGAGCACATCATCGCATATGTAAGTCGCCGACTACTCGACGCCGAAAGTCGGTACGTATTCATCGAGAAGCTATGCTTATCCTTGTTTTACGCATGCACCAAGTTTCGGCATTATTTACTTTCGAGTACATGTATAGTGTCTTGCCAAGTCGATGTGATCAAGTATATGTTGCAACAACCGATTCTTAGCGGACGAATTGGAAAATGGGCTTATGCATTAATAGAGTTTGATTTAACGTATGAGTCGTTGCGTGCCATGAAAGGTCAAGTTGTCGCCGACTTCATTGTGGATCATAGGGTTAAGGATGAAGATGTTAATTACGTTAGCATATGCCCATGGAAGCTTTACTTTGATGGATCGGTTTGTAGAAGTGGGCAAGGCATTGGTAGTGTTTTAGTTTCACCAAATAATGTCATTTATGAGTCATCGGTCCGACTAGAGTATCCTTGCACTAATAACCAGGCAGAGTATGAGGCACTGTTGTTGGGTTTGCAAAGCTTAATAGATATGGGTGTAAGAGATGTAGATGCTTTTGGAGATTCATTGCTAGTAGTTCAGCAAGTCAATGGAGAGTTTCAATGCTTTGATGGGTTGTTGAATAGCTATTTAGACCGATGTTTAGATATAATCAAGCTTTTAGATACGTTTAGTATCAATCACGTCCCCAGGGAGGAGAACTCTAAGGCCAACTATTTGGCACAGCAAGCATCCGGGTACCAAGTCAGAAGAGGAAAGTTTTTCATATCTAGAGAGCCGATGCTCGTTGCTGCCAGAGGCCAGGCCGACTTGCTGGAAGTCGAAGCCGGCTCGTGTAGGTCCAGTACCGACTCGGGGGGCAACAGTTTAACACAGGCTGCCGAGTCGTTAAGCGGTTTGGAAGTCAATGATTGGAGGGCACCTTTAGTTAATTACTTGAAAAATCCAAGTCAAACGAGAGATAGGAAAATTCGGCGGCAAGCTGTAAAGTACATCTTGTTTAACGACGAGTTGTATCGCCGAACAATAGATGGAGTATTATGGAAATGCTTAGATCCCGACCAGTCAAGGGTAGCTATGGGAGAAGTGCATGAAGGGATATGTGGAACACATCAGTCGGCTCCCAAGATGCAATGGTTGCTGAAGAGGGCAGGATTCTATTGGCCGACTATGTTAGAGGATTGTTTTCGGTACTATAGAGGATGTGAAGCATGCCAGAAGTTCGGGAATATACAGTTAGTACCCGCGGCTAAGATGAACCCTATTATAAAGCCGTGGCCATTTAGAGGATGGGGTTTAGATTTCATTGGGGAGATACATCCTGCTTCGTCGAAGGGTCATCGTTTCGTCCTCGTAGCGACAGATTATTTCACCAAATGGACCGAGGCAGTTCCTTTAAGAAATATGACTCATAAGGAAGTGACTAGCTTTGTTCTAGACCATATCATTCATAGGTTCGGTATCCCTCAAACTCTGACAACTGATCAGGGTGCGTCCTTTATGTCTCACCAATTCAGTGAGTTTGCCGAGTCCTTTGGGGTCAAGTTGTTGAACTCGTCGCCTTATTATGCCCAAGCTAATGGACAGGCCGAATCTAGCAACAAGACTCTGATCAAGTTAATAAAGAAGAAAATTGAGGAACATCCGAGAAGGTGGCATGAAGTCCTGTCGGAAGCACTATGGGCCCATCGAGTGTCCAAGCATGGGGCAACCCGAGTGACGCCATTCGAGTTGGTGTACGGGCAGGAGGCAGTGTTACCCGTAGAAGTTAAATTACAAGCTCTTAGAATAGCCAGGCAAGATAACTTGTCGGCTGAGGATTATAGCCATTTGATGATAGATAAGATAGACGACGTTTCGGAAGAAAGGTTGAAAGCCTTACGAGAGATCGAGAAGGAGAAGTTGAGAGTTGCTAAGGCTTATAACAAAAGAGTAAAGGAAAAATCGTTTCAGATAGGAGACCTAGTATGGAAGACGATTTTACCTATTGGAACTCGGGACAATAAATTCGGCAAGTGGTCGCCGAGTTGGGAGGGTCCGTATAGAGTTGTCGAGATCGTCCCCGGGAACTCTTATCTTGTAGAATCTTTGCAAGGGGAATGGTTATCTAAGGCTCTCAATGGGAAATATCTGAAAAGGTATTACCCGAGTGTGTGGCAGATGGCTTAACAAAATCTTGGCCGATATGTCCTTTATAGGTATCGACCTAAGCAATGGTGTAGGTCACGGTGTTTTTGGTAAATGCAATTATACCAAAAAGCAGGGGGGCATGTGTTTACAGCGTAATTTGGCTTAAGGATTTATTCGGTTGGCCAAATTAAGTATTAGGTTTTGCTTGCAGTGGGATTTGGCTTTAAGATTTATTCAACTAGCCAAATTAGAATAATGGATTCACTCGCTATGGATTTAGCATTAACCCTTGGAGTGCAGGTCCGGGTACTCGCACCCCGAGCAATCCGCAGTTTCCCCGAGTACTCGTCATGTATCGAGTACGAAGGCACTCACAGAAGTTCCCGAAGACCCGAGCAGTCGGAGGTGTCCCCGAGCGCTAATGTCCCGAGTACTACGTCATCAAGTCACGAGCGGCACCTCCGGGCATTCAACAGCGGCGACCCCGAGCACTCGTGATTCCGAGCACTCGCGCCCCGAGCGTCATCGACCCCGAGCGTCATCGACCCTGAGCGTCATCAGCCCCGAGCACTCGTACTCGCGTTCCCGAGTACTGGCGTCCCGAGTGCCAGCGGACCCGAGTACTGGTAGTCCCGGGTACTGGTAATTCCGAGTACCAGCACGCCCGAGTACCGAACACCCGGGCCCGTATCCCCGAGTACTGGTGTTCCCGAGTACTCAAGTCCCCGAGAAGGCACAAGTCGGACGGAGCCGAATCCCAGCAGAATCAAGCCACGACGCAATCAAGTCAACCCGACGAATCACCAAGACTTATCCGACACGGAGACTTAGGGAGAGAGTCTCAGAAAGGAAAGAATTGATCACGAACTCGGAAAGACTCTCGGTTCGTATGGAAAGATGTCTCGTACTCGGGAAGGAGTCCTGAGCGATGGAAAGTTATATGTATAATAGATCAGGATCCTTTTGAATAAGGAAAGATTGTATATCTGTAATCAATTAGGATTAGGAGTCCAGATCTCCTACGGGAAGACCAGCCGCCCTATAAATATGTAAAGGGTGACGGCCGATTGAAGCATCCAACAATCGATCAGATCAATCTTTTATCTTTTATCTTTTACCTTTTCTTAGCAGTAGATCTTTGCTGTTTTGCGCTGTAAAACAGTCGGTTCTTCCTCACGTAAGTAGGAAGATCTTTGTTGCTTTGCTCGGAAAGCAATCGCTCGTCGTACGCGTAAGTGCGATAGTTATCCTTTGTTGCTTTGCTCGAAAAGCATCCGGTTATCGCACACGTAAGTGCGGTTGGCGACTCCCATCACCTAGGTGTTCCACGGATCCAATTTCGTGCGAACACCCAGCTCGGCCACCCTCAGTGCTGATTCCTCCGTGTAGCTAGCCAAGCTGTCCAATGCTCCTTCCAGGAACCGACACTGTCGGCGATACAGGGAACGGGGACCCCTAGACCGCTGGCAGAGGCCCAACTTGACGCCACGTCGCCAAGGGTGTGGGAGTCAAGAGGAGGTGCCGGGGGGAACACCCCGAGCACTGTGTCCCCTAAGGATGCTCCCGAGCACCTAAGGCGACTTGGGACCCACTCGCGACGGCGACCACGAGCGATGGAATGTCCTAAGTCGCGTGCTCGGGGGTCCCCGAGCATGCGGGAACCCCGAGCACCCCTCATAGGTCTTTTCCCAGCACACGTGGCCCGACGGGCGTATTTAATGCCTGTCCGTGCGGGCCCACCTACTCAAAGTCCTTGTGGACAAGATGGCGGCGTCCTGGTCAAATTCCATCCTCCCATATGATGGGCCCCGTCAGCTGTCGGTCCTGTCAGGGGATGGAGCGATTTGACACCTTTTTGACTTTAGGACATGCCGCCGCGTGCCCAGGCGCATGCCTCCTGTCCCTGGTCAGTAGGGCCGGAGTAGTTGCAGCATGGTCCATTGCAGAGAGCGTCCAGGAAGTCTTCACCTTCTGACCCAACCACGTCATGATGACCTAGATTCCAACCGTGGCGTGACAGACACTATTCCACTACAACAACCCTCAACCGCCGGCGTGGGTCGCCCACACCTTATCCGTCAGCAACGGTGCTGCTACGGTGTATTTGCCTTTTGACCGTTGTGGTGACCCCCCGGGTATATAAGGGGAGAACCAAGGCCATGAAAAGGGGGACGAGAAAAAAGAGACCTAAGAGATAGAAAAGAGAAAGAACATCTGTGGTTCCAGGTGGATTGTAATCATCCAAATACTCATATATACACAAAAAGCAGGATGTAGAGTTTTACACCAAGAAGGTGGCCCGAACCTGGGTAAATCACGGTCTCCATTCTAGCATCCCTGCCACTCAAGATCGATGTAGCTTCTGTTCCTGCGCCTCCCCGGCCGAATCCCAAAGGGGGTCCATCCGGACCACCGACGTCGGCGTTTGTACGCCGACAGACACCAACTCACGTGGCCGCCTCCACGTTTCCCATCTTCCTCCTTATCTCCCTCTTGTGCAGCTCACTGCTTCTTTTGCCACGACTGCACCTCACCATTAAAGCCAATAGCAAGCGGCGCCTACCATTCCCTATGCTCCTACAGGCCCTACCATTCTCCTCCTCACTCCTCTCAACATCTCCTCTGTCCGAGCTCCTCTCTTACAAGCCCCTTTCTTCTCCAACCCGAGCTTCCATTTCTCCTATGCCCGAGCTCCCCTGCCTCAAGTAGAACTGAGCTACTTCTTCTCCAATCCGCTCAAGCCGAGCCCTCTCCTCTAGATTCTTCTTCCCCAGTGCTCACCGGCCAGCTCCCTAGCGACGCAGCCCTGGCAACAACTCGGCCTCAGGACCGCTTGCCTAGCGCCACGCCCCATGGCCTCCGGTGAGTATCGCCTTCGGCACCAGGGAATCTCTACCAACCTGAGCTCCTACCACCGCTCTTTCTTCTAGCTCCCTCTTCCTTCTGGATTCACCTCCAAGGTAGCCGAGCTTCTCACTTCCTTGCTCCTCTCTGCTTTCCAAACTCCATCTCTGTTCACTCCCGTCCAAGCAACCGAGCAATCGAGCCGTACCTACATCCTTCACCCACTCCCAAAGTCGAGCTCCTACACTACCGTGAGCTTTCCAATGCGCCAAGGCCACCACACATCCTCCCTCGTTTCAGTCAGCAAGCTACGCCGACCCCTTCTGCTGCCGGTGCCTAGCGACCCACCCCTTCGCATCCTCCTTCAGCAAGCAAGCTCGAGCTCATTCCCCATCTTCCTCTCCCTAATCCCACCTCTGTTCCTGTGAGATGCGAGCTACTCGCTCTGTGCCCCCGTTCCTCTTTAACCCGAGCTCCCTCTCTCCAGCTTCTCCTTCACCGGTCATCACCCGTCGAGAGACCCCTCCTTGCCGCAAACCTCCTTGGCTAGCTAGTGCGCCAGCACCTGTCTAGCGAGGCCTCCTCCCTATCCCTCTTCGCATAGTCCCCCTACCTCTTTCTGACTATTTTCCCTCCCTTTCCTTGTAGCTAGAGCTCGGGCCAGTGCTTCTTCCAGAGCTAGCGCCACCAAAGTCTAGCACCGTTGGTGCTAGAGTTCCAAATCGTCGCCGGTATTGATCATCGCTTCCAGGTGTTTCTTTGGAGTTCTTGGCCTTGCAGCGTCAACGCCGTTAGTCACCACCTCACCGAGTGCCGCCGGGAGCGCCCCAGAGCCGACGCCTACTTTCCCTTTCCCCTCTACACCAGGGTATTAAGCCCTAAGACTCAATTTCTATGCTGATCTGCTCTGCCAGCTTGTCCATCTCATCCAAAATAAGCCTGTCATTTTCAAGATCTTCTTGAGACACTTGAGGCTCTGGGACAGGCTCTCTGATTGTAAGAGTGCCCCTAGGTAGCACTACATCTGCAATTAAAGGCTTGGAGCTCTTCTTTACTATTTTCTTGGTCTTCTTAGCAGCCTCCTTTCCCAAAAATGTGTGAGCAACATCAGATGAGGATCTTGTCCTCTTGGCCGGAGCACGTTGAGCAGAGCTGGACTGACCAGCCTGAGAAACTGTAGCTGATGCTTTCTTGGCAGCAGCTCTCCTCTGCCTGTAAGCCCTTTGGCTTGCTCTCCTTTTCTCAACAGCCTCTTCTTTCTGTCTCAGCCTTTCTCTTTCTTGATCCTAGTCTGAAATATTTATCTCTTTGCTGGGCTCCTCTGGATCTGACCACTTGAGGCCACTGTCTGCTCTCTTAGAATCTGAAGACATCTGAAGAAACAAGATAGATAAGATAGAATGTAGGTAAGAGGTGTTCCTGAGATGCAGAAGATAGTAGCTATGTGAGACACCTATATGAGGATGGGGTGACACAGGTGAGGACTTAGTGACAACCGAGGTCTCTGCCTGTTGAATAGGCTTGCCTGTGTGACGGGTGAGACCTTAGCGGTGACACAGCTACGTGCAGAGGCGGACGGCAGATTTTAGAAAACTAGGGTTTTGCAGGTTTTTGCCATTCAATTTCGAGCAAGATTAGTTCTGGAGGATGATCAAGAGCTAAACCAACCCTAAACACTAACAATGCGCAACTGGATTAGGCTTTAGAGCAAATTCATGAGCCCGCTGAAAGAACAAGCGCAAAGTAGGGCTAGCGGAAGCTTACTTTGATCAAGGAATTGATAATGCATGGAGGAATCGGTGCTTGAGCTCCACGGAAAGCTTTCTCCGATGCGTCGAAAAATTTTCGAGGGGCGGAATCTGCGATTTCGTCGAAAACTCAAAGTTTTGGCGCACGGCGGAAGTTGGGATTTTGAGTTGTACGTGGATTTTGCGGAAACGTATCGACGCCTTATATAGGTCGAAGGGGTATATGGTGGCTGTGCCACAGCTGAGTTGGAGACCTGTGACACAGGTGAGTAAGAAGAGACCCTGTGACCAACGGAGTTCAAAAGCAATCACATGAGACACATATGGGAGACTCAGGTGACAATTTGTCATCTAGAGAACACCGAGATAGAGAGAGTTGGATAAGAAAGAAAGCACTTGAGCACTAACAAATCTTCTCAATATCAGTTTGCCAGAAATTCAATCAGGCAGAACTAAAACTGATAAGAATTGATTGAAAAACATGTACACAAGAGAGTGCACAGCCAGCTCAAGAAATATTCTCAACTCTAAGCATAGCACACACCTGTGACACAGGTGAGTAAAGCAGATGAACAGATAGATAGTAAAACATAGCAAGAACATGTGAGTAGGACACCAAGCCAATCTTTTATTGCAAGTTAGAGACATCAATGATATTCAATTCACTCCTTAGAGCACAGAACCTAGTCTCATCTAAAGGCTTGGTGAAAATATCAGCTAATTATTTTTCAGTCCTTACATGACACAGCTGAATATCTCCTTTCTCAACATGGTCTCTAAGGAAGTGGTGTCTCACTTCTATGTGTTTGGACTTTTGGTGGTGCACTGTGTTGTTGGCTAACTTAATTGCGCTTTCATTATCACAGAAGAGAGGTACTTGATTAAAAGATATGCTGAAATCTTTCAAGGTCTGCCTCATCCACAATAATTGAGCACAACAACTACTATCAACTATATACTCAGCTTCTCCAGTGGAAAGGGCTACTGAGTTTTGTTTCTTGGATGACCAGGACACTAAGAAATGTCCTAAGAATTGGCAAGTACCAGAGGTGCTTTTTCGGTCAACCTTACACCCTGCATAGTCACTATCAGAATAGCCAACTAGCTCAAAATTTGTACCTTTAGGATACCACAAACCAAACCCTGAAGTTTGAATTAAATATCTCAGTATTCTGCTGAAGCGACCCTGCACACCACTGCATGGTGTAGTGTGCCAGTCTTTGATATAATATAACAAAATCCCATCTCATTATAGTACATCTATCAGAATGTACAACAGAAGCATTGATGATCTAACAACTATGTATATATTACAAACACCAAGATAGAAAAGTTGCAACGGAAATACAATAAGATACGTTCAACTGGAAATAACAACTGAAATATAGAACTAAAAATTAAATGCAGAAAAAATATAACCGAGATTTTATTCTTCTACTAAACTAAACTACTCTTGCTCTAGCTCTGCCCCATCTTGTTCTCCATAGTCGATGTAGTAGTCGACTCCTTCGATCCCTCCTGTCAGGTCTGGCTCCTCCTTCCCTTCTTGGACTTCAACTTCCTCATACTTAACTTCTAATGGTTCAGAGTCTAACAAAGGAGAGTTTATGTAGGAGATGAGTACAGAAGGTACTCAACAAGTTCATAATAGCGAAAGTGTTTGAATGACTATTTCTACTAGGATAGAAGTCCTCAAAGGATATGCATATTTCCAATAACATTTCTGGACAGAAGTCAAATTTTAATTTATCTATGTTCAGAAGGCTTCTCGGGTCGTTAGAACCTCCGATGGTTCCTTTCCCGCCACGATCGCAGTTCATACTCAGAACAGGGAGTGACAATGCCACACTTCAATACACTCCGCAGAGGTGCGCTACTTTACCCACAAGTGGTACTTAGCCTTTAGCCAGGTATGAGACCCATCACACTCCCATTGGTGCGTGGCTAGGTCTAAGGTTCCGAGTCATTTTCACCCTTTCCTGTGGCAATATCTCCCCTTATGTAGTCGATCCAGCACCGACTACCCACCTCGTCATTATAGCGTACTTTTCTGAATAATTCAGGGACATAACGCCTTCCAAAGCGTAAGTTCAGGGTTTATCGCTCCCCTGGGTGAGGGACATAACGCTTCCCCAGGCGTTACTTCACATACGTTCCTGGGAGATATGCACTAAGAAGGTACTACTTGACTCGCCTGTCCCATAACAGGTCTTGTGGTTAACGCTATCTTTATGGCGTAAGAATGCTAACTGACATTTGTTATTAACCTTATGATGATACCATATGCAATGGAACCCTGACCACCCCGCAAGTTCCAAACCGGGGTTCCACTGCCCACCAATACATGATTCAACGAATCATAATGCAGTCCATTTATTAATTATCACGAGCCAGGTGATAAGAAGGAAATTTGCATATATGTTGGTAGAAATAATCTTCAACATGAACAAGAAATGAACTTGCCTTGAGATGGAGATAAGAAGTGAAGTGAGATGTCCCTTCGGATGAAATCGGCAGAACTTCGGGATCTGAAGTGAAATAATTGTCCGATAAGGACTGTTTCCAAAGATAGCAATTGTATACGCATACATGCATGCTCATGTTGATGGGGTTGAATTTACAGAAATTGGATTGATGTGGACTACCTTGTCGAAGACAATACAATAGATGATATTTATTATTATTTTTGTTGATTTTTTTATCTGCTCTATCTTTTGAGTTTATAGAATTTACTATTAACAATTTTGCGGTGTGGTGTAGATATTAAATATTTGAATTTGGTAAAATTTCAAAGTATTTATATAAAAATCTTGAATTCTGAATTTATAGAGGGTTATAGAGAAGAGTTTTAGGTTTCTTCTCTAAAACGATGTGTATATATACACATTATTTGGATTAACGAGTTCTTATGAGTCATTTAAATTGAAATAGGATTTCAGATCGATTTGGAGCATATATATATATATATATTGTAAAATTTTAAATTATGAGAGGTTTTCAATAAACAAAGAGAAAAGAAAAAAAAATGCTTTCCGGGTATTGGGCTGGCTGAAATCTCAATTCAGGCCAAGGCCCGCTCGGCCCTATCCTGGCCTATTTGGTCCGCTCGGGTAACCCGGTTAGAGTTTTTACCCTAACTGGTCCCGGCCACCTCCCTTTTCTCCTCACACGCTGCCGCCTCCTTCTAACCCTCTCTTTCTCTTCTTCTCATCTGCTCCCAATCTCCCCCAAAATCGCCGCCTCCACACCCGTCGGCTGCCTCCTCTCCGGCCGCCTCCGCCTCGGTTGCCTCCTCACTCGGCTATGCCCCTGGTTACTGCCTCCTTGGCGCTGCCTCCGGTCATCTTGTCCCGGCCGTAGCCTCCGTGTCTCGGCTGCTGCCCGGGACGGCCGTGGCCGGTGTCGCAGCTCCTTCACCGGGGCTCCGCCTGTCCGCGTCCCGCCGGTGGCGAGCCGGGACTCCCCATGCCGTTGGTTTTCCTCACAGGTAAGTGCTTTTCCCCCAATTCCTCCTTGCCTAAAATCCCAAATTTCTAGGGTTCAAATAGATTTGGCCGATTATGATGCTTGTTTATTCGTAGCTCCTAGGATTTGGTTAAGCTTAAATTTAATTATGCATTAGAAGATGCTAACTAGTGCTTGCTGTTGCCTTATGATTAGTGTTCCTAAGCGCTTAATTTTCTTGCTATACGACTTGGCTTGGTTCTGGATGATATGTATCCTACTCTTGATAACTTAAAGAACAATTGCTACTCTTGACTTGATTTCCTTAAGACTATGCTTGGCATTTTCGCTAAGAACAGAGGTTAGCTTCGACCTTGGTCCATGTAGCTGTTAGATACCTCTCTTTCCCTATTTTAGTTTACTTGAACTGGTAGATTAGATATTACTTCTGATCTTGGTCTCCTCATGTTTTCTGTTATCTAGGTTTTTTCCTTCTTGAGATGAGAACAGACAGCTACACACTTTTCCTATGTTTCATGATTTATTTCTTAGCATGCCTAATATTTTTATTCCATGGTTATCACTGATACGAATAGAATCTTCATTTGATGTACTTTGGTTATTAGCATAAAGAGTTCATGATTCTCTGATTCGTCAAGATTAAGAACGGATACATACACTTGATTCTTAGTGGATGTTCTTTGTTGGCTTGCCCTCTAAATATATCTACTCATTGAGATATATGCGATGCATGGACAGATGCTATTCTTGATTTTTAGCTCACTTTAGCTACTAAAGACAGATGCTAACACTTGGTCTTAACTTATCCCCTTCTTCTCTTTATCTATCTTAGAACAGATTCTACTTCTAAGCTTGACTTATCTACTCCTTAAATATGATAAGAACAGATCACTATATCTTCTCCTTTCTTACCTCTGATTTATCTACTTCTTTAAATTGGTAAGAACAGATTACCTATGCTCCTTTTCTTTCTTTCTATTCCAATTTGATAAAGACAAATTATTTTTACTTGATTTAGATATTTGGTTCATTTAACATAACGCAGATTATTTTCTGCAGAATTTAAACACTTCTCTTCTTTCTTCTAAATATTTCTATCTCCCCTATTATACCTTAAGCAAGCTGAAGCTTGTTCTTGTGGGATTCTGAAACCTGCTTCTTCAGGCTACGCCTGCACCTCCTTGCTGTCTTGGTTTACTTTCTCAGCTAGCTACTATGTATGTGGTGCTGTTTTGGTTGGTGCTGAGATGAAAATGGAGCACATATGGCCCTATTTATAGGTGTTTGGGGGCTGCTGAGCTGGGATTTTGAATTCAGCTATGCTTGACACCTAATGGGTGACTCTTATCAAATTTTGGTGAGTAAGCTGCTTCCATGGCAGCCCCGAGCTGATCCTTATCCCTCTCAAGCTTGAGGTGGCATTGCTGCTGCCACCAGCAGCTTAGGCATGATCCACTCCCCCTTGGATAGCATTTAAGATTTTGGAATGTTGCCTACTATTGAAACTGTCGGCTGTTGCTAAGCTTAGCATTTTGAGTGTTCTAGGTCTTGCTGGATTCCTACTTGAAGGCAGACCTTAACTCCATTTGAAAACTTAATCGGTTGCCTAATGCTAATGGAGGTTAGCCTAATCCCAGATGGACGTATGGAACTTAATGAATTGATGCCTCGATTGGTTGCCTACTGTTGCCTTCACTAGCTGCCTAAAGTTTGGTTCAGATGTTGCCTTAAGTACTGATGCCTTTGAGATGATTAGTTCCATAGGTCAATGCTGATCTTATTGAAGCTAGAACTAGTTCTCTAGATTCATAAGGCTGATCTCCAAAACAGAACATTGCACCTTCTCAGGAGGTGCAAACATTTTAATCCTGACCAAAGTACTCTTTTGTAGCTCCTTTTCTTTGTGCAGGTTAAAGATCAAGAGCTGATGATGAGAAAAGACTTGAGAGAAGAATGAAGACATTAGCTAGGTTTTTATTGTAGATGTTTTTGTAATATTCATAGTTTGTAATATTGAATCCTTTGTAAATCAATTTTTTTGAATTTCCTATACTTGTAATCGAATTACTTAAGTATATTCATATGTCTCTTTGAATTAATTCATATTACTCATGTACATAGATTTATACTGAAATTGTTTGACTCTTGTGTATTGAATTACTTTTGCATATATATATGTGAATTGTTTATCCAAGAAAAATTTTAAATTTCTCTCAAATTTGATATGCATGAATGATGTGTTTCGAATTCCAACTCCTAATCCTATCGTTTAGTTTTTAGAAAAATACGGGTTCTCACATCCTCTCCCCCTTAAAAATAATTTTCGACCACGAAATTCTAATTCTCATACCTGAAAAGGTAGGGGTAGTCTCTACGAAAGATCTTCCTCTTTCTCCCATGTTGCTTCTCTTGCCGGATGATTCTTCCACTGTACCTTGCAGTATTTGATAGCTCTATTTCTGAGTTGTTTCCAGTCTTCCTCCAGTATCTTGGTTGGTCTTTCAAGATATGATAGATCTGGTTGCAATTCAATTTCTGATAACTTGACTGGGTTCAGCCGGTGGTTTGAGACATCTTCGGAGTTGAGAAACGTGAAAAACGTTATAAACCTTAGATAGACTTGCTGGTAATTCCAACTCATAAGCTACTTCTCCCTTCTTACTTAATATCCGAAAATGGTCCAATATACCTCGGACTTAATTTTCATTTTATTCCAAATCTCCGAGTTCCTTTTGTTGGACTAACTCTCAGATATGCCAACTCTCCAGGTTCAAACTCGAATTTTTGTCTCTTTTTATCAGCATAACTTTTCCGTCTACTTTGTGCTATTTTCAGTCTATCTCGAATGATATCAATAATATTCTGTTTCTCATTGATAAAGTCTGGTCTAAAAGATTTTCTGCTCTCCCCGTTTCATACCAACACACTGGAGATCTACACTTCCTCCCATATAAAGGCTTCGAAATGGTGCCATCTGGATACTGCTCTGGTAGCTATTGTTATATGCAAACTCTGCTAGTGGTAAATGTTCATCCCATGATCCTCCAAAATCAAGTACACATGCCCTTAGCATGTCTTCTAAGATCTGATTGGTTCTTTCTGTTTGACCACCAGTTTGAGGATGATAAGCAGTACTGAAATTCAATTGTGATCCTAAGGCTGACTGTAGCTGTTGCCAAAATGTTGAGGCAAAAACTGAACCTCGATCTGATATGATTCTTTTTGGTACTCCATATTTACTGACAATTTCATTGACATAAATTCTTGCAAGTTTCTCACAAGAATCAGTCTGTTTGATAGCAAGAAAATGAGCGGTCTTGGTTAATCTATCAATTATTACCCAAATAGTGTCTTTTCTCTTTTGAGTTTTTGGTAATCCGGTTATGAAATCCATTCCGATTTCCTCCCACTTCCATTCTGGTATCGGTAAGGGTTGTAACTGTCCTGCCGGGTTCTGATGCTCTGCTTTTACCCTCTGGCATGTGTGACATTCGGATATGAACTTTGGCAATTTTTCTCTTCATATTATTCCACCAAAATGTACCTTTTAAGTCCATATACATTTTTGTACTTCCTGGATGGATAGTGTATGGAGTCTGATGAGCCTCTTGCAATATTAATTCTTTGATTTCAGCAATATCTGGAACACAAATTCTTCCTCTATACCATAGAGATCCATCTTTTTCTAGATTGAATTCTGATGGTTTTCCTTCAGAAATTTTCTTAATTTCCTCTGAAATAAATTCATCCTCTCTCTGTCGGTTCTTAATATTTTCTTGCAATCCTGATTGTACTGACATAGTTGCTAAATATCCTTCCTCTCTATCTGTTATCAACTCAATACCTGCCCTTCCTAGATCTTGTAGAATTCTTTCTGGAATCTCTTCCATTTTCATCTGATGACAGACTGCCTTTTCTGCTTAATGCGTCTGCTACCACATTAGCTTTTCCAGGTGTATAATTGATAGTCAGATCATAATCTTTGATCAGCTCAAGCCATCTCCTTTGCCTCATATTTAATTCTTTTTGGGTGAAGAAATACTTTAAACTTTTGTGATCCGTATATAATTCACACTTGACTCCATAAAGATAATGCCTCCAAAGCTTCAAAGCAAAAACTATTGCCGCTAGCTCCAAATCATGAATTGGGTAATTTACTTCATGAGGTCTTAATTGCCGTGAAGCATAAGCAATTACTTTTCGATCTTGCATTAAAACACATCCAAGGCCTGATTTTGATGCATCACACTATACGACAAAATCCTTTCCATTCTCAGGTAATGCTAAAACTGGTGCTGTGGTAAGTCTTCGTTTCAACTCCTGAAAAACTTTTCTCACAAGATTCTGTCCATTCAAACTTAACATCTTTCCTCAATAACTTGGTCATGGGTCCAGCAATCTTTGAGAATCCTTCAATAAATCTCCGATAATATCCACCATTCCAAGAAAGCTCCTGACTTCTATGACTGTAGTAGGAGATTTCCATTCCAAAATAGATTCTACTTTCTTGGGATCTACTGCTACGCCATCCTTGGTAATGACATGACCCAAAAATGAAACTCGGTCAAGGCAAAACTCACATTTACTAAACTTGGCATACAATTGATGTTCCCTATACAGATGTTGGGCATGCTCTTCATTATTTCAGGAATATATCAAAATGTCATCAATGAATACGATCACAAATTTATCCAAGTATTTCATGAACACTTTGTTCATTAGATTCATAAATACTGCTGGTGCATTCGTTAACCTGAAAGGTACCACAAGATACTCGTGATGACCATAACGAGAAACGAATCCTGTTTTTGGTATATCTCAGCTTTGATCTTAATCTGATGATATCCGGATCTTAAATCAATCTTGGAGAAAACTCCTGCTCCTCTTACTTGATCAAAAAGATCATCAATCCGTGGTAGTGGATATTTGTTCTTAATAGTAACATTATTAAGATTCCGATAATCCACGCACATACGGATTCCTCCATCTTTCTTGTCCACAAAAGTACTGGTGCTCCCCATGGTGATACACTTTCCCTGATGAAACCTTTTGCTGATAACTCATCCAATTGGGATTTTAATTCCACTAATTCTTCTGGTCCCATCCGATAGGGTCTCTGTGCAATTGGAGCAGTACCGGGTACCAAGTCAATGGTGAATTCTACTTCTCTATCTGGTGGCATACCTGGTAGCTCTTCTGGAAATGCATCTGCAAATTCTTGGACCACTGGAATTTGCTTCAGACTCTACCCTTCTAAGGAATTCAATTCAAATCCCAAACTAACTTTGGGACATCGGTTTCCTTGAAACACTTCATATCTGCCCTCCCAGGCTTCCAGGGTTATGGTCTTTTTGGCACAGTCAATCTTGGCCTTGTAGCGGGTTAACCAATCCATACCCAAAATAACATCTAGCCCCCTTAATGGAATAACCATTCCATCGGCAAGGAATTCAAACTTATTGATGGATATGACTAGACCTATGAAAACTTGGCTTACTTCAATTATACCCCCCGGAGACTGAATGTGTACGGGTTTTGTAAGACGTTGAAAAGGTAAACGTACTTTGCTCATGAGCTCTTCAGATATGAATGAATGCGTTGCTCTAGAATCAAATAACACAATACCAGTGCAGTTTGAGACAGGTAGCATACCGATGATGACGTCATTGTTTGTTCCTGCTTGTTCTGCATTAACGTAGTTAAGCCGGCCGTACGACTTTCCACGTCCCTTTCCTTGCTGATTTCCAGCTCCCTGATTGGAATTCTTTTGCTGTGATGCAGGATTTGGTGCAGCTGCTCGTTGATTCCCCTGCTGTGGAGGTCTTGGGTTGGGACATTGAGTCTTTATGTGTCCAGGTTGTCCACATCCAAAACAAACAATCCTTGGCCTCCTACAATCTTTTGTGGGATGATTATACCCACAATTTGCGCACTTGACGGGATTATTTACTGGTACAGCTGGTTTAGCAGGTGCTGGTGCTCTGAAAGGTACTTGCGCTCTGAAGGGTACTGGTATTGCTGGCCTAAACTTGGACTGAAAGGTACTTGCGCTCTGAAAGGTTCATTGGCTGGGTTGTACTCAAACTCAACATCTTGAAATCCAGTGTCTTCACCCAGTGATGGAGAGAGTGGTTCTTGATAAATTGGTGAGGCAGATTCCTCCTTGATGGTGGGTCTGATCTCACCAGTGGATTTCTTTTGAATATCCACATTCCCTACATCATTAGCAACTTGCTCTAAGACTCATCAAAATCCACATCTATAGATTCTTCAACAACCTTTGTGGAGGTGTTAAAAACTCTATAGGCATGAGAGTTAGTAGAATATCCAAGAAATATACCAACATCAGATTTAGCTTCAAACTTAGTAAGGCGTTTGCCTTTTCTAAGGATGTAGCACTTACAACCAAATACTCTGAAGTATGAGACATTTGGCTTGGGGTTGGTGAGCAGCTCGTAAGGAGTCTTCTTGAGTAGTGGGTGTAGATATAGCCTTTTGATGAAGTGGCAGGCAGTGTTGACAGCTTCAGCCTAAAATATTGGTGAAGTCTTGTACTCATCTAGCAGTGTCCTTGCCATCTCTATCGAGGTTCTGTTCTTCCTTTCCGCTACTCCATTTTGCTGTGGAGCATATGGACTTGATAGCTCATGCTTGATTCCATGCTTGTCCAAAAATGCTTCCTTTAAATACTTGAGAATCATCAGATAGCTTAGAGGCTATAACCTTATCAGGATAGAAAGTAACTTTCATACCTGTGTCACACAGCTGTGACACAGACATAAGACTATAGCCTATCTGATCCACTAGCATGACATTAGATAAGGAATGGTTTTCAGATATGGCAACTTTACCAATGTCATTTACCTTTCCCTTGGAGTTATCTGCATAGATCACATATTTGCTTGGAAGATTTTTATTTGTGATTTCTACAAACTCCTCTCTGCCTCCTGTCATATGTTGTGTACATCCACTGTCCACAACCCAGTCAGTTTCACTGGAGGCAGTGTCCTGCCAGATTAGTTATGGGATTTAGGGACCCAAACTTGTTTGGCTCCCTTAGCAGATTTACCATAAGCAGAAACAGCAGTTAATGGGTTAGCTGATCTGTTTCTAAAATTGACAGCCTTAGCAACAGATGATATAACATGAATCCTTTTTGGCTGTCTATCACCTGCAACCTTAGACAAAGGGGTTAGTTGACTGTGTGAGTTACCGGTGACACTGGTGGGTACACAGCTGTGTAGTATACCTGTGACACAGGCAACTGTTACCTTCGGAACCCAGATGGCAGGTAACCACTTTGTCAAGTGCTTGCGACCTACATATTTGGCCACAATTTTCCCTTTTCTGTCCTTCTACAGGACATAGGATGGGTTGGATGGAATGTTTACTGCATTCCTATTTCTCTGCATATGACCAACAAATTTGTTGTCATTTGTACCTGCTTATCTCACAAATTTTGCTGCAAGATTAGAGTTAGTGACAGCAGGCAGTTTATCTTTACTTGCAGAAGAAATGTAACCCAGGCCTTTTCGGCCATCATTCTTCCTTAGCATCTCAGCTCTAATCAGCTGATAATTTTGCATGCCAATGTTGGCAGTGCATAGGCCTTTCCTCATAAGCCTTTTAAGCTCTTCAAGCTCCTCTTTGAGCTTGTTATGTTCAGCTGCATCCACAGAGTTAGTAGCAGTAGAGGTTGAAGCCTCTTTTGAGTTATCAATTACACAACCTGTGGAAGTTAGTAAACATTTACGACTAGCACATTTGATGCATGATTCAATAATAGTAGGAGCAGGCAAAGGGTGCATCAGTAGATATAGTAGAGGAAATATCAATGCACATGAATGCTTTGCCTTAAGCTCCTCATGCTCCTTAATGTGAAGCTCATGAGCTGCTTTGAGCTTTTCATGAGCTATTTCCAGGTTTTCATGGTCCAGCCTGAGGTTTTCCCTATCATCAGAAACCTCATCACATGTTTCTCTCAGCTCCCTGAGTTTATCCCTTAAGGATTTATTCTCCTTCCTCTCCCTGCCATAGGACTTATCTGTTCTTTCCAGGATTCCCATTAGTTCAGCATAATTAGGAAAGTCATCTTCAGTAAGTACCTTAGATTCTTTGGCCATGAGGCACAAAGGAGCAGAAGTAGATGACGTCTGATCAGCCTTGGCGTTGATCTTGGAGCTGGGTGACCTGGCTGTGTCACAGCTGGGGCATCACCATGCTGATGGCAATTCAGCAACCTGACCTTCATCTTCAGATTCTTCCTCTGAACCTGAGTCATCTGATACCCAAGCTTGTCCAACATAGGCTCTAGCAGTGGCTTTGTTCTTGGAATAAGTTGGGTGCTTGTTGAAGGTCTTCTTCTTTCCATGAAAGTCCCTTCTTCTTCTTGTATTGATTGTTGTCCTTCTTCTTGTTTGGACAATCAGCAGCAAAGTGGCCTTCCTTGCCACATTCGAAGCACTTGTTGTCTTTGGACAGCCTCTTTCCTTTGAATCTGTCACTTGACTCAAACTGCTTCTTCTTCTTGTAGAATTTTCTGAAGATTTCTTGTGAGGAGGATAAGTTCATTTTCTTCTCCACTGGTCATCTCCTCATTGAGTTCTTCACTGCTATCACTCTCAAGATGTGAAGTTGAAGCAGTGGTCTTCAAAGCAATGTTCTTCTTGACAGATGGGGAAGAGCTTTGCTTGCCTTCTTGCTTGAGTTCCATCTCATGTGTTAGTATCCTTCCTAACACCTCAGTGGGCTTCATCTGGTCGAACCCATCTTTCTCTTTCAGCATCAGAACAAGAGTTCTGTAGGCCTTAGGAAGCACTGATAGAAACTTCTTGATCACATCTTCATCATCTACCCGATTGGAGCCTAGAGCCTTCAACTGGTTGGTAATGATGGTGAGTCTTGAGAACAGGGAGTTGATGTCCTCACCATGCTCATACTCAAATCTCTCCAGTGTTGATTCCAGAAGGCTTCTCTTTGACTTCTTCAGAGTGTTGCTGCCCTCATAGATCTGCTCCAGAGTATCCCAGATATCCTTGGCAGAATCCATGGTACTGACTCTGTTGAAGTCATGCTCCTGTAGACCCATGAATATAGCTGTGGCAGCCCTAGCATTGTTCTGAATGTTTCTCTTGTCATTTATGCTAGGGATGATGACGTCTTCCAACCTGTAACCTGTACTCACAATTTTCCACACATCTGGATCAATGGCGATAAGATGCATTTGCATCTTTCTTTTCCAGAAGGCATAGTTAGTTCCATTAAAGACAGGTATTTTACCCTCATAGCCCGACATCCTTTAAACTCTGGCTGTTAGGCCAAATCAAAGAGCAACCTGCTCTGATACCAATTGAAAGGACCGAAGGTGCCGACTAGAGGGGGCGTGAATAGGAGGCTAATTAAATTTACTTCTTTTAACTTAGTTTATCAAATTAAGTCTTAGCTAGTTGCAAGGATAAGCTAGCTGTGTGACAGGTGAACAGCACATGCAATATATGATGTGTAAATTAACACGTAGCTGTCACACAGGTAGCTAACACAGGTGAGCTAAAGACTTAGAAACAGGTGAGCAAACTAAATGGCTGTGTAACAGGTAGCTGACACAGGTAAGAGATATGATCTACAGCAACTAAGACACAGCTATGCTAACACAGGTGAAAAGGAGATCTATCACAGATAAACAATATATATCTAAGAACACACAAGCATGCAGATATGATGAGTAACTAGAAGCAATATAACAAGTACTCAGAGAGACAAGGTGTTTTTCACCGAAGTTCCCTACTCTTTTCAGAGAGGTACGTCTCCGTTGGAGAGGCTACTCCGAAGAGATCGCCAGCACTGAATCGTGCTTGTTCTCCGAGTACCTGAGTGAACAGGCCTCTTGCTTTGCTTGTGGAAGTCCTTTAGCTTTGCAGCAGGTAGACTTCGGATCACCTTCACAAACTACTAGTTCAGCCCACACAAGCTTGGGTGATACCAGCAACTCCTACGCCCGTCTAGGAGTAGACACTCCAAGAGTAACAGATTCGGCAGCAACGACTCTTGGACGAACCAATGCTCTTTGCTCAAAGGCTCTAACTCTCTTAGGAAGTTTGGCTTTTGTTCAGAGGGTGAGAGGCTTGCAACGGTCGAATATGATTCACTGGTTTGAGCAAGGTTGAGGTCGAAGACCTCCCCTGGTCCCCTATTTATAGGGTTCACAGGTACCTGACCGTTACACTCATGCCACGTAGGATTGAGTGGGTCACTGGTGACTGACACCGCTGACACAGCCAATCACAACGCACAATGGTAACCGGCTCAGGCAGATCGACACATGTCACCGGAGGCACACACACGTGAACCCTTAACTGACGTAGCCTAACTACTCAGCCCGATCTTGGCACATCACATGCCCTCAGCGCACAACTAACTCTGATCCCTAATAAGGAGAGAACCTCCAACAGTCTTCTGACTCAGCAGACAGACTATTGCAGTGCAAAGTCCCTTAGCATTTACAAGCTCTCCCCTGGTACAGAGATGTACCTGAGTCATAGAGCGCTAGACCACCTGTGACACAGCTGTGTCACACAGGTGACTCTAACCTCTAGGGTTTTTCTACCGCTAGCACTGCAGAGTGCTAGCACAAGCCAGTTTCACACTTGTGCAAAACTGTTGATACAGGACCACTAACCTCAAAAGCATCAGTGCCACTGTCCAACACTCTGAGCATTGAGCAAAAGAACCTCCATAGATCATTACTACTTTCATCCCTCTTGATAGTACGGGTGTTTCCTATGGACTCAAGGAAACTAGCAAATCTAGGCTTTACCTGCCACCAACTGCAGTCACGGCTCTTGATGCATCAAGCCACCATCACCTTGCTTGCAACTCCTTGCACAGCACCGGCTTCCTCACAGCTGTGACACAGCTGCCTAGCACAGCCATTCCCTTGTCCTGGAAACCACCTTTGTACTTTTTGGGTGGTCATCCTTTCCTTGATGACCCTTCTTCCTGGAACCTCTTAAACCTGCTTACACTCATTGTAAACATTAGATTCCAGTTTGAGTTGCCATTAACCATCAAAACCAATTAGGGGCCTAGATGATCTTTCACTCCCCTTTTGCACCTCGCTGGTTTAGTGGCATTTCGTTTGAAACAAACCTCCTCGTGCAGTAGCTAGAATAGACCAATCTGCATGTATATATGTTCATGAGCATATACGTAGTACCAATCCACCCCATCCTCTATATTCTCTTAAGTGATTCCTTTTTGCCTCAAAATAGTGCCCTTCCATTCTAGTGTTACCCTCGACAATTCGGTCAAGCTCGGTAGATATTTTGAACAGCACTCCCCTGTTTACCTCCTACCTTATTCACTACCTCTACACTTCTTGCACCAACCGACCTGCATGTCTTCTCTACCACGTTGAACCCTGGCCCACTTGTCATGCCTTTTTTCCCAAACCCCCCCCCTTCTTCTCTCCCACTCTGTCAATGACGGCACTGTTCTCCCTGCCCAGCTTGGCCACCCTCAGTGCTGATTCCTCCGTGTAGCTAGCCAAGCTGTCCAATGCTCCTTCCAGGAACAGACACTGTCGGCGATACGGGGAACGAGGTCCCCTAGACCGCTGGCAAAGGCCCAACTTGACACCACATCGCCAAGGGTGTGCGAGTCAAGAGGAGGTGCCGGGGGGAACACCCCGAGCACTGTGTCCCCTTGGCCATCAAGGGGAACCCCGAGTCGTCCCTTAAGGATGCTCCCCGAGCACCTAAGGCGACTTGGGACCCACTCGCGACGGCGACCACGAGCGACGGAATGTCCTAAGTCGCGTGCTCGGGGGTCCCCGAGCATGCGGGAACCCCGAGCACCCCTCATAGGTCTTTTCCCAGCACACGTGGCCCGACGGGCGCATTTAATGCCTGTCCGTGCGGGCCCACCTTCTCAAAGTCCTTGTGGACAAGATGGCGACGTCCTGGTCAAATTCCATCCTCCCATATGATGGGCCCCGTCAGCTGTCGATCCTGTCAGGGGATGGAGCAGTTTGACACCTTTTTGACTTTAGGACATGCCGCCGCGTGCCCAGGCGCATGCCTCCTGTCCCTGGTCAGTAGGGCCGGGGTAGTTGCAGCATGGTCCGTGGCAGAGAGCGTCCGGGAAGTCTTCACCTTCTGACCCAACCACGTCATGATGACCTAGATTCCAACCGTGGCGTGACTGGCACTATTCCACTACAACAACCCTCAACCGCCGGCGTGGGTCGCCCACACCCTATCCGTCAACAACGGTGCTGCTACGGTGTATTTGCCTTTTGGCCGTTGTGGTGACCCCCGGGTATATAAGGGGAGAACCAAGGCCATGAAAAGGGGGACGAAAAAAAAGAGACCTAAGAGATAGAAAAGAGAAAGAACATCTGTGCTTCCAGGTGGATTGTAATCATCCAAATACTCATATATACACAAAAAGCAGGATGTAGAGTTTTACACCAAGAAGGTGGCCCGAACCTGGGTAAATCACGGTCTCCATTCTAGCATCCCTGCCACTCAAGATCGATGTAGCTTCTGTTCCTGCGCCTCCCCGGCCGAATCCCAAAGGGGGTCCATCCGGACCACCGACGTCGGCGTTTGTATGCCGACAGACACCAACTCACGTGGCCGCATCCACGTTTCCCATCTTCCTCCTTATCTCCCTCTTGTGCAGCTCACTGCTTCTTTTGCCACGACTGCACCTCACCATTAAAGCCAATAGCAAGCGGCGCCTACCATTCCCCTTTCTTCTCCAACCCGAGCTTCCATTTCTCCTATGCCCGAGCTCCCCTGCCTCAAGTGGAACTGAGCTACTTCTTCTCCAATCCGCTCAAGCCGAGCCCTCTCCTCTAGATTCTTCTTCCCCACTGCTCACCGGCCAGCTCCCTAGCGACGCAGCCCTGGCAACAACTCGGCCTCAGGACCGCTTGCCTAGCGCCACGCCCCATGGCCTCCGGTGAGTATCGCCTTCGGCACCAAGGAATCTCTACCAACCCGAGCTCCTACCACCGCTCTTTCTTCTAGCTCCCTCTTCCTTCTGGATTCACCTCCAAGGTAGCCAAGCTTCTCACTTGCTCCTCTCTGCTTTCCAAACTCCATCGCTGTTCACTCCCGTCCAAGCAACCGAGCAATCGAGCCGTACCTACATCCTTCACCCACTCCCAAAGTCGAGCTCCTACACTACCGTGAGTTTTCCAATGCGCCAAGGCCACCACACATCCTCCCTCGTTTCAGTTAGCAAGCTACGCCGACCCCTTCTGCTGCCGGTGCCTAGCGACCCACCCCTTCGCATCCTCCTTCAGCAAGCAAGCTCGAGCTCATTCCCCATCTTCCTCTCCCTAATCCCACCTCTGTTCCTGTGAGATGCGAGCTACTCGCTCTGTACCCCCATTCCTCTTGAACCCGAGCTCCCTCTCTCCAGCTTCTCCTTCACCGGTCATCACCCGTCGAGAGACCCCTCCTTGCCGCAAACCTCCTTGGCTAGCTAGTGCGCCAGCACCTGTCTAGCGAGGCCTCCTCCCTATCCCTCTTCGCATAGTCCCCCTACCTCTTTCTGACTATTTTCCCTCCCTTTCCTTGTAGCTAGAGCTCGGGCCAGTGCTTCTTCCAGAGCTAGCGCCACCAAAGTCTAGCACCGTTGGTGCTAGAGTTCCAAATCGTCGCCGGTATTGATCATCGCTTCCAGGTGTTTCTTTGGAGTTCTTGGCCTTGCAGCGTCACGCCGTTAGTCACCACCTCACCGAGTGCCGCCGGGAGCGCCCCAGAGCCGACGCCTACTTTCCCTTTCCCCTCTACACCAGGGTATTAAGCCCTAAGACTCAATTAGCGCACACAGTACTGGTTCAGGCCCACAGCCGAGTCCCACCAACCGGTAGGTAGATGCGCACTCATGCGAATGCGCTTTCTTATTTTGAAGGCGCATTAGCCCATATTCATTTCCTCCTTTGCACCTTCTGTTTCCAAAAGCGTAATCCTTTGTGTCCTACTCCCGAAGCTATCTTGCCCCTATAAACGTGTTACTTCTGGATGCGCCTTCCTGCTTAGGAAGCATATTGCCCCCCCCCCAACCGAGGCCTCACTGTTTCCGCTTTCTGCTGGCTAAAGACATCTTTTCTTCGACATCATTCCCCGCCTCTGCTTTACCAAAGACGTAATCATCAAGTCCTCCTTTGACATCAGCCCTAAATCAGCAGCCAGAGTAAAAGGTGAACACCCTTTGTATAGGTAAGCTTCGGACAACCATATTTCCATAAATATCCACCAAAATCAATTGATTCTTTCTCTAAAGTCCTAAAGCTTCATAATCTTGTTATCAGTACCAAGATTGAAATGTTTACATTTATCTAAAATGTGGAATATGAGCATAATTCAAAATTAAATACTATACACCTTTTTATATGTAACTCCGATTTAAGTGTTTTCTTTTTCCTATAGTCTTGAAAAGTCAAAACCCACTCACCAGTACCACCTTCATAAGGATTAGAAGTTGTTTGAACATTCAAATTGAATGTATTCCAATTTTAGGCAGCTCAAGCGTACCCTCTCGTACATAGCTCCAAAGACCTTGCTATTGAACTTTCTAGAATATTTCAATAGTCGCATTTATCCTCCAAACTCAACCAGAATATGAAAACCAATATCATCCCAAGTGCTAGTGTGTCGTTGAGTTAGGGTTTTGTCGGCGTTACGGGGCCCAGGGTCCCCTAAACCGCTGGCGAAGGCCCAACTTGACGCCACGTCACCAAAGACATGGAAGTTAAAGACGAGGTGCCTGGGGGCTCACCCTGAGCACTGTTTCACTCAACTAAATCAAGGGGTGCCCCGAGTCGTCCCTTGATGGCGTTTCCTAAAAGGCCCAAAGGTGGACTTGGTCCCCACCCAGGATGGAGCACCCAAGCAGAAGTGCTCGGGGGCTCACCCCGAGCATCCAAGCAGAAGTGCTCGGGGGCTCGCCCCGAGCCCCAAGGGCGACCCGGCCCCCGCCCGGGGCGCCGAGTCCCTCGCCCAGGACGAAGCAGAAGTGCTCGGGGGCTCACCCCAAGCACCCTAGTAGAAGGCTCGGGGGCTCATCCTGAGCACCCGAGAAGTAGTGCTCAGGGAGCTCACCCCGAGCACCAACGGCGACCCGGCCCCCCTCCGGGGCGCCAAGCACCTCGCCCAGATGACGGAGCGGCCTAGGGGTGGTGCTCGGGGGCCTCCGATCTCGGGAGCCCCGAGCACCACTTGAGGGCCCCTCTTCAATCCGCGTGGCCCAGAAGGCACATTTAAGGCCTGCGTTAGGGGCATTTAATGCGCATGCCAGGTGCATTAAATGCCCGTCTATTCCAAGTCCATGCGGACCAAGGGCGGTGTCCTGACCGGTTCCCATTCCCCAAGTGATAAGCCCTGTCAGCTATCAGTCTTGGAGGGAATGGAGAGGTCTGACACCGCTTTTTGACTTTAAGGATATGCTTCCGCGCGTCCATAGGCATGCCCTCTGCACCTGGTCCGTGGGGCCCGGGTAGTTGCAGCATAGCCCGTGTCAGGAGACGTCAAATCTTCATCTCCTGACACGCCCTCATCATGAAGATCCGGTTCCCAACCAAGGCGTGATCGACACTGTTCTGCTACAGTAAATCTCAACCACCAACGTGGCTTGCCCATGCCGTCTTCCGCGACAAGATTCATGGGCAAGATATTTATCTTTCGGCCACTGTGGTAACCCCCGCATATATAAGGGGAGAGCTGCGGCCATGCAAAGGGGACGGACAGATCAAGAGATAGGAAAAAAGAGAGAGCTAAAGATTGGCTCCAGTAGAATCGATAAAGCCCTAGAGGAAGAAGAACAGTGGGGCTGGCTGCTAGTTTCTTGTAATCTCTCCACAAAACATCAAATACACTCAAAGCAGGACGTAGGGTTTTACACCTAGAAGGTGGCCTGAACCTGGGTAAATCATTATGTTCTTTCTCATTTTCATATCCTGCCAAGCTCTAGCTCCAGCGTAGCTCCGTAGATCTCTGCCTCCCCAGCCGAATCCCAAAGGGGGTCCTTCCGGACCACCGATACCGGCGTTTGTATGTCGACAGGTTTCCTGTTCTACAAACCCTCATTTCATCTGAAACTAATTCGTTCACACCTCCCTACAAACCCTAACAACCAGCTAGGTCCAGAGCGCATATCCTAAATTGATGTGTACGTGTTGGTTTTTATTTGGTTCTTTGGCACACCGCTATTTATTCGTTACTTTTTGATGTGTAGCTCTGACGTTGTGAAATCTTGCGCGAAGGATTCCGGACGATTATCATATCAAGATCAAGTTCGAGAACCGGTGAACAATGTCAGGCAAGCATTCCCACCTTGATCATGTTGAATCCCATATGTGTGAAAACTTAATTACTTTGTTTGCAACTCTGCATGCCATGTGTGTATCAACGGTATTTTATGCTAGACCTAGCTACACCTGGTAGTTGCATATGACTCAAGCTCGGCAAACCAATCCTTGTAACCCTAGCAATATTAGCGGTTTATTGTATGACTAGCAAAATATTAGGACTATAGGCAGTAGCCCTGCTTAGACCTGCTATAGAGGAAAATCTATTTTTTACCGACTCACGCGAAGCACTACTTTGGGTTATGGGATTTAAAACCCTCGGGAAGGCGTGTACCTTCTGAGGTGTCTGTTTGAAAGTATTGTTTGCCAAAACCCCAAATAAAATGGAGGATGATTTTGATTCGGGGTGAGAACAGTAAGTGGAGACCAGAGGAATGGTTGTAGCATGTGGTGACATGGCTGAGAGGTGATGATGTGCAGTCTTGCTCGAATCAGTTAAGGACCGAGCCTAAGTGCCGCTCGACCAAGTTCACCCCGTATGTCCACATGTCCTTTATGGGAAGGACTTGACTTGTTACCCCGTCTAGTATTAGAGCCTGGACCCGTGGGAAGTAAGGGGAATGTGCTAGGTGGATTTGCATCCCTAGAGCATCTCCACGGGACTACGTGGGTAGAGATTCTTAGTGAGCTCCACGTAGTACATGGACAGAGGTTCGACACAAAGGTGGAGAGTCCCATTTTTGGTCTACGGGATGCAAAAGTTGGGTTACCCATCTAGCGGGTCTAGCTCTAGTATAAAAGCGGGTGAAAGGTCTCGTTGTAATAACCCTGTTAATACACCTCGGGAAGTGTATCCGTTAACGTTCGGCAACAAGGGGGACTTACATCCTGTGGGTAAAGCCGTACAACCTCTGTAGGGTGTTAAAATCTATTCGAATAGCCGCGTCCTCGGTTATGGACATAACTTGGAAAGGCCACACACTGGTTAGACTAAGTTTTGGGTTATGAAATGTGGGAATGGGATTAAGGACATGGGCATGACGTGTCCACGCACTACACCACAACACTGAATCCCCGACAGAATTGTTGGTTGGAAAAAAGGCTTTCGCCTACAGAAAGTCGGTCGGGAAATTGTTTTGCCGACTGACTATATCTGTCACTGAAAGTCCCGTCGGCAAAGGCCTTTGCCGACCGACTGTCTGATAGCGTAAGATCATCTTTCCCGACCAACAATGGTTTTCCCGACCGACAATGGTTTACCGACAGACATTATTTTCTCAACGAACTGTCTGTTGTGAAATGTTTTGCCGACCGATTTTCTGTCTCCTAATAGTGTAGCCTTTCCCGATCAACTGTTCGTGGATGTAAATTTTGCCGACCGACTTTCTGCAGGCTAAGAGAGTACCCTTTCCCGAACAACTTTCTAACGGTGTCAATTTTGCCGACCGACTTTCTATCTGCTAGGGTAATAGCTTTTCCCGACTGACAAGCTGACATCATACATTTTACCGACGGATATTTTGTTGCCCAGGCACATAGTTCTCTGGTTGTACATTTAAATACACCAATTGCCAACACACATAATCTTAAATCCAGGACACAACAAACAAAACGATAACATCATACATTAGTTCATCACACATACAAATAGTATTTGTTCTCAAAGTCACTACACCTAGATTGCTGCTAGAAAATTAAAGATAATTAAGTGCATGAGACATATTGATTGAGTGCCAAAGACAGAACATAGATCCAGTTTTACAAAATGATAGCTAAAGGTGCATCTCCAATATCAAGGAATTTCCTCCATTACAAAATCAATACTGCATATACATCCACAAGAGATGCTGCCACAAAGAAGTTCCCATGAAAACCACACTTCACAATAACTGCATGCAGCTGTGTCCCTTCAATTTTCAATGCTAAGCTTGCACATGCACTAAGGATAGCAGAAAGAGTGAATTCAGTCAATTCTACTCCTTCCCTTTGTGCGCTCTGAAATAAACGCAATGGCTCTTCATGAAGACCATTCTGCACATATCCTGCGAACAATGAACTCCATGTAACTAAAGTTTTCTCAGGCATCCTCTCAAAAACCCAGTAGGCATCCTTAATCATATTACATTTTGCATAAACATCAAGAATTGCAGTTCCAACAAAACTATTGGAGTCCAGTGCAAGCTTGAATGCAACAGTGTGTAATTGTTTACATTCATTGATAGCATATTTTGCAGCACATGCACAAATTGTGTTGGATAAGGTAAATTCACTCATTTGTGTCCCTTCCTGGTGCATCCTTGAAAAAAGCTTTAGAGCTTGTATATCCTCTCCATTGTGAGTGTACCCAGCAATCATGGTATTCCATGAGACTATGCTTCTAGTAAGCATTGCATCAAAAACATGACGAGCACAATCATTCTGGCCACATTTTGTGTATAAGTTGATGAGAATATTGCTTGTGATAGTATCACTTACCAGACCAAAATGAATGGCAAACCCATGGCAGCTTTTCCCAACCAAGAGGGACCTCCTCTTTGCACATCGTTGCAAAAGTTTATGGAGCGTAAACACGTCAATCATACTGTCAATCCTAGCAAGCCTTTTATCCTGGTTCTGTACTACTATATATACTTGTTTTTCATCAAGCAAACAAAAAAAATATGGATGATGCATGCAAGTCTGATGATAACAAAAGAAAGCAAGCAAAATAATGAATATCATCTCATAAAATAGAACAAGAAACAACTAGATGGTAGTTTCCAATTCAACAAACAGTTTGATGGTCAGCCAACTAGATGATAACTCATCTAACAAACAAGATAGTTGACATATAGTACAATTTCTACTTGGTGCTTATATCTAGTTGTAATAGTTACCATTGGAGAAAATACCTTAGCGGCGGGATGAGGAGGACCTCCCTGGCTTGTAGGGCTTCAACTAGCAAAATGATCACGAGTCAGCGTCACATGTCAAACAATACGAGCTAAGTGGAGAAAACACACATGGTTGTTGATTCCCTTGCTAGATGGCCATGCAATGGACCTTGTGACAGCATCGCCGACATATCATAAACCATCATACTGATAAGGCAGCGCAGCATCCCTTCTAATCGGAACATTGACAACAACCTCATAAGTGTCCGGCCCAAGGGGCTCCCCGCCCACAATAGTGTCATGATCGGTTGAGAGAATCGTTGCCTTAGCAACAGGATTTTCAGGACCAATCCATGCATATAGAAGCACATCCATACCAATCTGAAAGATGATTATTACAGACACATGGAAACAAGAAAATTAAATATGTAGGTAAGGATGAGAAGATTACAAGGCTTTCATCTTGCTGTGTTGAGGAGCTTTTTTTGCCTTGCGACAACTCTTCTATGAACATATATCTCTTCATCACCGTCTTCTTCGCTGTCATTATCTTTCTCGGGTTCAACTCTTGAGTTCTGTCAACCAACAATATGTAAAATGATTTATTCCATGCATGATGAATCATTAATGCAATGAACAGATGTGGAAACAGTTCATTACTTGTCAAGAATTAGAACCATGCTGCGAGCTAGGAGTCTCCAGATTATGCCCTCCTTGTGAAGCTAACATCAAATCTTTCATTTGGTTTAGTTATTCCTGCATTTGTTGCATCTGCTCCTCCATTGTGTTCATGCGTTGTTCAGGTTGTCAACGTGCTTCCATTTCAACTAGAACCCTTGTGCTCATTTTACCTCGTGTACCTGGTGTGCCCACATCTTGAGGTGTTGGCCCTAGACCTAACACACGGACACGACCCCTTGGCTCCTTCATTCCACAAACTCGTGCAAATAGATCACCTTCTTTAATACTTTTTTCCTTCCAATCAAGGTGCTTTCCAGCTGCGTCCATGAGATCTTTCTGCAGAATGTATTTCATTTACTTGCTATATAAATTCTACTTGTACAATTTTTGAGTAATACAGAAAGCATGGTGAAAAAGACTTACAATTGTTTTTTCTGCCTGTGGCACATAACCCCCGTTCTTGCATGTATGTGTTTTGATATAAACTTCATCTCTCCGAGGGGTATACCCAAGTTCGTTAGCCTACAGTTCATTTGATGTTTTTTATTATGTATAACACAGGCATATCACTTTTAATTGGGGTAATTGTTTTTACCATTTCTTGGGTAACACGGGCATGACTCTTGCTGCCGGCTGTATGGGGCACCGTCGACTTGGCGTGATTCTCTTTGGCTCTAGCACTACGAGCCTACAAGAAAAGGAAAAAGAGATGTATGATGAGATTTCCCAATTCAGATCTGAATTCATATTCACATGAGCACATAATGCCAGTTACCAATATGAGCATGCTAATTTGCAGAAGTGTAACTGCGGAATAAATAAAAATAACAGCATGAATACTTCCTACCAATATCAGTACTAATACTGGCATTTGAGATGAGCCCTAGCAGTAGGCTACAAATAGTTGCTTCTGTATGGATGTATTTGTAGTTAAGATTATTTCCTGCCCATCTGTACTAGCAGAAAAATATACAAGTAGTTTTGTGATGAGATAAAATATCACATATGCAAGCACCTAATAATCAATCTTAGAAGGATAAGCGGAAAGAAATTGAAAGGCATAAAAGGTAAAGATTGCAAAGATTGATGTATATAGCTCCCATGTGATTGAACACCAGCGCACCTGTGTAGTATAGAAAGAGGGAGATACATGTTTACAGCAGTTCATGGTACATCTTAATTTGCTTGGTGGGAACATATTTACTAGAAGAATGGAAATACCAAGTCAGTTGGGAAATTTTCTTATGTGCTTCTCAAAAATGCTGGCACTTAAAAGTTCTGCAGCTGAAAGTTGTTTTGTCTCTTCAAGCTATTGACTGCTAAGCACACGCTGGAGCAAAGCAGACCTCAAAAGAAAGTAGAAATAGGAAATATACAAGATTAAAATGTCACGTCTTGTTGAAAAAGAAGAGCTCATGCTGGAGCAAAGCACACGCTGGAGCTATGTTTTACTTGATTAGAAAAAGAAGAAAGAAAAAGAGACATCTATTGGAGCTCGCAAAGCAAAACCTTCATGAGATCAGAGCTCATGCTTGTTTCCTCTAAAATATGAAGGACAATTTGCATCCTACGATAGTCCTTTGGAGCAATCCTATCATGCAAAGGGCATGGATAGAAAATTTTCCTCCGGATTGCAATCTTCCAATTGTCCTTCAAATATCCTTTGTTCAAAAACTACGACAAAAGTTCTTAGAGCCAGTTTGGAACATGGGAAATTTCAAAAATAGTAGAAATGGGAATTAGAGGCCTGTCCAATGGAATCCTGTAAGAATTAAAGAAATGGAAAACTTTCAAAGCCTGTCCAAACAATTCAAATGGCTTCGTAGAAATATTACCTGTACGATTATATGTTCTAAACAGGAACCTGTTTGGAAAGCATGACAGGAAATACACAAGAGTATGAAAGACACATGAACTAGATGTTATGTTTCGAGATTATGATAGGAATCAGACACACATGAATTATACAGGATATTTACGTGGTTGCTCCATAATAATTTTGAATGAGAGAGAGAAGACAGGAGATAGAGGGAGAGAGAGTGATCTGGTCATGATGTATGAGATCACGTAGAGGACAATGAAACTTCCCCACCAAAATTCCTTAGTCTATTCTAAAAGTAGCCAAAGATTAAAGGAAGGAAATGAACAAGGATAGGTTTTGTCTAGAGCTGCCAAGGAGAAACATTAGGTTGCTCCTGTAAAATGATTTAGCTACATATATATGCATGCATATATGGCCAAAAGCAGTTAGAAGTTAAAGAAAAAGAGCTTTAGCTAGTTGTTCAAAATTTCATATTCTTCCGAGCATTGAACAAGAGAAAGGAGAGAAAAATATTTCATATCAGTTTTGTAGCTTACTTCAGTGGGTAGGATTACTTACTTCAAATTCTGGAGATCTCCAATACTCAATAAGTGTCTTCCAATCAGCTTCACTAATTCTATCGTCACGTCTTTTCATAAGTTCTTCATCAGTCAATGTAGCATCAAACTTTGACTTCTTTAAATCTGCCTTCCATTCCTTCCATTTTACGTGTGAAGTGTTATAAACATATATCAAAGCAGTTGAGTCCACCTCATAAAATGCCTATTAAAATGAGAGATTGGATGACGTTTAGCTAGATGGCATCAAACAAGAGCCTGTAAGTTGTAAATTATGTACATGTATACCCGTAAGGTCTCCCACACTAACAACTTCTTTTCTTCATCGACATCTCTCCAATCTAACTCTCCAGGTGGTATATGCTTCCTCACCAAAGTACCAATGAAATTGGCAAATTCAGTTGCATCTGCCCCAATAGGCTGGCCAAGCTCATTAAGTGGAATTCGGATTTTGTGCTTATCCAGCCTCGAATATATGTTAGCCTTTTGAGTAATTTTTCTTCCACCTTTCTTTTGACCATCATCATCACCAAGCTCACGAGTAATTTCTTCACCGCAAGAAAATGAACATAGTTAAATAACAATTCTACCTACTGACTTGAGGCTATAATCAGAAACAAGTATAACCTACTATAAATACCTTTGGAAGGCTGGTGTGCAGGATCTACATGATCACGATCTTTTGTTCCACTAGATCTCAAAACACGTCCTTCATTTGTACTTTCAGGTGCATGGGGGGGTGCCTGCATAGATAGGTTCGTGCTGTAAGCTACATTTGCTTCCTTGAGGGAGAAAAGGAATGTGCTGTAAGCTACATACCTTTCTTTTCGTTTTTACGGGTTGGCTTGCTTCATTATCTTCCTCAAGTGCACGTGCCTTTTCACGTACCAATGCCAATTGTCTCTCATTTTCTTCGATTTGCCTACTTCTCACTAGTTCATACTCAAGTGCTTTCAGTTGTTCCTCCGTGACCCCACCATCTTTACCCTTTCCTCTTGCGCTTGCCATTTTTCCTCCTGCAAAAGACACACTATATGAGTACATCGCTGAAAATACAAAACATAAGAGGAAAATTGTGCACAACACTTTTTTTTTAATATCACTTGCTTTAACAATTAATCCATCTATATCTGTCCTAGCAAAACCAATGCCTCCATCGGCAACACTCACACGTATAGTAGTACATGGATCAGGCAATGTCACACGTAAAACATTACCAGGATCTATATTTTCATCTTGAGCTTCGTTTATGTCATACAGTGATGGCATAACAACACTAGACCACTCAACATCAATGGGATCTTCAACATAGTAAACTTGAGTTGCTTGTACTGCTAAAATGAAGGGCTCATCTGATATCTTCTCACCGGTATTGAATAGATGCTTGAAATTCACAGAAGTGATCCCAAACTGATCAGTCTTTACCCATTTTTCTTCTACACGATTATCAACCCAGTCACATTTGAACAGCACTACTTTTCCTTCATGTTGATAATTCAGCTCAAGAATTTCCTTTATAATGCCATAATATGCCTTGTTTCTTACACTAATATTGTCACCTTTTCCTTTTTCAAAGGATGTGGTTTGTGCAACAAGAGCTACTCCACTACTTTGAACCGGCCGACCCTCATCATATGATTGTGTATGATAGTCTATCCCATTTATAGTGTAGCTACTATACTTCAGCGCGATGGCTCTTTAGCTAATATTTTTATCTCTTGTGGTGCTTCATCACCCATTTTTGCCACCTGTGATTATGAAATGCTATTGTGACACTAGAATGGAAACATATGTCTTATATGTTGATAAAGCCACATGCCCACTTACGAATAATTTAAACCACTCATGAAAGGTCTCGTAATGCACACGGTTGATTTCTCGTTGACTTTGATGACCAATAGAGGAAAGGTACTCAATATGCTTGCTACAAAGGTTACATTTATCACTCGACAAGGAAGAGAGAAATAACCTAATAACACTACATAATAGGGATATCTTACTTTAAGTATGGTTCAATGTTGTCGTAGTTGAATAAAACGTATCTGTGGGCTTGAAGCCAAGTTTTGTTATCTAAAACCATAATGCACTTGCCAACCAGCCCTCGACCAATGTTGCAGAAGAACGGAGTTGTATCACCAATTTCCATATCCAAACCTCCATCATTCCTAGCTCCTCGGTTAAACCGAGTCTCGCCATCTAAATAGCGAGAGCAAAATGTCAAGCTCTTGTCGAATAAATAGCCCTCCGCAATTGATCCTTCCACATGACTCCTAGTATGGACATATCCCTTAAGCTTTCCTATATACCTACAATTATGCATACATTACTATGCATAAGTTCAGTTATGAAATAAATTATTGTCCTAACAAATTAATACTACAAAATATCTCTCTATAGCCCACATGCTTCGAAAATGTATAGGACCAGCAATCATTGCTTGGGCTGGAAGATGAACCATCAAGTGCACCATAATGTCGAAGAAAGATGGGAGGAATATAGCCTCAAGAAGGCTCAAGGTCTCAGCTATTTCAGCCCCTAATCTTTGCATGTCACTTATGCAAATAACCGGTGAGTACATTTGCTTGAAAAATCTGCTGACGCGAATCAGTACCGCACTCACTCTCTCTGGCAATGTTCTTCTCACAGCAAGTGGCAGCAAGTCTTGCAAAAGGACATGGTTGTCATGGCTCTTTAACCCAATTACCTTTCTCTCCTTCACATGCACATTACAGCGTAGGTCAGATGCATAACCATAAGGAAACATAGCACTTTTAAGTACTTTGCAAAATGTCCTCTGCTGATCATGTTTCATCGTGTAAGGTGCTGGAGGAAAATAAACTTCATGTTCATTAATATCAATAGGTTGAAGATCCTCTCTAATTTTGAGGGCTTCAAGGTCATATCGAGAATTAATGTTATCCTTGGCTTTTCCATTGATAGCCAACAATGTGTTAACTATGTTATCACACACGTTTTTCTCTATGTGCATGATATCAAAGTTATGGTGCATCAACAAATCCTGCCAATATGGTAGCTTAAACCAAATAGACTTTCTTTTCCAAATTATCAACGGATCCCCTTCCTTGCGTTTCTTAGATCTAGGCTTCTTCCCTTTAGGATCCTTCCCAAATCTGGTTTAAATATTTTCTGTCAGCTCTAAGATTTGCGTACCCGAAAGTGGAACGGGTGCTGTCCCACTTTCTATGTCATCAAATGTACGTGTATCATACCTCAAGTGGTGATTTGCATGTAAAAACCTACGATGCCCCATATAGCAAGTATTGCTACCATTTTTCAGCCTTAGAGAACATGTATGGGAGTGGCATTTAGGGCACGCCCCTGCTCCAGAAGTAACACACGCAGCCACACATCCAAGACCCAGAAAATCTGTAACTGTGCATATTATGGCAGCATACAACTGAAAATACTCCCCTGTTGAAGCATCATAGGTCCTAACACCATGAAGAAACATATCGACCATATCATCAACTAGCGGCTCGAAATAGACATCAATATCACTACCAGGAGCGTTTCGGCCTGGAATCAACAATGGTAGGATGAAATTTGGTTGCTTCACAATCATCGAGGGTGGAAAGTTATAAGGAATCAATAAGACAGGCCAAATGCTATAGCTGAGATTACTGGACCTAAACGGATTAAAACCATCTGTAGCTAGTGCAAGCCTAATATTTCGGCTATCTTTAGCAAAATCTAGATTTTTTTCATCAAAGTCTTTCCAAAGAAGAGAATCTGCCGGATGCCTAAGCAAACCATCTTGTGTGCGCTCTTCTGCATGCCATCTTGTGAGAGCCGCAGTTCTGGAGCACACAAACAACCTTTGAAGCCTTTTCTTTATCGGGAAGTAACGAAGAACCTTCTTAGGAGCCTTGTGGACACGTTTCCCATCTGCACACTTCCTTTCAGATTTCCATCGGGAAGCATTACATTTTGGGCATGAGTTGGCATCGGTATTGTTCTTCCAAAACAGAATGCAGTCATTTTCACATGCATGGATATTAACATACCCAAGTCCTAGGCACTTGACTAGTTTTTTGGCTTCATTGTAGTTCTTGGGTATTGCAGACTCAGGGTAAGAATCTTTGAGTAGATCTAAGAGCAGATTAAAACTTTTATCGGACCACCCTCCAAGCAATTTGGTGTGAAGAAGTCTCACTAGGAAGCGAAGCTTTGAGAAATTCTTACAGCCTGGATATAGCTCTTGTCTAGAATCAGCTTCCAACTTGTGTAGAGATTCTAAAAAAGAATTATCCTGATCTGAACCACAATCCTCTTCAAAATCTCCCCTGTGATCTAAGCCACCAGCTAGGTCTCTTAGCAAATCAGAAATATCGTCGCCCTCATCCCTATCGTCGCCCTCATCACAATTAGGCGGATTCGTGAAAGAAGAGCCACGTTCTCCATGAAACATCTAGTGTTTGTATCCTTCCACAAATCCCTCACATACTAGGTGCTCACGGACTTTGGTTTCTTCTCTCCAGTATGAATTCACACATTTTTTGCAAGGACATAAGATTTTGTTCTTGACTGATGATTTACTAAATGCATAGCCCAGGAATCTAGCAAGCCCTTGTAACTACTCCTCCGTATGCCTACGTGCAAGCGTACATATACATCACGTTAAATCTGATTTCATCAAGTACTAACTTATAAGAAATTTAAAATGTGTCGTACCTAGGCGCATCCATCCAACTTTTATCCATGTTAGCTGCACACCTGATCACTAGTGAATCTAAATGCCTCACACACTGTCCATACAAAAAGGACTGGAAAAATTCAAAATCTAAACTAAACTTGAAAAGGACAAAATCGAAGCCTTTCTATGCCTCGCAATGGATCACAGGAAACAATGTAGTATTGGCATTCAAAATCTGAACTAAACAGATACTGGAAAAAAAATTCAAAATGGACATAGTACATGTGGAAATAGCTTTCGACATCCACACATAAGTAGGGCGTCGGGACTCGGGGCAGATAAACTCACCGGAGTGGTTGCAGCAAGCACGTCAGGTTGATGGTCTCCTGAAGATGAACGCCTGCAGTGTGGTCTTCTGAAGAAAAAATGCCCTCACTGGGAGATAAAATCTGCAGTCAGTTTTGCATTTGTGTATGTTGAAATCTGGTTTGTAAACAAGCAAAACTATTTAACAGAATGAATATGTGTCATTGTAATTGACCAGCATCTCATGTATATCATTGGTCATTTACTTCAGTTGATCTGGACAAACTAGTAATATAGCTCCACAAAAACAGAACTAGTAAGGAATGTATATTCAACAAACAAGAAGCATGTCACAATTGTGAGCTTATTCATATCTAAGTACGGGTGCAGCTAGCTTACATGTTGAACTAAAAATTCTGGCATAATGGTTACTAAAAGTGATACATTTCCTCCTAACTGACCTATTATCAATGAATAGCTAATAAAAAATAAATTGCCTTTCAGCCTAATGCGAAAAACCAGAAATTGAGAAACTGCTGAAATCATCCTGTGGGTTGACCCCTCAACCAGAATACATTGTTTTATTGGTAGAAAACAAATGGATACTAGGTAACTTTGCTTTGGAGGGTCCCGACTTCTATTTTCAGAAATGCTAGTATCAAAATCACTGCATACATCTGCATTCAGTTGCATACCACAAATTATACATCTTACAAATTCCACAGCAAAGCAACGGCATCTAGCTACAGCTATCTCTATGATTATTTCTACACCAGGATCATACCCTCAAGGGCGTTGATCATCTCTCCCCAGCATTTCTCTATGATTGGTTCTGCACCCAGATCTTAAAGCATTTTAGCGAGCTTCTTTAAACCAAAATGCAGTGCATACACAACATAGAAGAGAAAAACAAAAACAAGATCCCTGTATGATTCTCCAAAATAACAGTCATGATTCATGAGTTGCTTGAAAAAATAATGAGGATGAAAATGATGACACCATAGCTGAGGTAGTAATGAGAAATTATATGGTTGATTATGCAAAAAATACATGCTTACAAAATATAGAAAAATGTTTCTTTCTGATTGTGTGTAAAACTGGCAATGACCATATTAAAATTTAGTTTTTGCAACTGGCTACTAAACAGTTTTTGCAGTAAATTTCAACAATGGATCCGTGGGCTAACTGACACAAGTGAGGGATGGATCCGTGGGCTAACCTGATGATCGATGTTGGAGACACAGACCATCCGGTGGATCACTTCCTCCCACTGCGCCTAGCTCGTCGTGCCCCTGAACTCGTCGTGCCACCGAAGGCCAGAGAGAGCACGTGGGCGTGGAGGTGACAGGGCGGTGTGGGGCGCCGGTGGACAGGCAAGACCACGAGCGGCGGAGAGGCCAGCCGGAGACAGCACCTGGACGGGGTGGCGTTGTGTTCAACCATCGGGCAGATGTCGAACCCCAGAATTCGTAACAGAGAGCTTTAAGTAAAACCACCCGCTAAGTCGAAACGTCAACCCCGACCTCAACCCCTGGGTATCAATCCCAAGAGAAGTGGAGTGATATAGCTCCGAATAGCCCGAGATGTCAACCCCGAACTTTCTCCGGCAAACTAATGCACGGATTGAGTAGGGTGATATAGTCTCCTCACTCTTTCACTACCGAGCCGGAACATCAACCCCAAACTCGTCCCGACAAATTAATGCTCGGCTGGAGTAGGGTGATATAGTTCCCAACCTCTCAGTAGCAGAGTCGCTTCACAGGGGTGATTAAACCTAATAACTCTATGATAGGAATCCTGAAATCCTACCCACAACATGTGCTTCATCACATACACACACGACACATGAGCAGGCGAAAACAACCAGATTTCACAGCAGTGACTCTACGACCGAAACTGCAATATTATACGTTTGAAACTTAACAAACATATATTCACGCAAGGATCCGAAGATCCAAATACACAGCGAAAGAGTATTTAAGGCTACGAAGCTGAAATAGTAGGCTGAAAGCGGCAGCAGAACAAACCTAGCTGCCCAACCCCAGGGGCAGGATCACTGCCTGGGATTCCCAGTGACTAACCGTCGTGGGTGTCGATCTCTAGGTAGAAACCACCCTCGGGAGGGGTAGTTTCCTCTGCAATAAAAACATCAACAACAGCGGGGTGAGTACAAAATTGTACTCAGCAAGACTTACAGTGCGGAAATTAGTAATAGACGTGCCAGGTATCAATAAAAGGGGTAATTGTAGACTATTTTGCGGAAAGCCAGTTTTACCTTTGTCAATAGGAGTAGGTAGATGAGAAACCGACTACCAGAATGCTTTTCAAAGGGGATGAGTCGAACACTTCGCGATCAGTCCTTACTGCATATCACCACACCCTAGATACCTCGACCCATCCTCGACCACCCTGGGAGGAAGCTGTCGCTAACCACGTCCTTAGAGTTGGCAAGTTTTAACGTTGGTTATAGTTGTCTAATTCGACGCAGGTAATCGCCAAATTGTCCATAACCGCGGACACGGCTGTTCAAACAGTTCAAACCCTGCAGGGGTGTACATCTTTACCTACACGCATCAACCGACTCCTAATGCCAATGCAATTCACACACTTCACGAGGTGTGCTGGCGGAGGGTGATTGAACACGACCTTTACAATGCTTTCGACCTAGGTATGAGCCACCCTTACGGGCTAGTCCATGTACATCAGTCCGGCCATAACTATGACACGGTCCCATAAGTTGTAGCAGGTGATACATCCCCGGACTCGAACCGTGTGTAACCCTTACACCTATATTGAAGCACACCACCACATCATTTTTCATGCACCCGGCAAATGGAAATGGCAAACTATGCAGCTCATACTCTAAGTCTAGGCAAATTATTCAGTCGTGGGTGGTCCATTATCCCACCCGTGTAGAAGTACGCGAATCTTGGGTCAATGTACGTCGGGAACCGGTCCTTGCGGGAAGACGAGACAACCCACCATGCTCCCAGCCATGGCCTCTCGTCTAAACCCAGATATGATTAAGCAAGTTCATTAGTTATCCCGGTGAATACCCACCTACCACGTAACCCATCCAATAGTGTGAATTTGTCTGCCCTCCAAGAAATTATGACTTCTACAAGTCTAAGCATGTCTAAGCATTAGTAATATAGCAAGCATTACTAACGTGTACACTATTCTACCATTCTAGATAGGTTAGGATGGTGGTGGAGTTATTTAAGCGACAAGGTGAGTCTTATTCATCGGACTAGGGTTTTGCTTAGCGGAAAAGTAGCAGTTGAACGCATGTGATAATGAATTTAAAAACCACTAATACTTTGCAAATAGTAGGAGTTTTGCAATGTGACCAAAGGGGATGCTTGCCTGGTTGCTCTGCAACTAAACCCTGCTTGTGATCGGAATTATCGTCTTCTGGACCTTCCGGCTCTAACGGGGAAGAACGAAAACACCGAAAACAAGGGTATAACAGTAAATATCTAAATGCTGAACATCGGCATGAGATGAAATGCATGCCATGGCATAGAGGACATAAAATAATGACTAATGCAAGTGGAATCAATTTAATCGGAGTCCGGACGCATAAAATATCGCGATCCAAAAATCCTCCGGCTAATCGGAAACCCTAATTTGAGTTTTTAGCAAATTGTATTATTCCTAGCATGCAAACATGGATGAAAATGACATTTTTGAATAGATCTTCTTTTTCTAAACATTTTGATATATTATTTGCATTTTTCTGATTAAAAATGGAGTTTCTATGGATTTTATATGATTTAATCCATTTTAAATACTTTGTTGTATTTTTCTCAGTAAAAATAATCTTTAAAGAAATTCAATATTAGCAGAGGCTGACATGTGGGCCCTGGGTCAATTCTAGTCAAAATTGACTCAGTCAATGACAGTGGGGCCCACCTGTCATATTTTTTCCTTTTTCTTTATTCTTTTTGTTGAAATTCTTACATGTGGGGCCCATATGTCACAATTTCCTATTTCATTTAATCTTTATTTTAATTCCTGTCGCATGGGGCCCACTGTCATAGAGACATCTTCTAATGAGCTCATTTACATCACCGTTCAGTTATCAAATATACTCATTAATGAGTCTGGTTAGCTATTAATTATACCATTAATATGTCTGAATAGCATTAAAGGGTATTAATTACAGCATTAAACCCTAATCATTGGTTTAGGGCAATTAATATGCCCTAACCACCGTTTTAATGGGCCATCAGTGCCTTTAAATGTGCTGGGGGGGAAGCTCGGTCGGTTGGCTCGCCCGGCCGGTGGTTTGCCGACGCGATGCTGCCGGCGGCGAGCCCTGGGGAGGAAAGGGTGGCGGCAGCGGGCTTACCGGTGTCCCGGCGGCGGCGCTAGACGGAGGGGAAACCGAGGGCGTCGGCGTGGCGGCCGGGAGGGCGGAGCTAGCGGCGGCGGCTCCGGGTGCTCGGTACCGAGGGGAGGCGGGGCGGGGTGGCACCGGGTAGAGCGGCGGAATGGAGCCGGAGGGGGCGGCTCGGCGGTGAGGTCGCTCGGGAAAGTGGCGCCGGGCACGGGAGCTTGGGCGGCGGAGCTCACCGGAGGAGGAGCGCGAGCAGCGCTAGGGCGGGGCGGCGCGGCTTAGGACCGAGACAAGGGGAGGAAGGCGGGCGGCGAGGCGCTAGGCGGCGGGGCAGTCCGAGCGGAGCGGCGCTAGGGTGGCCGGTGGCGAGCTCGGGAGCGATGATGCTCGGGTGGACGAAGCGGCGAGGGGACCTCGGGAGGGCAGAGCCAGAGAGCTTGCAGAGAGAGAGAGGGCTCCGGGGGGAAAAGGATTAGGGAGAGGAGGCGGTGCTGAGCAAGCATGAGGTGGCCGGGGTGAAAGGGGAGGCCGCCACGGGGAGGCAGCTGCGTGGCACCAGGGAGAAGCCAGAGGAGGGAAGCGGCGCTGGAGAGGATAAGGACGGGGTGGGGGCTGTCGGCAGCTTAGGGAAGAAGGGAAAGGGAGGTAGCAGACTGGGCTGGAAGGGGAGGGAATGGGCCGGGAAAGCCCATCCGGTGAAAGGATTAGATTTAGGGTTTATTTTCATTCTTTTGATTTTCTGTTTGGATTTCTTTGATTTCAATTCAAATAACTTCCAAATAATTCAACAAAACTTTGAATCTTACTTTGAATTCCCTGCCAACATTCTCCAATCAGCGATGCATAAGGAACATCTGGAATAACTTCGAGGATTTCTACCAGAAGATTTTGAAATTTCAGACTAGATTCATGATAGGGATTTAGGGTTACAAGACATAACACAAAAATTCAAGATTCTACTCATTTTTAGTAAATGGATTACATGCCATGATGCGCAAGATGCATATTACAAAGTTAGTAAAATAGGGATGTTACAGCAGAGACAACAACTGCACGCGCGGCGGCATTGTGTTGAACCAGCGGCTATGGTTGGGGTGGAAGTGGGGGCTGGGAGGAGAGGGATGGGGCAGTAGGCACCGGCATGTTGGGTGGACGAAGAGTCCCGACGGCGTGCTGGCGACGGCGTGCGGCTTGCCAGCTGCGGTTGGCGGCGGAGGGAGTGCGAGGCGGCAGATTGGGGAATTTTGGGAGCGTGAGGAGGCCGATTGGAAAATACTTTGCCCCGCGCTGTGTTTTTGGCGCTAAGTTCTCGCGCACGTGGGCCAGCCCAATTGGCCACCAACAGTCGGTCGGCATTAATCGCCGACCAATAGTTTGATGGAGAAAGAATCTTTCCCGACCGACAGTCCGACGTCAAATATCCAAGTATTCCCGACCGATAGTTCGTCATTATATGTAAGTATTACCGACCAACAGTTCGATAGAAACTTTCCCAACCAACAGTCCGTCGGTGAATGTGACTTTTCTCGACAGACGCCAGTAGGGAATCTGGTGCTGTGTTGTAGTGACGGTTGTAAAGCCCGAGTTGTGAATAATTAGCTTAGCTTGAGTTTAACCTTGATTAACTCATAAAACTAGTTTCCATCCCCTGCATACATTCACGCATATGCATTTCAAATCAAATTCTAAAATGCTGCTCTAGGGTTGCCTTCAATTAAACCTAGTAAAATTACGAACCGTGGATCTCAATAAGTTTAATCTGTGTTCACGGTTTAACGTAGCGATTATATATCAACTAAGGATTTCACTTGCAACTCCCTAAACTTACAATTTCTCTTAGTTTCTCTACCTCAAAACCGAAATAATACCAGGTGGAAGTATCACTAAATGGATAGGATTAAGGGAGTAGTATGTCAACTAATGATTCCTTTCAAACTAATTAAATTTTTGAATCCATGTTCCTTTAGCATTTGAACTATAAGTCAATCAAAAATGCAAAGGAAATACCTAGGGCATAAAAGAAAAGAGTTTTTGCCCTGCTTCCTGTTGGGCCGCTCGGCCCATTCTTTCTGCCCCTGTGCTTGCCGAACCCTTCCAGGGCATAGCACCGCCGGCGCCTGCCGTTTGCTTCACCTCAGCGCATGGATCAGCAGAGCCTAATGCAGAAATTCTCGCCACGTCCATTGGCCACGCGTCCATTAGCAAGCCAATCTCTTTCTTCTCTCCATGCAAACGTGGTTCAACCCTCGGACGTTCCAAGGATCCCTGGTTCTCGCCGGTTCCTGTCTCCCGGGAGCATCGCCGCTTCTGCCCAACTCCGGCGAAGAGCTGACGGATCTCCCGAGCGTTTCACCGCCGTGTCGACCGCCTTCTCCCAGCACGAGCCCGAGCTCCCCGGCGTTTTTCCTTTGCAACCGTGGCGAGTCCTTCTTCAAGCTTGATCAGCCGAACCTAGCTCCTCCTCTCTCGGGTGAGCTCCTCTTGACTTCTCCTTCCTTGCGTTGCAAACTATGAACTTTGCACCGGCTGCTCAGCTAACGACTAAATCATGGTGTTAATCAAATTGAAGAACATTCTACTAATTGCTCAATCCGCAGTATGCCTTGATCAGCTAATTAAGGATCAATGCATTCGGTTAAGATTTTTCTTCTCCCTCCAACTATTCTCTAATGGGGGTTGTTAGGAATCAGAACCGGGCACAAATGTGTGCTCTGAATACTGAGCTAAGCATCAGAATTAAACCCACTTTGTTACCTCTATAACTCATGTGCTGAGCTCTGATGCTTAATACCTATGCTAACCAATATGAGTATATACTACTCTGACTAAAACCGAGTAATGCCCCATTAACCAAATCCAACTAAGCATGGTGCTGCTGTTGATTTTGTCTATGGTATGATCTAGCAAATGTAATAATCCTGTGCATGTATATTAATTTGTCTAAGACCAAATTTAATCCTAATGATCGGATCTGAGTAGATGGGTAATCATCTTATTTTTGCTTAAGCTAAGATCTGACCGTTCCGAATAATCAGGTTGTTAGGAGATCACCTAAGTTCAGTAGTTGATCTTCACTATATATATATATATATACACCATTCCAATTAGAACTCTAATGACTAAGGTTTAAGTAACGATCTGCTCATTCATAGTTTAGTTGATATCTATATGCTCTAATGGAATCAATTATCACTCTCCAGTTCTATCATTTAGCTAATTGCTGGAAGAACTAAACCCTGTCCTGTACTGAGAGAAATACAAAACAAAAGAGGATCTCAATCCTGATTTAAACTTGATGGTTCACACGTAGATCACCCGAAGTTAAGTTTGAGTAATTCCAGCATGTTTAATCCTCATGAGAATAATTAGTCCTTACTGAAATATACATGCATAAACATATATATATATATATATATATATATCTGTCCTCTTTAGTTCTGTTATTAAAACAAGAAAAAGGGTAGAATCAGCATGCTTTGTTCAAAAATTTGGAGTAGAAGTAACCACTCCAAATGCATCTGATTATATATAAATTTGGTATTTTAATTCAATGCTGAAACTGTTGATAGATGGAGGAATTCCCAGCACCTGTGTACCTCTGTACCAAAGAATTCTGGATGAAATTGTAGTGCTTAGGACTTCTTTAACCTCATCCGAACCAAAATCAATGAAACCATTATTATCTACTGGCTGGCAAGTAATGTTAACCCATTTGTATTTAGATACAAGTTGTACTTAACCTTTCTTGTTTAATCATAGCTTAACCTGCATAGCTGCTCCCAGGAATCAATCCGGTTAGCTGTTAGTTACTAAAACTGACCCACAATTGTAATAGGCACAGTTTCCATTGGTCTAATCACCAAATAACATTTAGTAAATAAGCCAAGATGTAGCATTAAGATAAGTATGCCTCAATATAGCAAAAGGGTTCAATGTAAACTGATTATTAAGCTAGCAGCTAACAAATAATACTAGTCTAAACAATGTCCTAAAACTGAAGTCAACTAATGGTATATAGATGGATTGCTTCAAACTTGGGTTAGTTTATTTAAAATGGTTTATTCTTCATGAAACAATTGGTCTTTCCTAGAGTGCATAAATCTGTAGACATATATATACATATAGGAACCCGCATATGAGTGCCATGTTAATCTTATGAATGAAAGATTTTAAAGTTCAATCTACTCTCAGATACATGGTTAAGGTTCACAACTTCAAATTGGATCAACTTAATAGCATCAAAGCTACATTCTCATCTCATGTAGTGTAGGAGGCATGGCATGCATATCATTAGTTTCAAATTGCTTCAGCATTCTTATTTGCTTCTTTCTATTCCTTTTATTGCGGTGTTCCATTTGCTAGAACCGAGTACTGAGGATTCAATTGAGTGTGATCAGCAGCAGGAGGACTACCCCGAGCAGTCAGGCAAGCTTGCACGCTTGTTGAATTAATTCCAGTTACTCTTATGCATGCTTGTTCAATTTGTGTCGTGTAGTTCGAATACTTCCAATTGTTGGCTGTGATATTTCGTTACTAGCATGAGTAGGTTGCTCATGTGGATGTTTGACATGGATGTGTCATTTAAATCACCTTAACGCAAACTTGAACCCTCTGGGGAGTTGTGAGAGACGGGATCGGACCCGTGGAAGACTTGACGGGTATGGCGACCGCATGATCTTACCATAGTGGTCAATCCTTGAGCTGGCGAAGATATGTTCGATGCGAGTTAGAGAAGGGTAATGGTCGGCCAACTATTACCCTCGACTGTATCGACGTACCTTCGTTCGAGGTGCAAGTGATAGTCGTTACCTCCCTCGACTAAACTTGATCCGGGATAGGTGTTCCGGAATCCCTCTAATGGCTAGTAGGTCTTAGAGGGAATAAAAGGAATTTGGTTGTGGTGATTTGCTATGATTGGAGTCCCAAATTGAGTAGTAGCTTCTAATGCAAATCTTGGTGATGGTTACTTGTTGGTAACTATTTGATGATTGTGATATGATGCTATTGGTGTAGCTTCAGATCTGGAATTATGTTCAATTCGATGGAAAATCAGGTTGGAGCTTGATTAGGTGGTTCAATACCTTGTTATTCATGCACCAGATGCTAGGGATGGTAGTCCTTAGCTTATTTTTACTGAAATTGGATTGTATTTCTTCTACCGTCATTTAATTGTTCAATATGCTTAAGTTTAACTTGGAATAAGCAAATGCAACTTGCGAGTACGAAAGTACTCACTCGGGAATTCAAATCCTGCAGATGATCCTAGTATCGACGACTTTTACAATGCTGAAACTGAAATCCCTTCTGAGTAATACTGCGTGGTTATCCGACTTGGTCTACGGGAAGATTGTATAGCTTTTGGGGAATGGTTTTAGTGAACCATTTCCATGTTTATACGGATGTTCCGCTGCTGTTTTTGAAGTTCAGTGTGCTGAAAATGACTTTTAGGTCATGTAGTATTGAAGTAGAATGTTTCCTTTGTATGGATGACATATAAACTCTTAAATCCTCCTCATATGTAGAGTTTTGTGATGGTATTCGAGTTGTTTCTAAAAGCTGCCCAGGTACAATGCGTGTATGTGATGAAGTGCTTGGGTATGCCGTGAAGAATTACAGCGGTTCTTTCTTTCACTGAGTCGAGTAGCTGACGGTTGAGTGACCCGCTGGCTGAGATGCGATGCCGGCCAGGCAGGGTGTGGGTGTATTCCACCGGGCCTTCGGGTGACCCACTAGCTTTCGGGCTAGGTTAGGGTGAGGGTGGACTCACCGGGCTCCTCTGCTTCTATTCTGCCTAGTGGATTTGAAAACAGTTCTAAGTCTTCACAAGATTTTGAAATCTTATGTGGCTTTGGGAAGTTTTGTCGCTTCCGGCCGGCTTGTGTTGGTCAGGTGTCGGATCACTCCGCCTCGGTGAGTACGGCGCAGGTACCGTGCCACCAGGTCGACTGGTCCTTCGGTCCTTGGCGACGATCCGTTCCCTTAATCATATCTGATTTCGGAGTCCGTTACAACGGTGAGCAGTTTATGCTACAGTCTGATAGTGAGGAACTGCAGAAGAGAAAAACCTAGCTCGGGCCGCGAGGCGGTAGCGCGGGTAGGTTGTAAGTATTGTTCGAGGAGGTAGAAGGAGCTACCAGCCTCTAGATGACGACTGTTCAGCTGGATTGTCCAGCACTGAATACTGTCTCGATATAGACGAACTTGATTTCGAAAATGCTCTTGAGTCTACTATTCCGTATTTCGATTAAGAACTTACTTTTCCGCATAATATTCAACTTAGTGTAGAGCCACTTCTTGAACAAGCCTTGCATGAAATACATCTGTTATTCCCTCCTGTGGGATGCTTGCGAGTACATTCAATGTACTCACCTGGCTTGTTGATTTAGCCAGACGAAAGAGACACCAACTCCGAGGATACGACTGAGTTCGTGAAAGTTAGGGCTTAATCCCAGTCAGTTGCCTGTCGGGTATGGCATACTGATGGGCCACATCACCGCTTGATTTCCGCTACAAATTTCTAGCCGTTGGGCTACACGTAAAGGACCTCGTGTAGTCCGCCTTGACGCCGACCTCGCCGCTGCCGTCAGCCTCGCGCATGATCGCGGCCGTCAGCTTAGCGCATGATTATTCTAATTTTGCCCCTCAAATCTATGTACTGCCTCGTACTGTATAAGTTGGATCATATATACTACCCATAGATTCAACAGTATAAACTAATCTCCACCCTTAGATCTTTAGAAATGGACATCCCATATTTAGCCGTGTGCACCGTAAAAGACCTCCTCAAATATGATCGAGCAATCCTTATCACGTCGGAGTATTTGTTACTATTAGCGTTGACAGAATTGTACGATGATGATAAAACAACACATGCAGATTGTTCAGTGTGCAAAGCTTAAAAGCAGCCATAGCTTGAACCGAAAAATATATGTTACGCGGACCTGACACTAAAATGTTATACTGGTACCATGGTAATCATTTGCTCGAACACACTTTAGTAATTAAAATATTATTTTTTTAGATATTGAGAGACAATACCTCATAAACCCATATTGCCTCTTCCTCATTTTTTATCCCCTCTTACTCCCTTGAGCTTTCCTCTTAGGCTGCCGTCCTTCCTTTCCTATCCCGATCCGCAGCCTCCCCTCCTAGTGCCAGCTCTGAGATCCCTCTTCTCCCTTCCAACTGAACTTCCACATCTTCATACTCCCTCCTTATCTCACTTTCTGGATCTCCTTCTCATTCCCCTTTCTCCTCCTACCCAACCCTTTCCCCTCTTAGCTCACCTATGGCGCACGAGGCACCGGCTTGATAGGGAGAGGCCGGCGGCAAGGGGCTGGAGGCGGTGCACCTAGGCGGTGAAGCACTAGAGGTAGCGACCAATGGTGGTAGAGGGGCTATGCAGGCTGGTGGCCATCCTGGGCAGGCGGTGGCGGTTGCAAGGCTCGGCGGGGGTTGCAGCTTCAGCTCTAGCGTACGCCTAGATCCCCAATCCCGACGGAGATGTGCATCTGGCGACAAGGTCATGGATAGATGGACGATCTTATTAGGGCCCTGGCCGGCCTCCACGTGGATGACGGGGGTAGGAGGTGAGTAGCTAGAGGGATGAATGATGCATATGGTTGAAATAAAAGAGAAGGAGAGAGTAAAAGTTGACGATCTGTACATGTGGATTCCAAGACAGCGGCGGCAGCTATTGGAATCAGGAAAGAAAAGTGTGGAAAGGAGGGATACAACATTAGGGTGGAGGCTTTACTATGTGGAGGGAATAAAGCCATTAAATAAAGATCTAATGGTTAAAATAAAAATATGAGTGATGGCAAATTAAAAGATACCCCTCCTCCATCTCATAATACAAGGCATAGTTCGATTGGTTAAGACAAGGTTTTAGCCATTAATTACTCTATTAATATGTGGTTTTTATAATATAAAATTATAATTATAAGTAAGTATTTTTAATATAAATATAATAATATCAATTTATGTCATATACTTACATTAATAGAATAGTTGTTGATTAAAATTTTATTTTAACCATTTAAAGTACGTATTACGTTACGAAAAGTTAACTGTGGTTAGACACTCCAATCAAATATCACGATGATGTTCGGCAGATATTATAGGAGCTGCACTATTTTCACGTCACGCTACGTACGGCAAAACGTATGCTGACCAAAACGCTGGCCAGCTAGCTAGGTCTCAGATACTGCGGTAGCACAACCGGGCAGGTGTAGTGACAGCTGCAGCATAGCTTTCCGTGTCAATGTTCACCGCAACCCGAAATTAATGCCTCCCTCTTCATGAGTTCACACAGACACGTTTCGGCACCATGTCGAGGGCCTAACTGAGGAGCTGATGCAGCGAGTCAACTGCCGGCCATGTCCAGATGTAGCTCGGCAGTCAGCACTCACAGTCATAGCACCATCTACTCCACGGGGTAGCTAGCTATAGTAGCCCGACCGACCGGCACCGTGAGCCTCTTTTTACTCGCCGGCCGGACGGATCGCAAAAAGAGAACGCCACGGGATCGCAATATCGCATAAACTAGCACCGAAAGGGTCGTCTTTCGAATTAATATTTAGTCGCTGCTCTGTGCGTTGCGTGAGATGCGAACATTTCAGCAAGATGTACCAACGTGCTTGCTGTAATAGCGGACACGCGAGAACACAGGGGAAGAAGCTAGCGCATGTAGGATTATATATGCCCACCCGAGCAGGGCACGTGCTGATCAGTGTCGACAAACACGCACACGCGTGCACGTTGAAGGCTGATCTATCATGTGCCTCAACGGCGACGAAACTGTCACACATACATCCATTGCGTTTGGCAACACTAGGAGGACGAATTTAGCCAATTTACAGTATTTGTTTGCTAGCAGAAAAGATTTACGTCCGGTCTAACAGATGTGATTTTAGCTTAACATGTTGGCGACCCGAGGCTGAGCACAAATCAAATCACAAGGTCCGTGTGTCCTTTAGCGCGCGGTAGCTTTCGCCCTGGGGCGACAGAATTGGAGCCAGAGCAATACGACAAAATTTAGTTCTTCAAGAAAGAAACGTCGTAGGGGCAGAGACAGGGCAGAAAACAAGCAGAGGCCAATCGTGTGTCATTATATTACTCTTTTTGTTGTGGGGTACCAGATATCCATTCTGCTATTGTGTCGAACTGTGTATGCACGTGCATTGGATGCATTACAGCCTATCACAATCCGGCAATACTCCTTCGAAACAATAAAATATGGGAATCTAGAGGGCTCTTAGATTTATAAAAATTTTAAAACGTAGAAAAAAATTTAAATATCATGATATGTTGGATCCTATATAAATTAAAAGTAGAAAAATAGGTACCATATGTTATTTGGTTATACCAGAGAAAAAACACATAAAATTTATTTTAGAGATCTGATGCATGTCATAATTGTCATAGAAATAAAGAAAATTTTCTAAGAAGTTGGGCTCACTAAAAATTTTCCTTTGGATTTGAACGCAAGGTGAGACATAGAAAAAATTCCTAAACTTTCTAATCCTACAAAGCAAACAATTTCTAGAAAAAATTTCTATAGATTAGAATTCTATAAAAAAATTAAGATTTCTTTGAATCAAAGATGTCCTAGATTGGAACAAATTATAAGGGGATAGAACTGGAAGTGTATACAGTTTCTTTCTTCTTCGTCTTGTTTTATTTTTCTGAGAGAGAACCTCATAAAATTTGGGCACACGATTTACCATATAATTTATTCATTGGATGCAATAAAAGATGACGCGGGATGTCCATGCTACGTAGATTGACATTTATCTTGGAGGCTACGTTTCGGCGATATTCGTTTCACATTCGTGCCATGTGTTACGTACTATTTGCTAATTGCATCCATCAGTGCATTCGCCAGCAATTAATAATCCAAAAATCATGGTATGCAAGTAGTAATAACAAACTGCTCATGAACATAAGATAGCTAGCGATAATATCTGAACTAATGAACCATCCTGGTCTCTTGGTCAACCTCAGATATTTCGTGTAGATAAAGATAGGGATCCCTATAAATCTAAATACATGGAAAAAGTGCACTTTGTGACTACTACTACTATTTCTTAGAGTTTTTCAAGGAAACATCGTTTAAAAAAAAATTGATGAGCACGACAAGTAATCTTTTCGTGGACCTATCATGGAACGAGCAATGTTACAAAGTGATCAATCAAATGGTCAATTATCTCGCTCATGAAGACTGCAGTGCGCAGGATATATATTAGAGTAGAGCTAGTCGTGTACTCGTCGGCGTCCCACGTCCACACTCTTAACAATATAAAAAGGTTTTTTTGGCTATTATAGAAACGAGTTCCCTTTTTCTGTAAGGTAACATAAAAAGGATTTCAGTAAGTGCCATGGCAAAAATGCAAAATTAAGGTAATACCATCCTAAATGTCCCTCGCTGCTCAGCAATATATTGAACGCTGGAAATTATGGAAAATACCAATGCTGTCCAATTTTCCATCGATGGCTCCATTAGGCTCTGCAAAATGTCCATTTTAAAAGCATCCGCAGCAGCATCATTATTTGATTTTCTATAATTAAATATTAGCTCAATCTATCAAAAATTAGCTCCCAGCAGGTTCTCTATCCCACACCGCATCCTATCTTGTTCTGCATCTTCCCTCTGCTAGTCACTATGTCTAGCGAACATCCTGATTCTACATCTCGCCAACCGTCAGAGATCTCGTCCCTGCCATTCTTCTTCGTATCTCCTCCCCGCCGTTTTGCTCTACACGTTCCTCGACGTTTTGCTCTGACCGTCCTCCCCGCAATCGTCCCCGAGCAGTTTGTCACTGTCTCCCCCCCCCCTCCCCCGCACACATCCCCTCCGCGTGGATCCCCCTCCTCTCTCTAGGCCGGATCGACCCCATTGCTGTCCTCTGGACTAGTCGGATCGACTACACGGCTGTCCCCCCATCGCCATCTCCGTCTGGATCCCCTTCCTCCCCTCTGTCCGAATCCCCCTCCTCCCGTCTCCGCCTCCGTTCGGATCCCCCCTCCTCCCTTCTCTCCGCCTCCGTCTGAATCGAGTCCGCAACTTCCTCTCCGACCAGATCAAGGCTGTCGTTGACCCATATGACCGGATCTACCTCTTTCTGGTCTTCATCGACAGCGCGGTCCTCTCCTTTCGATGAGCGGAGCTGTTGCTAATGTTGGTCCAATGATGACGAGGACTGGGTGTGCTACCCATGCGGCTGCCTCCTCCAGTGCCTCTAGTGGCATCAACTCGCGCCACTCCAAGGTAACCCACCTCCGCCCTGTCTCATCCCTTCCCGTTCGATGCAAATGGGTTCGATTTATGTGCAATGGTATAATCGATTTATGTGTTGTGGGTGGTGCTTGATCCATTCTCTATATGATTAAATTCGGTAGCTCCTCTGAAATCTGAAATGTACTATATGATCCAATCCCTACAGTTTTTCATTTTTCCCTATATGTCAAATTTCCGATGAAGATCACCTGGTGGTTAGAATAACCAGTTCTGAATGCAACTGGCTAGAGGAAAGATAACCTTTTTGATCTCACTATGCATCAATACCATAACACATTAAACAAGAACTAAAGTTTATGAATATCTTGGAGTTTTAGGCTGCAAATAACTTTGTGGGTATAAACCATGCTTATTCTTGCTCAATTGTTATTCAAACGAAGAAGCACCGGACCTGGCATAGATATTTCTATGCATCAGGTGATGGTGAATAAGATGATTTGGACAACTAGCTAGTGCAGCCGGTTGGTTGCTTGTAAGCATATGTATATTCGTTGGGTTACATACTTAGTTCTTGTTTCGTATGCTGTCACACATCTGTTGTACAGGGTAAATAGCAAATTTATCTTCTCAAAGATTGCAATGCAATATACCAGTCCAAATATAGCAGTCCAAGCAGAGCATTGTCCTGAAGAGAATAAAAGCAGCAAACAGAAGTCCAGAATAGCATGGGCCTGTGCAAACAACGAATCTGATTTCATCTCATGTGCGATATATATGAAATTTCCAATCTGTTTTTATGCAAATGGTGTATGCATAGCTTGTCTAGTAGACATATGTAGACATATTAATTTAGAGAGACATAATGCTAAGCCGCTGCCTTTACAATTTTGTTCTGCATTTTCCTAATGTAGTTGTTTCTCAGATTTTTGTTCAAGACAGCATGGACAAGGATCCGAATAGAGAGCTTCAAAGATGGTCATGGACAACAAAACAAATAGTGGTATAGCTTGTGACATTAAGAAAGTAGTTGATGATAAATCTGACTCCAGCGTCGTGTGTGTGTGTGGTATTGATATGAATATTGTGCTGCTTCAAATAGAAAATCTTGCGGTATACCTTAATCAAGTTTCTATAAATTCGAGCGAGCTGCTCCTAGCAGAAGAGGTAGATCAGCTTGTTGAAGACGAGAATTGTGTAGAACCTGACGATCATCCACCTTTCGACTATGAGTCAGATTTCAGTGGTAAACGCAAGGACTGGGAGTATCTTGAGGATGAGAGTATTTATTCCGAATAGTTGCTAAGAAACTTTGTATAAGTAGTGCTTATTATTGCGGTTGATCTGTAATTGACAAACATAGTGATCTAGCTACTTAAACCTATTGTACTGGAGCTGTATGCTTAAGACTATAATGTGGTATTTGAAGAACTATGTGTTGTATGGATTTAAATGTAATGTAATGATGATGCATGCATGGGAGTGTTGTGATTTATTCATGAATTATTCACAAATGTCTTCTTGCCTTGGGGGCATGATATTTTCTTGGGGGCATAGTATTTGAAGAAATGTCGTCTTACCTTGCATGCATAGTATTTGAAGAACTATATCTTTTTTTATTACCTTGGAGGCATGATATCGTCTTTGCAAATGTTGCCTATGAAGGATAAATATCATCTGTAGTGTAATATCCCATTGTATAGTTGTGACTATTGATATCCTAATTAACTTCCGGAGTTTGCCCTTTGGATAACTTTGCAAAGAAAGGAGAACGATGAAGAACATTTATATTATTGCACCCTAGTAAACCAAAAAATGCGTGCGAAATCCAGAGATTTTGTGAAGCCACAGCTTTAAGAATGATTGTGGGCTCGTGCACGTGTCCGGTATACATGTCTTGCAATGCTGCAAGGCAATTCTTTCACTTCCAGTGCATGCAATCTATGCTACCCAGCGTACCTGGAAAACCTCTTTCTTCTCCAATCTGAAGTAACTTAGCTGTATTGATCTCATTTGGAGATGTCAAATACTCATCTCCAAATACTTCAATAATAGCTCTTACAAATCTTTTGACGCTCTCATTAGCAGTGCTTTCTCTAATACGGACATAATCATCAGTAGCATCAGCTGCGACTCCGTAAGCAAACATTCTAAATGTCGTGGTAATCTTTCACAAAGAAGATAACCCTAGACCAACAGTGTGATTTCTTTTTTGTACAAAATAATCATCATGCTCTCCTACCACATGCAAAACGCGAAGAAATAGAGGACGAACCATTCTAAACCTGCACACATAGGAATATTTATCGGTACACAGGAGGTTTAACAAATTGGCCGAAACATAAATAACAATCCGTGGCAAACCTGTGCCGGAAGAATCTTGGGCCTTACATAGGGGCATCTAAAAAGTAGTCTTCGTATAGTCTCGAATGGCCTACTTGTCTATTGCGATGAACTACTTGACGCCCAATCACAGAACCACCATGGCGTTGAGCTTGTGATTGCTTATATTGTTCGTGTGCTACCTGCATGGTCTCATAGATAAGTTGGACGACAACAAATCGAACAGAGTTTCCATGAGAAAGCTACGATGACTCATGGTAGAGGATGAATGGGTAGAAAGAGCAAATGGCATTGGTGCTGATTGAGGAGGAAAGAAGAGCAAATAGCTGTGCATATATAGACCTCAATAATATAGCCCTTGGAAATATAGACGTTGAGAATATAGCCGTTGGAAATAAAGACATTGGAAATATAGCTATTCGAAATATGGCCGTTGGAAAAAAGCAGTCATTGGAAATATAGCCGTTATGAAAAAATAACCTTAAAAATAATGTGATAGTTATAGAATATCAATAAAATATAGGATTGTGAAATATAGAGAGTGAGATTTAGATAATCTACTAGAGCGTGAAGAGATATAGAGAGAAAATCTTTTTAAAAAGCTTTTTATATAGAAATATAGAGAATAAGGTATAGAGAACTTGCTGTGTATGCTGCAGACGAAACTCGAGCTGCCCTATTTAGTGTCGCCATGTTCTCCGGCAGCTCAGTGATACGTATCTCTGACATAGTACGCAATGTCATGGTTAAACTAGCTGTACGTTTTACCCATTGGATTAAAGAGGAAGGGTTGTGACTAACTGTAGATTATATCGATTATAGGAACCCTTATGCAAAAACAAAAAATAGCACTTGATTTGACTTTTGGCTCGTTATCCAACGTCTAGATCGAGTAGAGAAGAAATTTCAACCTCACATTACGTAGCTACGAGGTGAGGAGTACATGGAATGTGTAACCTCTGCGTCTAAAGTGTTCCGGACTTCGTCAATAGTTTGTAGGCGGTACTTATCCCTTTTGGGCGGGGAGACATTTGCCCAGTGACTTTGTTCATTGTCCTGTAGTGTTTTAGTTTTAAGAAAAGAAGTTATGTAGGTCTTCAAGCCTTATACATTACAACCAAATCAAAATCGCATGTTATATTTAAATTTGCACATCAGAAGCACATGATCAAAATAGCCATATAAACACACAGCCGTAGTTCAACATAATCAACCTTAATTGCACAACCAAACGTGGAAACCGAGATATTTAGGGTACTCTGGTGTGTCAGTACAGGTGCGACGGTGCTGTGGTCGACGATACCAATTTACCTCGGCCCGCTTGAAATTTGCATATTAGCGTTTACTGGCGTTCGTGTGAAAGACAGACAGTGTTTCAGGCAAGGTATGTCGTCTCCGTTGTCCTCCTCCTCCCTTGACTCAGTGGTGAATTTCTATGCTCCTTCTTCCTCGCCAATGAGTGAACGATGTGAAGGAGCAGGATAAGGGAAGAGCGAGTCCATCTGCGCTGAAGGAGGTAGAAATGTAGCTAGCACGTGGTTCCAGATGAGTCACTCAAGGTAGTAGAGGCCGAGGATGTCGAAGCATGGGCAGATCTACCGTCCCTCTAGCCTAAGCACATAAATATAGAATAATTCATAGAAGACCTCACACCATAGATGGTTCTTCAAAAACACCTCTGATGTATAAGATCACAAACAATTTGCAATAAGACCCCGCCTATATTAACTCCCAAAAATACGAACCGCCTGTGATGATCAACCATTATAGGTGGTTTTCAATAAGAACTGCCTATGATGAGGGGCTTATCATAAGCAGTTTATTAAAATCCCATGTGGTAAGACGGCCAGGACCCAAGCCTTGAATATATATAGCCGTGTCGTTCATCTCCTCTTCGTCTCGTCTTCTCTTTGTACCCTAGCCCTAGCCGTTGCGCTGAACCCTAGCAACCACACCGCTCCCCTCCTCTCGTATGTCGCCCTCGTCCTTCCACGCCTAGGTCGTTGTCTCGCCGGAGCTTACCATCCCATCGAAGGTTTCCACTAGACAAGCACACCTCCTCTCCTCCACCATCGTCACCGGCCTCCTCGATCTACTCCTCCAACATCATCACTGGCCTCCTCTACTCCTCCACCGTCGTCGCCGGCCTCCGCTCTCCTCCACCGAGTGGTACACCGCTGGCCTCCTCCCCTTCTCTGCTCAGTCTCCTTCACTGCAGAGGTAAGCTGTCGCCATCGCCCTGATCTCCCTCTTCCTCCTCTAGCTAGAGTAACATGGTTTGATCCTGCACGCTGCTTGTTGCAGCGGTTGCACCGTGCATATGTTATTTGTTGCCAATATCTATCAAGCTATATACCGTCTTTGAAATTAAGTTTTCTGTCTTTATATTGTGATAGTATATGATCTAGTTAATAAAAGTAGCATTACTTTGGTGAATTATCTCCCTTATTAGTTACTTATTTCCCTCAGCTAGCATTGGTAATTAAGTAGCCTTCAACTACTTTTTCTTGTGCTATCTAGTTCCTGGATGAATGAAGATTAATTAGCAATGTAGTAATTTTTTTGCATATACTTATCAATGTAATGTTTTTCATATTGAAACTAAACTAGTATAAATTATTTCAAAAAATAAAGAACAGGTAGAACATACTAGCAACGTTTAAAATAATTATTTCAATGTCTCTCATAATTTATACAATATCATTACATATATTATAGATGAACAAATCATTGACTTGAAGTCGAAGAAACGCAAGATAGACTCCGAAGCTAGTGGCTCTTCTTCAGCCAAGAAGGTTAAAAAATTGCTTTTACATTTCTACTTTTTGCTATTTAAATTTATACATATTAGTATTCATAACTTGATACATTCTTCAATCAACATAGTATATATAGATTCTTTTGTAATTACATATAACACTAATTCTTTGGTTGCTTACTTGCTTGTTGCTTGGCTAGTTCGTTGCTTGCGGCTTGCCAAATTTTTAATCGATTGCACAACATGCAGTAATAAAGTAATCAAAATTGATGGATGACTATTTGTTTTAGCATGTGGAAATCACTGGCAGTAAGCAAGTCATCATCGGCAATAAGCAATAACAAAACCAACTCAATAAGCTTGTAGACTAATGGAAAAACTAAATGTTTCTCGGTTTAAACCATCTTTGTAGCCAAAATTTTAAGATCTTTATAAGTAGAAAAGGAAACATGCCTTCTCACATGGTGAATGTAAGTCTCAAGTTGCTCTGTTATTGTCATAGCAACGAGGCTAGACAGTGAACTTGTGGCACCCTCGCACGGCTTCACGGACCTATGAGGGTTGCCTGGGAACCTACGTCACGAAGACACCGCGGCCACGCACGGAAGTCGCGCGACGCGAAGACACTCGAATCGGTCGAGAGCCACGAACTAGAGGAGAAGAGAAGCAAGGGTAGTTTTTATTTCAGATTTTGGGGGGGGTTGTCCTTTGAATGGAAGTGGTGCCCCTCTATTTATAGAAAAAATAGAGGGGTGGAGAAGATTACAAAAATGCCCTCAGGCTATTTACAATCTTGCCCTTAGATGTACTAGTGCCCTCGAGGATGAGCCGGTTTTTTCCTTCAGGAATATTCTGGGAATATCCCACGGGCCCCGCTCATCATGCATCCCCCTGTCGTGACGATCTTCCTGTCGCCTTGAGCTTCCGGTCGTCACAAACTTCCCGCCATCACGAATTTGGCGTCGTCACGGACTTGGCGTTGATGAGTCTTGAGGTTCATTGATTCCCCCTAAGTACGAAAAAGTGTCAAAACCAGATAGCGCGGGCACCCCTTCCCCAACAGTAGTCCCTCGCCGGTGCGGGCGGTCATTCAATGCCCGTCCGGGTCGACGCACCAATTCTAGCAAGGTCGGAGCGCTGACCGGATTGACGAGCTTTGGGTTGTTGCATCGTTCCCGAGGTCACGGAATATGAATGCCAGAGATCTCGAGCCAAGACCAGGCACTTCGTGAAAATCTCAGTCCAACCCGTGGTAAAAACAGAGACTTAGTGGAAATCTTCCATGTCCAGCCCGTGGTAATGCTGGGGACTTAGTGAAAATATTCCGGGTCCAGCCCGTGGTAAAATCGGGGATGTAGTGAAAATCTTCCATGTCCAACCCGTGGTAAAACCAGGGACTTCGCGAAAATCTTCCGAGTCCAACCCGTGGTAAATCTGAGGACTTAGTGAAAATCTTCCATCCACTTCAATTTCTCTTCTCCATTTTTTTATTTTTTTATTTTCTTCCCCTTTTTTTCCTTCTTCTTTTCTTCTTTTTCTTTTTCTCTCGTTCCTTTTTTCTTTTTATTTTTTCCTTTTCTTCTTTTTCCTTTTCTTTTCTTCTCCTTCCTTTTCTGTCTTTTTCTTTTTTTTCTCGTGCCCATGCTGGTCGCGCCGTTGCTTGGGCCGAAATGGGCCACGGCCCACTCCCAACTACAGTTGGACGGGGGCACCAGGGGTACAAAACCCGACCAAGCTGGCTGCCCCAAACCCGCCCCCTTCTCTCTCTATCGCGCCACCTGCTGCTCTCGGTCGCCCGCCGCCGGCTGCTCCCGGCCGCCCGCTTGCTGCCCCGGGCCAAGCCGCCGCTCGGCTGCCTACTGCCCCGGGCCGCGCTGCCGCTCAGTCGCCTGCTGCTCCCGGTCAGCCGGGCCGTCGCAGGACTTCGCCGCCTAGAGCGCCGCCTCTCTGTGCCGTTCCGAGAGCCCGCGCTACTGCCGCTTTAGTAGCCCCACGTTGCCTCCCCCCAGGCCAGCCAGGCCCCCTCCGTTGCTACGGCCACAGAACAAGGAGGAGCCACGGTTGCCTCCGTAGCTTTTGGGAGCCCCACGCCGCAGTTTCTATGCTTCAAGGTTGACCATTCCGGCCCGTGTATACACTTATTTGCGTTGTCTGCTTGCTATGGTGCGCGTGATGTATGGGGCATCGGGCTACGGCAGCTGTAGCAGCATCGCAGCGTGAGGGGGGTTCTCATGTGTGTCTAAGATCGTCTGTATGAGATGAACTGGATGTATGATGAACTGCTACCGCGTTTCCTTCTCTTATGCGTCATGCATGGATAGTGCGTAGGTGCTGGGTATTTATTTTTTGTTTATTTTTTGCAGCGACCCCTTGCATGAGGCGAGAGCATGTGTAGAACAATGGACTGCCACTACACACGTACATATCTTTCGTTGTATGACATGAATGCAGCGTAGGATTGGTGGATGGATAGCTGCTATTTTTCTCATGCCGTTTGTGTATCCCGTAAGCGAATTGCCATCGTCTCTAAGGTAGTTAATATGAGAGACGATTGTAGTCGCGTATGCGGGTGTCCCTTCCTTTTTCTCTCTTTTCACTATGCCTGCCTAAGTTGTGCTGAGCGATGTAGACTCGTCGATGCCATGCTCATACGTGCCGCGCTCTCTCGTCACTACTCTCTCCTTTTAGCTTGATAGTCGAGGTTGTGTTTGTATGTGCCATGATGATGTTGTGTTTGTATATGCCTTTGTCGCTGGGCACGACGTGTTCCACAAGATGACTTCTCTTGTTTCCACACTTGTTTGATCTTTCTTGCAGGAGTGCCGTAGATTGAGTGAATTCTGCGCTTGCCCAGCTCGCGGCCGTTGGAACCGACCGGCGAGGAGATAGCGACGGGACCCGTCATAGCGACCACGTCGCATCGACCATGGTCCTGTTCGCTCATGACCCCCACGGCCACTCGGGGTGACGCGGAGGGCGCACTGCGAGGCCTCCTGCTCAGGCCGTGGGGAGCGAAGCGACACGACGTGCGGAAGGCAACGGGGCTCGCCATGTCGGTCGTAGCCCCATTCGACGTGGATGGTCTTCGAGGTCTCTGCCACGGGAGCAGCAGAGGAGCAGACACGACAGGGACGACTTTCTTGTCGAGGCTGCGGGGGCAACTAGGCGTTTTCAGCTCCACCGTGATATGAGGCGGTGGCAGGATCGCGAGGCGGTTGGGCGGGCACTCTCGAGGGCTCGACGCCAGACCCCTAGGCCTTGTGTGCCACGCAGCTCCAGATACTCCGTCACAGCAGTGGATGTCGTGCTCCCACAGTGGCGTAGCGAGGTACCCGTTGGTCGATGATCCCGTCGTGCGTACCCTTTTGTTTTCTACTTCAGCACGCGCTTGGTGTCGTGTCTTTGTTAGTCACTGCCAGCGTGGTAGCGCTATCTTCTCATTTTCACTCATGCGTACAGGGGATGATGGCTAAGGACAAGCCCATCGAGGGGATGAAGTACACCTCCTGCCTCGGATGCTCCACTGCTGATCAGGAGGTGATTGATGCCCTGGTGCGGGCTGGCAAGCTTCCTACCGCTACTCAGGAGGAGTGCTCTGGTGTAGTCCCTCCAGCGGATGTGAGGCGAGCTAGCTGTGATGGCAGCGGTGTTGTCGTCTTTGCCACGCAATTCGATGCTGGGCTCTGCTTACCGGCGTGTGAGTTTCCTCCATGACCTCCCAGAGTACTACCATGTCGTGGTTTCTGACCTTCACATATTGGTGTTCGTGAAGCTAACGGTCTTCGAGTGGGCGTTGAGGACCATCCAGATGAATGCCACCCTCCAACTCTTTGCTTGGTTCTATGAGCCTGTGGTCTCTACCGCCCTTCTCGAGATGAAGAGTGGTGATTTCCTCTCTCGCTCTAGAGCCGTGAGCTTCAGGAAGCGTGCGCCGCGGAATGGCCTTTTGTTGACTACCCGGCCCAGGCGTCCAAGGGCCAATGGGGCGATTGGGAGAAGGTGTGGTTCTTCTTCTGTGATGACGAGAAGAGATTCGCCCACTCCTCAGACTCCTTTCAAGTGAGTGGTGCGGTGCCTGTTGACCTGTCTAGCACGGAGATGAACCGGATCAAGGCGCTCGGGCAAATGTCATGTCGGTTTGGGATGCACCACCTTGTGGAGGAGTTTTGTCTAATGGGGATTGACCTGCTCTCTAGGGCGTGGAACTTGGAGCTTGCTCCTTGCCCTTCAAGGGTAGGGCGAGCGAATGTGCTTTTCAACGTTGTCCCCTTTGGGAGGGTATGTCTTCCTCGCTTTAATCCCAATACCCTACTCCCCCGCTCTCCTATCTTCTCTCTTTCTTTTGTCTTGCTGGTTTCTTACCCTCATTCGCTTTTTGACAGGCGTGGGGCTTCGTCACGCCGAGGACGCGGCATCGGAGCTCTTGGGGTAACTCATTGTGAGGGAGTGGACGCTGCTCAACAAACTCCAGGAGGGCCGGGAGAACAGGGGGTGCACGTACTACAAGTTGGAGGTGCTTGCGCGTCCTAAGCCCTTGACTTGCGAGGAGTTGCATGTAGGGAGCTCCAAGCGTCCCCAGGACACCAAGATGGGGGAGGCCCCTTCCTCGAAGCGAGTGTCTGGCTCCTGTGTGGACAAGTTTGGCTCATCTACCACTTCACCGACTCTGCGATTTTGAGCCGAGACAGCTTCTGGCGTCGTCATGCAAGGTGATGTCGCCCTCGAGGACGTTGCTACCCCAGTCCTCCCCCGCTTGGGACCTGGGATCAGGAAGGGCCTCTTTGGTGCCATCCCCCCTGTCGGTACTGGGTGGGATGGCAAGTCCACGTTGGATGACGACAAGGGCGACGCGGGTGATGTCGCGGAGACGCAGACCGCGACTGACGTAGGAGTGGATGCTTTTGCTAGCGAGCTTGAGGCAACGCTGAGGGGCCACGATACGTGTGTCATGACACCCCCCTGTGGGGGCTTCACCCTGACTCTGACGACGACCTGATCGTCCTCTCGCCCCGGGTTGTTAGCGTCGTGGCTGTTCTAGCTGAGGTGCCAGGGAACTACCGGGAGTCGGTGCCAGTGGGGGCGTTCCAAGCCCCCGACTCCATTTCGCACTCGATGCACTCTCCTGCGGCGCTCCTGATGGCCCTTGGAGATAGCACTCTCCCAGGGGTGGTAGCGGGGTGCCTCACTCCTCGCACTTCGCTGACACCACAGTGGAGGCAGGGTTCTACCAGAAGGTCACCAAGCGGGTTGCTGTTGATGACCAGGAGACCGTGTTACAGGGATTGACCATGGGTCAGATGTGTGATGCGGATCGATCTTCCCTTTTGAAGGTAAAGATAGGTTTTGGTTCTTCAGTCACATGCTGATGCGGCTTTATTTATCTGACTCATGTTGTTCTTTGTGACGCAGGGCTTGCTCGCGGTGGAGCAGGTGTCGCGAGCGTGGTTATGACCGCGCTGCATGATACCGAGAAGGCGAAGGCCGAGGCGGAGGTGCTTCTCGACGGGTTATGTCGGGAGAACACATAGCTCAACACGTGCTTGGCCGCGACTATGAGACATGCAGACTCCCTTCAGACTTCGTTGGAGGCAGAGCGGGCCCATCGGACGTGAGGTTTCTACTCAGGCGTCGACCCTGTGCGGGGCACTGTGTGACCTGTGTGAGGCCTCCAAGGCTGGGGTCAACCGCTTCTCAGACGAGAGAGAGGGTGAGACGGCCAGTCTGCTATATTGGGCGACGTCAGTTTGCGATGCTATATGTTGTGGCGAGCTGGCGCAATGAGGACTACGCGCTAGCTACTGCCGATCTCATGCTCTCGTGCGTTCGGCATGTCGGGGTCGATTCGCCGGGAATGCTTGTGCCGCTTCAGGGCATGGCTCCCCGGTATCGCGACCTTCGGGGCTTCCTCAGGGAGGTCAAGGTGGACTCAGGTGCCTTTCTTACTGTGTGGGCAGTGCACGGCAAGGTGTACCTTAGCGCCGTGGTGGATGCTCATCGCACTACCGAGACGGGGGCTGCGGCGTTGGCTCCTGAGAGCGCGGGCGCCAGTTCCGGCCCTACTTCTAAGGTGTGAGGTCTCTTTAGCTTTTGTCATAGCTTTTGGAAAATCTAGCGACGGTCGACACAGCAGCACTTTGGAGGAATTTAAAAAGCGTGAGTAAATACTGGGACCGACACAGCAGTCCTGGCCTAGATAGGCCTACAAAGTGGGTGAGGTCTTCTTGAGCCCTTGACGGCTTCACACGTAGTATTTCTTTAAGTTGATGGTGTTCTAACTGTGCTTCAGCTCTTCACCGTCGAGGGCCGTCAACCGGAATGAAGTTGGGCGCGACTGGCTGACGATCTCATATGGCCCTTCCCACTTGGAGCTCAGTTTCTCATCGGCTTCGGGGTTCGCCTTCTTTTTCAGGACGAGATCGCCCACCTAGATGGGACGTGGGAGAATGGCTTTGTTGTATGCTCTCGCCATGGACGCTTGATAGTGTACGATGTTGAGTGTGGCATCCTGCCTTAGCGCATCAAGGCCGTTGAGGGAGGCTTGGCGGGTCTCGTCTTCGAGTGGTGTCTCGGTGCGAGAGGAGCCCAGTTTGATTTCTTCGGGGGTTACAGCCTCGTCGCCAAAGAGTAGTTTGAATGGGGTGAAGCCGGTGGCTCTGCTGGTTGCCATGCAAGTCGACCGCAGCACATTGGAGAGCTCTTCTGCCCAGCGTCCTTTGGGGAGGTCAAAGAGGCGCGTGTGCAAGCCATGAAGGAGGATGCCATTAGCGTGCTCTACCGCACCATTCGCTCGAGGGTTGGCTATAGAGGCGAAGTAGAGGTTGATGCCAAGCAAAATGCAGAACTTGCGGAATGGCTTGGCGTTGAATTGAGTGCCATTGTCGATGGTGATCTCGCGCGGGACGCCGAAGTGACATATCAAACATATAAACTTCTACACGGAGGCGGAGGTGATCTTGATGAGCGGTTCCACCTCTACCCACTTGGAGAAATAGTCGACTGCTATGACCACGAACTTGGCGCCATGGCTTGTGGTTTTAAATGGGCCAACCAAGTAGACGCCCCAGCGTGCGAGCGGCCATGAGGATGGGATGGGCTGCAGATCGTGTGCCAAAAGGCTTGTGTCTCGTCCCATCCATTGGCATGCCGGGCATAGCTTCACCAAGTCTTGTGTGTTGTGTAGCGTTGTTGGCCAATAGAAGCCTTGAGGGAAGGCCTTGGAGACTAGGGCGCGTGGAGCGAGGTGGAATCCACACAGTCCTATGTCGCACACCAACTCAGCTCCTTCCTCCTTCAAGATACACATGAGATACGGTGCACATACTCCATGCTTGTACAGAGAGCCTTTGTGGATAACAAAGCCCCTTGCACGCGCCTTGAGCCGGCGAGCCTTGACGTGACCTTCAGGCTTGGTCTCATCAACAAGGTACCGCATGATAGGCATCCTCTAGTCCTGCGGGTTATGACGTTCACCTCTGGTAGCCCTTTCATCGGAAGGGCCATGAGTACCTCGTAGAAGGCGCCATGTGGCATGCCTACAGAAGCACTTATCGCTCGGGCCAGCATGTCCACCTCGACATTCTCACTCCGTGGGATGGAACGAACAGTGTAGCCTAAAAGTGCTTTTCCATTGCCCACGCCATAGCTAAGTACTTGATCATTTCTGGCTCTTTTGCTTGATAGCTCTTGTCGACGTGTCCTGCGATGAGCTGAGCTGAGAGTCGCTCTTGACCAACACTTGCCGAGCCCCTACAGCGGGCGCCTTGTGCAAGTCGAGCAGTAGAGCCTTGTACTCGGTGATGTCGTTGGTAGCCTTGAACTCCAGTCGGGCGGCGAATGAAGTGTGTGCTCCATCTGGCGACTCGAGGACTGCCCCTGTGCCCGTGCCCTCAGCACACCACTAGCCATCCACGTAGACAGTCCACACCGGCTCGATGTGGCCTGGGGGCGCTGGGTGCTTGAAGTGACCCATTCTGCTAGAAGTCCATGAGGGTCTGTGACTTGATCGCCGTGCGAGGGAGGAACTCGATGGTAAATTGCGGGAGCTCCGTTGCCCATTTCTTGATGCGCCCTGAGGCTTCCTTGTTGCGAAGTATCTCACTGATGGGTTACGAGGATGGTACTTGGATGGAGTGCATAAGCGAGCTTCTCCAGCTCGGTGTAGCGCACTCTCGCGCCTTGCAGTGACTCAAACACGTAATAAACTGGGTGCTGCACGTGGTCTTTTTCCTTAACCAACACCGCACTCACGGCCCCCGGTGTCATGGCCAAGTATAGGAGCAAACTCTCTCCCAGAGTTGGGCTTTGTAGCAGGGGAGGTGAAGTCAAGTATGCCTTGAGTTCATCGAACGCTCGTTGGCTATCAACACCCCACTTGAAGCTAGACGAGCCTCTAAGGGCTTTGAAGAATGGGAGTCCCTTCTCGGCAGACTGGAACACAAACCTTCCGAGCACGGCAAGGCACCCAGTGAGTTTTTGCACTTCCTTTATGTTCTGGGGCAGAGGCATGTCCAGTACGGCTTTGATCTTGGTCGGGTTGGCCTCAATTCCCCTCTTGGACAACAGTAAGCCTAGCAGCTTACCAGCCTGCACCCTAAACACACACTTCTCAGGGTTGAGCTTCATCCCGGCCGCACGGAGATTGCTGAATATTTCTTCCAAGTCTCGCGCGTGAGAGCGTGCGATGGTGCTCTTGACATCTACGTCATCCACGTAGGCCTCGACGTTGCACCCCACCTGGACGAGAAGCGCCTTCTGCACCAGGCGGGCAAAGGATGCTCCGGCGTTCTTCAAGCCGAACACCATGCGTACGTAGCAGAAGGTCCCGGACGGCGTGATGAAGCTCGTTCTTTCCTCGTCATCCTTGGCCATCCAGACTTAGTGCTACCCTGAGAATGCGTCCAGGAAGCTCATGAGCTCGTAGCCAAACATGGCGTCGATGAGTTGGTCGATGCGCGGATGCGGGAATTCGTCCTTCGGACACGCCTTGTTGAGGCTGGTGTAGTCGATGCACATGCGCCACTTGCCGTTGGCTTTCTTCACAAGTACAAGGTTGGCGAGCCACTCGGGGTGCAAGACTTCTCAGATGACTCCGGCCTTAAGGAGCTCGTTGACCTGCTCGCGGGACGCCTGCTAGCGTTCAGCGCACATCTTCCTCATCCTTTACTTCATGGGGCGGGCGTCTGGGTGGACATACAACTTGTGCTCAATGATCTCCCGTGGGACGCCCGGGAGATCCTCATGTTCCCAGGCGAAGATGTCAGTGTTGTCCAGAAGGACCTTGAGGACCTCCTCTGACACTTCTGGGGTAAGATCCGCCCCGAGGAGTGCGGTTTTATCCGGTGCATCATCGCGCAGGGGTACGGCACGCATCTCCCCATCCGGCTTCGACTTTGGGGTCCATTGTCCTACGCCTAACAGGAGTGAGCCCCTGGCCCCGCCAAGCCCTCTCTAGTTTCACATCGTGGACGTAGCAGTTGATGGCTTGTGCTCATTCGTCGATCCTTGGGGACAGGTTTTGATCCTCGCGCACCGTTGACACCTTGCGATGCTGGAATCTTCACGCACAGGTATGCATGGTGGGGTATAGCGCTAAACTTTTTGAGTAACACCCGCCCCATGATGACGTTGTACTGGTATGGCAGGTCAACAACGTCGAAGGTGATGTTTTCAGTGTGGGAGCAACCACCTGAGCAGAATGTGACGGGGAGCTCGATGCGTCCCATGGCTGCGATCGGCTCGCCTCTAAAACCCAGCAAGGGGATGCCAGGGGCCCAGAGGAATGACGATAGTATGCCCATTTCTTTGAAGGTTAATGAGAACATGATGTCCGCGGAGCTCCCCTCATCGACAAAGATGCGATATACTTCCGCATCTAAAATAATTGCAGTTATGACAAGTGCGTCATGATGTGGGAGGGTGATCCCTATGGCATCTTCAGGTTCGAAGGTCACAAGCATGAACACCCATGCGGGGAGCTCGGTGGGCGGAAAAAAAGGCGATATGGCTTATCTGGCGTGTATACGCGCGTCTTTGGCGCTTGGACGGGAAGGTATGTGCGTTGTCCCCTATGATGGCGTGGATGATGCAGTGCGGATTGATCGCTTGTACGGGAGCCATGCCATGGGGAAGAGGTGGTGGCAGCGGCAGCTCGATGGTCTTGGGCGAAGTTGCTCGCGTGTCCTCCGAATCACATCACACTCAGTGGTGGAGTGGTTGTATGACTGGTGCAACTCGCAAAATCTCCTTGCCTGGTTGTTGCTTCCCGCTGCGTATTGATGGCTCTGGCGGCCTCAATTGTTACGTCCTCCACCATGGTCGTGGTTTCACTCGCCTCCGTGGAGGCCCCGATGCGTGAGGTCGCGGTCCTTGTGGTGTTCTCAGCCTCGAGCTTGGTCACGGCTGCCATCACGCCCCGGATGGGCGGGGGGCCGCTCGTCGTACCCGTCCACCTGGTGCACGCCACGGTGGCGTGGCTGAGGATCATCATGAGCTGCCTTGGGATACCTGGTGGCCGCTAGTGCCTTTTTCCGCAGTTCGAGTTCCCCTTATTCTTGAAGCTCGTACCTCTCCATGGTGTCATACAACTTTTGGATGGTGGCTGGCGGGCTTCGGTCCAGCTTGGCACATAAGGCTGGGTTCTAGATGGACCTTCGCGCGGTGGAGCACACACATTCGTCGATGATGCTGCGTATCTGACACTACACGTTGGCGAAGCGCTTGTGAAATGCTTGAATGTCTCTCGTGGTCCTTGGACCAGCGCATAGAGGTCCGCAGCTGTCATAGCCTTGGTCTTTTTTCCCTGGAAGTGTGAGTGTAGCAGCTGGCGGAGCTGTTCCTAGGAATATACCGAGCTGGCGGAAAGTGTGAGGTACCACGACCGTGCTATCTCGGAGAGCTTGAGGAGGAGGCTTTTTGCCATGGTGGCCTCATTTCCTCCTGCCGCAGACACAGCGGCCTCATACACACAGGTGAACTCGACCAGATCTGTGTCACCTGCGTAACTCGGGAGATCTGCGAGATGGAACTTGTGTGGCCACGGCTTTGCTTCGAGCCCGGGGCTGAGGGGACTTCGGTCGTCAGCAACGTTGTTGACTTCGTGCCTCGCAGCGTACGTAGTTGGCGTGGTGGCACAATCATGGGCATTTTCCTCTGCATCCAGCAAGGCATCCGTCTCACGTAGGGTGGCGAGAGTTGCTTCACCTTTTTGCCAAATTTCCATCCATAGTGCTTCCACTTCCGAGGTTCCCGACAGGGTGATAGATCTCGTGCGTACAACTATCTCCTGCAAGTGGCGTCGTTGCTCCTCGGCGACTTGGGACTTTGCTTGGACTTGCCCCATTGCTGCCGGCGCGTCCTAGTGCTTGCTGATGACGAAGTGCGTCGACCAGTGCCATCGCGGGGTCGGGGCCGGTCTCGCCGCGGCTACCGCCGCTGCTTGTCATGTGTGTACGTCGGCGGCTTCGTGTAAGAGCGCCTCCATGCGTAGGGCGTTGGCTTTGAGTGCTTCTAGCCTGGCTTGCAGCTCCTCCGCCTTCTGGTTTGCTTCCACGGCTTGTCGCCTCCGTGCATCAATTTCCACCTCGTTGTTGGTGACCTGGGCGGAGGCTTCTGAACCGACGACCTGCGCATCGGTAGAAGGGTTGGGTGCATCATCCGGGTTGTCGTTCTCGTGCCTATCGCGGCGGTGGCCATGGCCTTCTGCTTCATTCCACCTCGCTTCCCAGGCGGCATGGCTCGATCGTCCGGCGGGTTGATGGTGGCGTCTTCGTGCTCCCGGTGGCGGTCGCGGTCTTCGTCACACGACTTCTTGCTAGCATCCCACAGACGGCGCCAACTGTCGTAGCAACGAGGCTAGATAGTGAACTTGTGGCACCCCCGCACCGCTTCACGGACCTACGGGGGTTGCCCGGGAAACTACGTCGCGAAGACACCGCGGCCACGCACAGGAGTCGCGCGATGCAAAGACACTCAAATCGGCCGAGAGCCACAAACTAGAGGAGAAGAGAAGCAAGGGTAGTTTTTATTTTAGATTTGGGGGGGTCCTTTGAATGGAAGGGATGCCCCTTTATTTATAAGAAAAATGGAGGGGTGGAGGAGATTACAAAATGCCCTCAGGTTATTTACAATCTTGCCCTTAGATATACTAGTGCTCTCAAGGATGAGCCGGTCTTTTCCTCCAAGAATAATCTAGGAATATCCCACCGGCCCCACTCTTCATGCATCCCCCCGTGGTGACGATCTTCCCATCGCCTCAAGCTTCCGGTCGTCACGAACTTCCTGCCGTCACGAACCTGCCATCATGAACTTGGCGTCGTCACGGAGTTGGCAGCCCTTGCATTATTCTGGATGTTTCTCTTGCCATTGATGCTAGGCATTATGGTGTCCTGCATCCTGTAACCTGTATTGACAACTTCCCAAACATCTGGATCAATGGCGATAAGATGCATTTGCATCTTTCTTTTCCAGAAGGCATAGTTAGATCCATCAAAAACAGGAATTTTACCCTCATAGCCCGACATCCTTTAACTCTGGCTGTTAAGCCAATTCAAAGAGCAACCATGCTCTGATACCAATTGAAAGGATCGCAGGAGCCGACTAGAGGGAGGTAAATAGGAGGCTAGCCAAATTCACAGAACAATTTCATTTTATCAAGCATTAGCCTTAACAGGTAAAGAGGTTTAGCTACCTGTGAAACAGATAAACTACTCAGGCAGCAAATGACATGAAGATTAACACATAGCTGTCACACAGGTAGCTAACACAGATCAGAGATAAGCTATAGAGCAACCATGACACGGCTAGATAACACAGGTGAAAAGATGTATCACAGCACTAACAAACAGCAAAATCAAGTAAGCAGGTAATCAAACAGTAAGTGCTGAAAGTAAACACACAGAGAGAGACACAGATGATTTTTCACCAAAGTTCCCCTGGTCCCCTATATATAGGGTCCGCAGGCACCTGACCGTTACACTCATGCCACGTAGGATTAAGTGAGTCACCTGTGACAGGCACCGATGACACAGCTAACCACAACGCACAACGGTAACAAGGCTTCAGGTAGACCGACACCTGTGTCACCGGTGGCTGACACAGGTGAAACCCTAACTGACGTAGACTCCCTACTCAGCCCGGTCTTGGCACATTACATGTCCTCAACGCACACAACAAACTCTGATGCATAACTGGAGAGAACCTCTAACAGTTTTCTGACATAGCAGACAAACCATTGCAGTGCAGTTCCCTTAGCATTTTTAAGCTCTCCCCTGGCACAGAGGTGTACCTGAGTCATAGAGCAGTTATTCGCCTATGACACAGCTGTGCCACACAGGTAACTATGACTCTAGGGTTTAGGAAACTAGCACAGCAGTGTACTAGCACAACCCAGTTTCACACTTGTGCAAAACTGTTGTTACAGGGCCACTGACCTCAAGGCATCAGTGCCACCGTCCAACACTCTGATCACTGAGTATAAGAACTTCCAAAAGTAATTGCAACTTCATCCCTCTTGGTAGTACAGGTGTTTCCTAAGGACTCAAGAAAACTAACAAATCTAGGCTTCAGCTTCCACCAACTGTAGTCAAGGCTCTTGACGCATCAAGCAACCATCACCTTGCTTGCAACTCCTAGCACATCACTGGCTTCTTCACAGCTGTGGCATAGCTGCCTAACACAACTATCTGCTTGTCTTGGGAAAATAGATTTGTACTTTTGGTGGTCATCCTTTCATAGATTAAACCTCTTCCTAAACCTGATCTTCCTGCTTACACTCAATGTAAATATTAGATCCTAGTTTGGGTTGCCATTAGCCATCAAAATCATTTAGAGGCCTAGATGCTCTTTCAATCTTCCCTTTTTGGTGGTTAGTGGCAACCCATTCAACATTATCAATTAAAGATATGAATGAGTAGGACATATGCAAGTTGTTCGAATATACTCCCCCTGAAGCTATGCATAAAAGATTTTCTTTTGGAATGTAAATGCACAGATTTGAATTGTAGACATGAGTAGTATTTTCTCACAACTTGCACTTCATCAGTCCAGAAAGTTAAATGAATCATGAGTAATAAACTAAACTAAGCTGATAATGATGCAGTTTTAAATTTTCTTTTAAAGCATGTTCAGAGCACAAAGAAGGATTAGCATGATCAGAGCATTCATTAACATGAGTTATGATCAGAGCAAATATTTATACATGAAGCAGAAGATGTGTGAAGAGTCAGAGCATAAATCAGATCAGAAAAAAAGCCAACCACACATATCAACACATGATCATGACAGAATAACATAGCTCAGAACATAAATTAAACTGCATCATTACAGAAAAGAAAAGACTTAATGTGATCAAGACATATGAAATTGAAACAGGAAAACCAAGTCTTGATACATAACACAACACTACTCTGCTCCCCTAAAGCCACTCACTCCCCTTACAGTTAAGCTTTTCTCCCCCTTTGACACTAAAACACCAGAAAGGGGTAAGGAAAGAAGAAACCTCATGTCGGCTTGGACTTCAAGAGCTGGAGAACCTCTATGAGCTGCTGCTGCAAGGAGTCTACTTTGATATACAGACCTTTCACTTCTCTGCTCAGAGCAGCAAACTGAATAGGCATGACTTTGTTCTGATAGGCTCTGGCAGCTTCTTGAGTCATCATGGAGGAGGAGAGGGTGCCATCTTCTGCTATCTGTGTCACAGATACAAGCTTGGCTGGGTCAATTGCAGGATCACTAGCTGTGACACTTGTGGGCAGTTGGCGAGGAGGAGCCTGAGGCTGAGAAGCTGGATCTTGAGAGGCTGATGGACCAGCTGTGTCACTGGTGGGTGGCATAGGTGAATCACTTGGATCACCAAAGAGTACTGGCACAACCACTCATCAGGGTGATCATCAGTTTGAGGTCTGAGCTGGGTTTTGGCTATCTTCACTGTGATATCAAAAGTTGACTCTGGAAGACCTGTTCTCTTGAGGATCATATACATGATGTATGACCCATAACTCAGCTTAGCCTTCTTGTCTTTCTGAAGAACATCTATTTCATGAAAGATGTACCTTGCCACATCAAAACGCTGGTTCTTGGCAATATGCACTAACACCTACCACACTGGATTGTATACTGCATCTGTGTTGCCTCCCTTTGGCTGAAGGGTGACATTGAGAATCTTTACCAAGTTCTTGGCAGTGATGGTGATGCCTTTGAAGTACACATGATCTGAAGGGGCATTGGCAGGGAATGTGAAGTTCCTTGGATAGAACTTTCTTCTTTCAGCATTGGAGACTGGCTCTAATTTGAATAATTTAGGCATTCCTGGCTCCACAGATGCACTGAACAGGCTATTGAACTCTGGAGCTGTAATGGATAGCAATTGTCCTCTAGTTCTCCAGAGCATGACATCTTGATTTTCTTGTTCTACCCACACAGTGGCATAGAACTACCTGATGGTCTCTAGGTTATAGCCTTGTTGTAGATTGTATAAAAACTCAAGTCCTAAGGCTTGGATCAGAGATGGTAAAGCCCTCAGTCTTGGATCACTCAAGGCAGATCAATCAATGGCCTTGCAATCTACATATCCTTTGGAGGATAGGATCTCATGATACACCCCATTTTGATGATCATTGTGAAATCTGGGTCTGTGCAGTCTGGTTCCAAGAACTCCTTATCCTCACCGAAATATGGGCAGGTAAACCTCATCCTGATGAAAGCACTAGAGCTCATTGAGGCAACCCTGCTCTTTGATTTTCTTGGGTCACACTTGGGGAGCTTCATAGCTGTAGCCCTTGGAATAAACTTCATCTGATTGACCTCTGTCCTCAGAGCATGAGAGAACCTATAGTGATACTTGGATTCCAGATCCTCTTCACCCTCTGAGTGACTAGGTGAGCTTTCTTCTTGTTCTGCCTCCTCCTTAGGTTCATTATCTGATTCTGCACTGGAAGATGAGCCCTCAGCTTGATAATCTTCATCACAGTCTGCTCTGGGTTCTCTTGCCCTTGGAAGAGTTACTGATACACCTCTGCCATCATCTGATGAGCTTTCTGAGCTCTCTTCTTCTTCAGCTAGGTCATCTGCTTGTGGCACATGTGACCTTGATGACTCTTCTGTAGGTGAGGGCACGGCTGTGACCGCTGGCTGTCGAGCAGGTGAAGGAGCTGATGGAGAGCTTTGAGTATCAAGGGCTGCTGGCTATGTCACAGCTGTCTGAGGCAGCTGTGAACTTATTCCTTGAACATGTGGTGACTCAGTGGCTTCTGTTTGTCCTTCTTCTCCCTCTGAGACAATGAATGTTGAAGGAGATATTAACTTGTGCACATCCAGAGATGAGAGAGTGTCCGTACTGACTGAGCTGGAACTCTTTTTCCCTCTTCTCTGATAAGTTGCTGGCAGAGCAGGCATTAGACGAGCACCTGGGTCAGCTACCTATGGCACAGGTGGTGACTTCTCCTTCTTCACAGCAAGAATGTCTTGCTGCTGCTTGGCCAATTTATCCTTCAATGATGGCTTTGAGGATTGAGAGGTCTCAGAGATAATGGGGACATCATCATCAATAGCCACTGTCTCAGTTCTCTTTTTCTTGTAGCTGGGAAGGGCATCTTGGCAGCTTCTTTCCTAAACTCAGGAGACAGCATCTGTTGTAAGGATTTTATTTCTTGTAACAAGGCTTTTCTATCAGGACCTTGAGGAAGAGCTATCATCTTCATAGTTAGGTTCTAAATCTGATTCACCAGATGGGTGTCTCTTGCTGGTATAGAGAAACTTGCCCCAGTGGACGCAGTTGTGGGATCAAGTGATGACACTGATATTGACACAACTAGTATCTTGGAAGATAGGAGCTGCTACTTCTCCATGATTTGTCTTCTGACAGCCTGCCTCTCTGAATCTAACTTAGCAGCTTGCATCTATCTCATGTGAGAGAATTTTGTCAGCAACTGTAGACTCTGGAATAGCCATTGAGATAGGCCTAGCCTGACTTGACAGCTGAAGAGACTTTGCTTGGTAGGTCTCCAGCAAGCGCTTCTTCTTTCTCTCATTGGTCTCCTTATTGATTTCCTCTGAGAGCCTATCCATCTGTTCTAAGATGATTTTGTCATTATCTAAATCTGCTTCAAAAATCTGCTGATCAGATTTAGGCTCATGAATTGAAAGTGTGCCCCTTGGCAACACTACTTTAGAGATGGATGACTTTGTTACTTTTCTGATTGTTCTCTTGGGCTTCTTAGCAGTTTCCTTGCCCAATGAAGTATGTCCAGCATCGGATGAGGACCATGTCCTCTTGGATGGGACAAGCTGTACTGAACTTGACTGTCCAGCTTTAGATGCTACAGCATGAGCTTTCTTTTGCCTATAGGCTTTTTGCTGTGCTCTTCTTCTATGAAGAGCTTCTTCTTTCTGTCTCAATCTTTCCCTTTCTTGATCAGAATCAGAAATGATGATCTCTCTGCTTGATTCTTTTGGATCAGACCACTTGAGACCACTGTCTTCTCTATCAAAACCTGAAGACATCTGAAGAAACGAGATAGATAAGGAAGAATAAAGGAAAGGGGTGTTCCTAAATACAGAAGATAGTAGCTTTGTGGGCCACCTGTGTGAGGTCAAGGTGACATAGGTGAGGACTTAGAACCAAACTAAAGTCTCTGCCTGTGTGACAGGTGAGACCCTAGCGGTGACACAGCTACATGCAAAGGCAGACAGCAGATCCATGAAAACTAGGTTTTAACAAAGTTTTGCCGCTAGGTTTCGAGCTAGATGAATCTACGAATCTAAACAAAGGTTGAAGCTTACTTTAATCGAAAACTCGGCAAAGCGCGGATGAATCAGTGCCGGAGTGCCTTGGAAAGCTTCTCTGACGAGTTGGAAAACGTTCGAGGGTCGGAAGATACTATCTTAACGAAAACACGAGAATTGAGCATTCAACGGAAGTTTGGGGTTTTTGTGTTCGAACAGGGTTTCAGGGGAAATGCGACGTTGCTTTATATAGGCCGAAGGGTTATAACATGGCTATGTCACAGCTAGGTGGATGACCTGTGACACAGGTGAGTGAAAAGAGTTCAAAAGAATTCACCTGAGACACAGGTGGATGACTCAGGTGACAAGTTTTTCATCTAGAACACCAAGATAGAGAAAATTTGATAAGAGAGAAAGCACAAGGAACTAAAAGAGAGTCCTAATAAATCTTTCCAATACCAGTTTGCCAAAAAACTCAACAAGGCAAAGCTAAAATTGACAAGAGTTGATTTTGAAAAAAAAACACGACACAAGAAAAAAATGTGCATAGAAGATAGGCACAAACATCCTACCAAAAACACTCTAAGCACAGAACACACCTATGACACAGATGGGAACACAGATAAAAACACAAACAGAGAAACAGCATAAACATATGAGTTAGACACCAAGCCAAACATTTTATTGCAAGTTTGAGACATCAATGATATTTAACTCACTCTTCAGGGTACATAACCTAGTCTCATCTAAAGGCTTGGTGAAGATATCGGCAAGTTGTCTGTCTGTCCTCACATAACACAGCTGGATGTCTCCTTTCTCCACATGGTCTCTCAGAAAGTGGTGCCTCACTTCTATGTGTTTTGATCTCTGGTGATGAACTGGGTTGTTGGCTAACTTGATGGCACTTTCATTGTCACAGAAGAGGGGTACTTGACTAAAAGACACGTTGAAGTCTTTCAAGGTCTGCCTTATCCATAGCAATTGAGCACAACAACTACCAGCAGCTATGTATTCAGCTTCTGCAGTGAAAAGGGCTACAGAATTTTGCTTCTTGGAGGATCAGGACACCAGAGAGTGCCCTAGAAACTGACAGGTACCAGAGGTGTTTTTTCTGTCAACCTTACACCTTACATAGTCACTATCTGAGTAGCCAACCAGCTCAAAGTTTGCACCCTGAGGATACCACAGCCCAAACTCTGAAGTTTGAATTAAATATCTCAGAATCCTGCGTACTGTCACTCTGTGATAGTCCTTAGGATTAGCTTGAAATCTAGCACACATGTACACACTTAACATGGTATCTGGCCTAGATGCACATAAGTATAGCAAAGAACCTATCATGCACCTAATCAACAGATTTACCTTCAATGTTTAAGTCCAAATGACCATTAGTTTGTATGGGAGTGTGAATAGGCTTTGCATCCTTCATGCCAAACTTGGTGATGATGTCCTTGGTGAACTTTTCTTGTGAGATAAAAGTCCCTTCCTTGAGTTGCTTGATTTGGAGTCCTAGGAAGTACTTGAGCTCTCCATCCAAAGACATCTCAAATCTCTGGGTCAAGTACTTGAGCTCTCCATCCAAAGACATCTCAAACCTCTGGGTCATCATCTTGCTAAACTCATCACTCATTAAACGGTTAGTACTACCAAATATTATGTCATCGACATAAATTTGGCACACAAATAAGTTCTTTCCATTTTTCTTAATGAATAGAGTTGTCTACTAAGCCCATTTTAAAGCCATTTTTTATCAGAAAATCTTTCAGTGTATCATACCACGCTCTAGGTGCTTGTTTTAAACCATAAAGTGCTTTGTGCAATTTGTAGACATGGTGTGGTTTCTTAGCATCGTCAAAACCAAGTGGTTGCTCAACATAGACTAATTCAGAAAGTTTACCATTCAAGAAGGCAGACTTCACATCCATCTGATATAGCTTGATGTTATGATATGCAGCATAAACAAGTTGAATTCTGATTGCTTCTAGTCTTGCCATAGGTGCAAACGTTTCACCAAAGTCCAGACCTTCAACTTGAGTGAAACCTTGAGTAACTAATCTGGCCTTGTTCCTCACCACCAGTCCATTTGCATCTTGCTTGTTCCGGAAGACCCATTTTGTTCCAATGACATTGTGGTCCTGAGGCCTTTTCCACCAGGGACCAGACTTGATTTCTTTCAAACTGGTTCAGCTCTTCATGCATGGCATTTACCCAATCAGCATCCTTGAGAGCTTCATTGACATTCATAGGTTCAACATTGGAGATAAAAGAGTAATGTTCACAGAAATTTGTAATACGAGAACGAGTAGTCACTTCCCTATGAATGGCACCAATGATTTGGTCTACAGGGTGATCTTTCTGCAGCTTACTGATCACAAGGGGTTTGGGGTCAACCACCTGTATCACAGTTGTTGGTGTTGCCTATGACACAGCCGGTTCTTCCTGCGACATAGCTGGCTGAGACAGGTCCTCTGCATTCAGTTGATCATTGGCTGGGTTGTACTTGAACTCAATGTTTTGCCCTCCAGTGTCTTCACACAGTGATGGAGCAGGTGGTTCATAATCATTTGGTGAGGCAGGTTCCTCCTTGACAGTAAGTCTGATCTCACCAGTGGATTTCTTGACAATGTCCTTGCTCCCTACATCATTAGCAACTTGCTCTCCTTGAGAGCCATAAGATTCATCAAAGTCCACATCTATAGATTCTTCAACAACCTTTGTGGAGGTGTTAAAAAACCTATAGGTGTGGGAGTTAGTGGCATAACCAAGAAAGATCCCAACATCAGATTTAGCTTCAAACTTAGAGAGACGTTTGTCTTTTCTAAGAATATATCACTTACAACCAAATACTCTGAAGTATGACAAAGTTGGCTTGTTGTTGGTGAGCAGCTTATATAGAGTCTTCTTGAGCAATGGATGTGACGATATATAGTACAGTATCCCGTATATGAGGAAGTATCCGTATGCGATTCCCTGGGTTATCGGAGTACAATACGTGTCTGGTAAGGATCCCAGGAGATAAGACAACCCTTCATAAGGAGGAAAGACACCTCTTAAACTAGGAAATCAATCCCGACGTTTAAGGAAGCCAGAGTCTTACTCGGACCTAAGTCCATGTCCAGTACAACTCAGGGAGCCCCCTATAAAAGGATCAATAATCCTATAAGAGAGGACAGGTCTGAGAAGCTAGAGAGAAGCCTGAAGCCATCCAGAAGCCCCAGTGATTCCCACGAGAAGACCCGCTGCCTCGAAGGAGTCGAGCCCAGTGGAACTAATCGCCGTAGTCTCCGATTAGGTCTAGGATAGCCACTAACATACACATCCCTTGTAAAGACATTCTCTGATGAATATATACGAACAGGACGTAGGGTTATTATCCTGAGGGAGGCCCGAACCTGTATAAAAAGGGTGTTTTCTTGCCGTCAGGTCTCTTGGCCTTGTACCCTAGAGGTCCCTACCCCCCAAGTATCACCGTTCCACGAATACCGTAAGATTAGCGGTTTACCAATCGTCGACAGGATGTAAATAGAGTGTTGATTGAGTGGCAGGCAGTTTTGACAGTTTCAGCCCAAAATCTTGGTGAAGTCTTATACTCATTGAGTAGTGTCCTTGCCATCTCTATCAATGTTCTGTTCTTCCTTTCCACTACTCCATTCTGCTGTGGAGCATATGGACTTGAGAACTCATGCTTGATTCCATGCTTGTCCAGAAATGCCTCCATCTTGGAATTCTTGAATTCACTCCCATTATCACTTCTGACTTTGACTAGATTCACCTTCTACTCATTTTGCACTCTGACTATGAGATGCTTGAATTTCTTGTAGACCTGTCTTCTCCTTCAAAAATAACACCCAAGTATAGCGAGAAAAATCATCTACAATAACAAAACCATATGTTGTAGGACCAAAGAGTTCAATGTGTATGAGCTCAAAAGGAGTGGTGGTGGTCATGATGGTCTTGGGATGGTGAGCAGCTCCAACTTGTTTGTCAGCTTGACACGAACTGCAAAGCTTGTCCTTCTCAAACTTCACCTTCTCTAGGCCAATGACATAGTTATTCTTGCTCAGCTTGTTGAGAAGCTTCATGCCCACATGTCCTAGCCGCCTGTGCCATAGCCAGCCGACACTAGTCTTGGCCATGAGACACCATGGAGCTGCTGCAGGCTGTTTACTGAAATTAACAATGTACAATTTTCCAAACTTGCATCCTTTGAACACTTGTGAATCATTAGATAGTTTAGAGGTTATAACCTCATTAGGATAGAAAGTGACTTTCATACCTGTGTCACACAGCTGTGACATAGACATTAAACTATAGTCTATCTGATCCTCAAGCTTAACATTTGATAAGGAGTGATGTTTAGATATGGTAACTTTACCAATGTCATTTACCTTTCCCTTAGAGTTGTCTGCACAGATCACTATTTGTTGGGCAGATTCTCATTGGTGATCTCTACAAACTCCTCTCTACCTCTAGTCATATGTTGTGTACATCCACTGTCCACAACCCAATCAGTTCCACTGGAGACAGTGTCCTGCAAGTTTAGTTATGAAACTTAGGGATCCAAACTAGTTTGGTTCGCTTAGTAACTTTATCATAAGCAGAGACAATAGTAATAGGATTAGCAAGTTTGTTCCTAGATTTCATAGCCTTAGCTATGGATGATATAACATGAATCCTCTTTGGCTGATTATCACCTGCGACCTTAGGCATAAGAGTTAGTAAACTCTGCAAGCTACCTGTGACACTTGTAGTCTCACAGCTGTGTGAGGTACCAGTGACACAGGCAATAATAGCCTTAGGTACCCAGATGGCAGGTGACCATTTTCTCAGTTGCTTGAGACCAACGTATTTGGCCACTGTCTTGCCTCTCCTATCCATTTGCAAAACATAAGATGGGTTAGATGGAATGTTCACAATATTCCTATTTTTCTACTCATGACCAACAAAGTTGTTGTCATTTGTACCTGTCTGTCTCACAAAGTTAGCTGTAAGATTTTTCTTAGACAATGGGTTAGTCACAGCAGGCAGTTTATCTTCATTCAAGACAGAAATGTAACCAAGGCCCTTCAGGCTATTGTTTCTCCTAAGCATTTCAGCTCTAATCATCTAATAGTTTTGCATGCCAATGTTAGCAGTGCAAAGACCTTTCCTCATAAGCCTCTTAATCTCTTCAAGCTCCTCCTTGAGCTTGTTATGCTCAGCTACATTCACAGAGTTAGTTGCAATAGAAGTTGAAGTCTCATTAGAGTTATCAGTCACAATACCTGTAGAAGTTAAAATATATATGCGAGTAGCACAATTCAAGCATGTTTCAACAGTAGCAGGAGTAAGCAAAGGTGTAATATCATAAGCAACAGAAGAGTTATAAGCGTTAGTATCATCAATGCACTTGGCATGCTTTGCTTTCAGCTCTTCATGCTCCTTGAGAAGAAGCTCATGAGCTAGCTTAAGCTTGTCATGAGCAATCTCCAGGTTCTTCTAATCTAGCTTGATGTTCTCCCCGTCATCCATGACCTCATCACAGGTCTCCCTGAGCTCTCTAAGCTTATCCCTTAGGGATATGTTCTCCTTCCTCTCCTTCTCAAAGGCCTTATCTGTTCTTTCCTAAATACCCATTAGTTCAGCATAGTCAAGAAAGTCATCTTCAGTAAGTACCTTTGATTCTTTAGCCATGAGACACAAAGGAGCTAAGCTTGATGAAGTCTTGGCATCTGGTGAGGAGCAGTGTGACTCGGTTGTGTCACTGATGGTCACCACAGTGGAGCCACCAGTGAGCCTGGCTGTGTCACAGGTAGACACATCTGTCAGACTGATTACAATTCTAGCAACTTCACCTTCATCCTCTGATTCTTCCTCAGATCCTGAGTCATCAGACACCCAAGCTTGACCAACATAAGCTCTTGCAGTAGCTTTGTTCTTGGCATAGGTTGGATGCTTGTTATTGAAGATCTTCTTCTTGCCATGGAAGTCTTTCTTCTTTTTGTACTTACTGTTGTCCTTCTTCTTGAGTCAGTAGCAATGTGACATTCTTCTTCACACTCAAAGCACTTCTTGTCCTTGAACAGCTTTTTTCGCTTGAACTTGTCACTTGAGCCAAATTGCTTATTCTTTTTGTAGAATTTTCTAAAGTTTCTTGTGAGTAGGTTCAACTCAGTTTCTTCTCCACTAGTGATCTCCTCATCAAGGTCTTCATTACTTTCACTCTCTGGTTGTGAAGCTGAGGCAGTGGTCTTCAAGGCAATGTTCTTCTTGAGTGAGGAGGATGGGTTGTGCCTGCTCTCTTGCTTGATCTCCATCTCATGTGTTATGATTTTTCCCAACACCTCAGTAGGCTTCATCCTATCAAAGCCATCCTCCTCCTTCAGCATCAGCACAAGTGTTCTGTATGGCTTTGGCAGCACAGACAGAAACTTCTTGATGACATCCTCATCATCTACTCTATTTGATCCAAGAGCCCTCAGCTGATTGGTGATGACGATGAGTCTTGAGAACAAGGAGTTTATGTCTTCACCATATTCATACTCAAACCTCTTAAGTTTTGATTCCAGCAAGCTTCTCCTAGACTTCTTCAGAGTGTTACTGCCCTCATAGATTTGCTCCAAGGTGTCCCAGATTTCCTTGGCAGAGTCCATGGTGCTGACCCTGTTAAAATCATGTTCTTGGAGACCCATGAATATAGTTGTGGCAGCCCTTGCATTATTCTGGATGTTTCTCTTGTCATTGATACTTGGCATTATGGTGTCCTCCATCTTGTAACCTGTATTGACAACTTCTCAAACATCTGGATCAATGGTGATAAGATGCATTTGCATCTTTTTTCAGAAGGCATAGTTAGATCCATCAAAAACAGGAATTTTACCCTCATAGCCCGACATCTTTTAACTCTAGCTATTAAGCCAATTCAAAGAACAACCTTGCTCTGATACCAACTGAAAGGATCGCAGGAGCCGACTAGAGGGGTTGAATAGGAGGCTAGCCAAATTCACAGAACAACTTCGTTTTATGAAGCATTAGCCTTAACAGGCAAAGAGGTTTAGCTAGCTATGAAATAGATAGACTACTCAGGCAACAAATGACATGAAGATTAATACATAGCTGTCACACATATAGCTAACACAGATCAAAGATAAGCTTTAGAGCAACTGTGACACAGCTAGATAACACAGGTGAAAAAGATGTATCACAACACTAACAAACAGCACAATCAAGCAAGCAGGTAATCAAATAGAAAGTGCTAAAAGTAAACACACAGAGAGAGACACAGAGGATTTTTCACCGAAGTTCCCACTCCTGCAGAGTGGTATGTCTCCATTGGAGAAACTACTCCGAAGAAATAGCCAGCACTTGTGGTGCCTTTTTCTCCGTGTACCTGAAACTTCAGGCACGCTCCTTTGCTTGTGGAAGTCCTTTTGCTTTGCAGTGGGTAGACTTCAGATCACCCTCACAAACGTCTGGGCCAACCCACACAAGCTTGCGTGATCACCAGCGACTTCTACACCTGTCTAGGAGTAGACACTTAAGAGTAACAGAATCTGCAGCAACAACACTTGGAGGAACCAATGCTCTTTGCTCAAAACTCTAACTCTCTTCAACTAACACATGAGAAGTTTGGTTTCTGTACAGGAGATGAGAGGCTTGCAATGGTTGAAAATGGCTGGCAAAGATTGAGGTCCAAGACCTCCCCTGGTCCCCTATATATAGGGTCCGCAGGCACCTGACCGTTACACTCATGCCACGTAGGATTAAGTGAGTCACATGTGACAGGCACCAGTGACACAGCTAACCACAACGCATAACGGTAACAAGGTTTCAGGCAGACCGACACCTGTATCACTGGTGGCTGACATAGGTGAAACCCTAACTGACATAGACTCCCTACTCAGCCCGGTCTTGGCACGTTACATGCCCTCAGCGCATACAACAAACTGTGATGCATAACAGGAGAGAACCTCCAGCAGTTTTCCGACGCAGCAGACAAACCATTGCAGTGCAGTTCCCTTAGCATTTTCAAACTCTCCCCTAGCACATAGGTGTATCTGAATCATAGAGCGGTTGTTCACCTGTGACACAACTGTGCCACACAGGTAACTATGGCTCTAGGGTTTAGGAAACTAGCACGGCAGTGTACTAGCACAACCCAGTTTCACACTTGTGTAAAACTGTTGTTACAGGGCCACTGACCTCAAGGCATTAGTGCCACTGTCCAACACTCTGAGCATTGAGCATAAGAACTTTCAAAAGTAATTGCAACTTCATCCCTCTTGGTAGTACAGGTGTTTCCTATGGACTCAAGAAAACTAGCAAATCTAGACTTCAGCTTCCACCAACTGTAGTTAAGGCTCTTGACGCATCAAGCAACCATCACCTTGCTTACAACTCCTAGCACAGCACCGGCTTCTTCATAGCTATGGCACAGCTGTCTAGCACAGCTATCTCCTTGTCTTGGGAAAACACATTTGTACTTTTAGTGGTCATCCTTTCATAGATGAAACCTCTTCCTGGAACCTAATCTTCCTGCTTACAATCAATGTAAATATTAGATCCCAGTTTGGGTTGCCATTAGCCATTAAAACCATTTAGGGGTCTAGATGCTCTTTCAGTTGATTAGCACGTCCTATTAAATTGTGGCCCTGGGAGTGTGTGGCGGCGGCACGGTAGCCTTGGTGCCATGGCGGGGCATGCAGCGGCCAGATGGGCACGGTGATCGACTGATCCACGTCGGCGCACGTGGATCCACCTGTGGGTGAGTGGGAGGCGGCTTGGGATGGCTGTGATTCGCACGGCGCGGCGTCCTCTGGCTGCGGCTTGCTGCATCTTCTGCAGTGCGAGGCAGGCAGTGCCCGACTGGCGTGGATCATGTCACTAGCGTGTGCGGGGTCGAGGCGCTTTGTCCACGCGGTTGGTAGCGTGTTGGCTATGCTGTGGCCCAGAACCCGTCGACGGCGGTTCTATCGTTGTGGTCCCGGGTGGGGCAACGTCGTGGTTTTGCGGGCACGAGGTTGAAGTCTGGTGGCAGCTGCGGAAGCTTTAGATCCAGTGTGAGCGGGTTCGCGGTGGTTGTTGCGACCCGGTTGCGGGTCTATGGTGACTGGACCCCTCCTCTAGGGATTTCAGTGGGGTGGGAGGTAAATGCTCTAGGCGAAAGCCTTGTCCTAACATGGGTCGATGCCGACGATGATTACCTTCTTGGAGGCATCATTGAAGAGTCTACTCAAACCCTCCCTAGACCATGACCAACTAGTTTGGGGTGACCGCGGTGGCTGCTGACGTGGCTGAACCTCCTCCCTCAGGGTTTGGCGGGGTGGTGTGATGCGGAACTCTGGATGAAAAACTTGTCCTGACAGGGGTCGGTGCCGGTGACGACGGCGCTCACGGGCGTCGTTCCCCTCTTTGGAGGCGTTGTCGAAGAGCTCCATCCACACCTTGCCCTGAGCCTTGGCATTTCCCGAGTGAAAACTTGGGCGGATAGGCGTTGTCTTTGTCGGACGCTTGCACGTTGTTAGGGTTTTTTCATGGTCGTCCCCTAATCAACCATGTTTTGTAAGGTTTTTGGCCTAGTTTTCTCCATAAACCAGGTCAATCTATTTTTCTTAATGAAAATGCAGGAGCACCCTGCTCTCTTTGACGTGGTTCGTAAAAAAAATTGATTTTGGGATTTATCGACTTAATTATCACTGGTTCTGATTTGTCTAACCATATCATTAGGTATGTCCTATCCTGGTCGGGAAGTCCGTTCTATATATTAACCATATCCATGCTACAGATTTTTCTCATACATGACCCTAGCCTGATACAGAGTCGTCATGGGCAGCTAAAAGGTGATTAGTTGCTTACTGCCGGTGATTTCCACATGCTAAAACAAATATTCATCCGTCAAGTTGATTACTTTATCACTCCATGCTGTGCAATCGTTCAAAGATTCGGCAACCAAGCAACAAGCAAGTAAGCAACCAATTGCCACTAAAAATGAGCTCACGCTCACCTAGCTGCCTTCTGCCTGTTGCCGCGAAGCCGCTGCCTGCCGGAGTCTCCATCGAGCCAATGTGGCCGCCCATCAAGGTCGACACCGAGCAGGAGTCGCCGCCTCGCTGGCGCTTCCGGCTGCCATCCACCATCGCATGTAGACTGGTGGGGAGCAGGCCAGCAGGGAGAGGACGTGCTCTGGGTGGCAGGATCGCTGGTTGCCGGCTCACCGTGGCCACCTATGCTCGTGCGCCATGAGGGTCGGAGGAATTGGGATCGAATCGATTGATTAGATCAAATCCATCCAGTACTGTTCTGATGTGTTAGGCCTGTTGGGCAGCAGCGGCAGCAGATGAGTTATTGCACACGGTCCACGAGTGGGGGCGATAGCCCGCGGCCAAGAACTAGAGCATGAGGCCCAGAACTATGGAGCACGGCCCAGGAGTGCGAGTCTGCATCAATGCGTCATCTAGCTCAGGCAACTCGATGTTCCAATATTCACCATTGCCAAAGGGGGTCGCCGGATGTCAGTGGCTCGTCACCCTAAAACCCGGGCAGTTGCCCAGACTGGAAGGATGGTAGATCCACCCATGCACCTGACTGGAGTACCAGAATGTAAGGACATGGAAAGAAATAAGGGACGGGACACGCGGTCATATGGTATCATGTTCCATCATGTCATATCGACCACCATACATAGCCCGGCTGCAACACTGTCAGTAAAGGAAAATAAATTAAATCTCTTGGTCGGGCCTGCCGTGTTCGGTGTTTATATATTGCACACGGGCTAAACCCTTGTTTGGTTTGGTCATTCGAAGTTTGGAACCTATGAATATGGTTTATGAATAAAAGGCCATAGTTGTGGTAGAACCTAGCTCGAAGAAAAGCTAGCTGCCAGCTTCAAGGCAATTCTATCTCGTTATATACAAATCAAGACAATAGATAGTGCAGTGCCGCACAATTGCTGCTTGGTTTGTCGAGTAAACTACACCTTGTGTTGCATGGAAGTTCCACTGCCCAATGGACTTGAGAACTCAGCATCCATACCCTCCAATACATTCATAAATATTTCAATGTCCATACTATGTCGTAAAGTTCTTTCCTTTTCCCTTTTAACCTGGTACCAACTACACCATGTGCAGTCAATTATGTAAGTCATCGCAAAAGGAGATTATGTAAGATATGGAGCTCTGAATTCCTTTTCCTTTTTTTCCCTCGAATGTACTTGAATAAACAGTGATTCTTAAGTTCACATATGAAAGAAGAGAATTTCATTCGAAAAGAATAAGATACTACCAGATACTAGCTAAATATCCATTCTTTGCTAGAGATGATATTGCCCTAACAAGTTAAACCGTTAGCATTGGGCACCACAGACTGGACGGAGCTCCACCAGTGCATGGAAGCAGCATGAACAGAGTGAGAGGAGCGATCAATTAGGGCAGATAATTTTAAATCACGATTGGGGTGGAGATTAGTTTAGTTAAGAGATATGATTTGCTGGATAAGATATTGCTTTATCAGGACTTTGTCGGAGATTGGTTTTCCTTGATTTTCTTGAAATTTTATTTGTCAAAAAATAATATATGATCTATTATCGATGAGAGGAGAGCTGTGCATTATGAGAAAAGAGAGGTGTAACATCACGACCACCAGCTTCTATTCATATGATAGCAAAATAAACATACAACACATGCCATAGTCTTTAAACAGTGACCATGCATATATACAAGAAGCCCGTCCTGTACAGGGAATTAAAAAACCGTATTTTTTTAGTCAACTAGCTAGTCTAACACACGGAGTCTAAAAAACTAAAAAGTTCTTATTCAGTATTCAAGTGAATGATTTCATGTTACCTTACCCCTTTTTTCTTCTTGACAGCACAGTTCGAGTGTTTTCAAGTCGCACAACCTTGTGTTTCTGAGATTAGGCCATGTACAATGCAGGTGCTTAGACAGGTGCCTCAGGAAAAAAAAATCTGATTTTTTTTGTGAGATCAGTTTGCACAGGTGCTTAGGAAGGGTGACGAAAGCAAAGTTTAGCTTCCGGTGCTAGACTGGTGCTTACGGGTAACACAGGTGACAGGTGCTTCAATCGGTGCCTATCTCAGCACAGTTCAAGTGAGTCGCACAGCCTTGTGTTCCTGAGATTACTTCACTAATTAATGAACTTCTGAAACAAGGACTACAGCAAGTATTTCATTTGTAAGTCTGCACTCCGCAATAAGGTCATGTATGAAACTTGGAGTTGTTTTGGGTCTCAAAAGAAATCCTCTCAAAAATACAAATTAATGCCAACTGCAATGTTAAATCAGTCCAACGTTTTGCCGGTATGCCAACATAATTTGAATTACGCTACTGATTAATTAATTCCAGGTTGGAGCATGTATTTTCCGAACGGGGCTTCCCTGTCCCACTCTTATGTTCCCATGCCTGTTCCTGCTAGGTGTCTCTTTCTTATTGGTTTTGATTTTGGTGTGGGCCCTATGCACTGCTCCTCCCCCTAAGGAACGGGAACTTCCAAAAGGAGGAACGTGTTTATCCCGTTCTTCCCCCATCTCCCTTCGTTCTTGCGCATCGCTCTCCATTTTTTGAGAGTGTAAAATGTCAAAATCAGGGAACTGAGTGTTCTCAACATGGTCGCTCGTCGCGCACTGACACTGTCGAAGCGGTAGAGTCTCTCCGAAGCTGACGCGTGGCGGAGCTCGCGGCATAATCGACTCTGATCATCCGTAGCATACCGCCGGCCAACGGCAGCGTAAGTTTCCTAGGCAGGGCTTCTTCCTTCCTGTGTGCATGTACAGCTGTTCCTAGTGTGATGAATCTAGATCCACATGCGGATGTGAAACAAATTGTTTGAGAATGCTTTTGCTCTTTGCAATTGAATGCTAAAGACGATTCGAAACAGATTTTTGTGCTACGTGTAGAGTTGCATCAAACTTCAAATTGGATTTCATTTAGATGTTTTGGAAAACTTGCTAGCGCTCCACTGTGCGCCGAGCTGCCGACGCAGCGCCTGCGCTCGCCGCTGCCTGCAGCCCCGGACAGATCGGTTTGCTGACATGCTTGTAGTGCTCAAACAGTGGAGAGATGAAGAAAAAAGGGTAAAGAAATGGAAATGGTAACACCGGTTCATACGGGACAGTATATTGGCCCACAGCAAAACAAAGCTAACAAAAGAAAGACACCTGACAAGGGAACATGCATGGGAACACGAGAGAGGAACAGGGAAGCCCCGGTTCGTATTTTCCTGTATTTCTTTTTTAAATGCATCCACTCCAATTTATAAGTTTAACAAGTCCGATGCTCCACCTTAATCGTCTCTTAATCCATACCATCTAGGCAAAAAACTTACGTGGTAAGATAATTATAGAGAAGAGAGTGGAAAGCTGTCTCTTAATCTAGATACGGCTCTTAGTGATGTAATCGATACAAATTAATTATTAAGCGATCATATGTGGTTCATACCCATACTACTATATATTAGAGCTATGTCACATACAGGTTATAATGTTAAAATGGTAGTATTGACCATACAATATAATAAATGAAAACTTTTTAGATACAATACTAAGATACATGTTATTAAGAAAGTTGTTACTAATAGTAATTTAATATAATAAGATATAACTTATTATACAATGTACTGGGATGTGTTTAGAATACATAAATCCCATAAAATGACAAAAATGCCTGAACAAGAGTGCCTGTATTTTCCTTCAGAATTCATGCCTTCAATTTGCTACTAAACCGCGCAATCAATCACCTCACCAAACCCCAGAAGATTTCCCAAATTCTCTGAACAAGACCAACCAAAAGGCCAAAAGGTCCCTCATGTCCTAATCCAACAAAAAAAATGCATACCGAGTTCAAGGAAGCAAGAAAGATAAACTAAGGATGATGTACCATTGGAGTACCACATCATTCAGATCATTCACACCGAAAGAAGAAAAAGATAATGAATTGTTTACCAAAATACCCCCACCGAGATAGATATAGCATAAATTAGGAATTTCCTCTCCCCTGTCTCTCTCTCTCTCTCTCTCACCTCAGCCTTTGACGCTCCACGCCCCCAAACCCCTGAATCCCTGATTAAAAAGATCCCAAACACACGCACTCCCACAGCCCCACACACACGACGCGCGGCCGGACGCCGCCATGGCCAACCCCATCATCCCGACTAGCGGCGATGGGGACGCGGCGACGACGAAGCTCGCGCGGCTCAACGCCGCGGTGGAGCGGTCATGGGTGGGGCGGCGCTTCCGCCTGGCCGCGCGCGGCACCACCTTCACCACGGAGCTCCGCGCAGGCACTACCACTTCCTCACCATGGCGTACATCCTCGCCGTCAACGCCTCCATCCTCTCCGACTCCGGTGCGACCTGCACCATCGACGACTGCCACGCGCCCTCGCCGGGCTGCAAGTTCCCGCCGGTCGACCCCGGGTACGCCGCCTGCGTGTCCCGCGTGCGCCGGGACCTGATCGTCGCCACCGCGGCGTCCTCCATGATCGGCTCCTTCATCATGGGCGCCTTCGCCAACCTCCCGCTCGCGCTGGCCCCCGGCATGGGAACCAATGCCTACTTTGCCTACACGGTCGTCGGGTTCCACGGCTCCGGCACGCTCCCCTACCGCACCGCGCTCGCCGCCGTGTTTCTCGAGGGCCTCATCTTTCTCCTCATCTCCGTCGTGGGGCTGCGGTCCAAGCTCGCCCAATTCATCCCCAAGCCCGTGCGGATCTCGTCGTCGGCGGGGATTGGGCTGTTCTTAGCCTTCATCGGGTTGCAGAGCAACGAGGGCATGGGGCTCGTCGGGTTCAGCTCTTCGACGCTGGTCACGCTGGGCGCGTGCCCGGCGTCGCAGCGCGCGTCCGTGGCACCAGTGGTAACGTTCCCCAATGGCACGGTGGCGCTGATGCCTGGCGGCACGGTCTCCGGCGGCATACTCTGCCTCTCTGGTCGGATGACCTCCCCGACCTTCTGGCTCGCCGTCGTCGGCTTCCTAATCATCGCCTTCTGCCTCATCAAGAATGTCAAGGGCGCCATGATCTATGGCATCCTCTTCGTGACCTTCATCTCCTGGCCGCGCCACACCGCTGTCACCGCATTCCCGGACACGCCAGCTGGCGACGAAAGCTTCAGTTACTTCAAGAGAGTGTTCGACGTCCATCGCATCCGGTCCACCGCCGGCGCCCTCGACTTCCGCGGCATCGGACAAGGTTACTTCTGGGAGGCGCTCTTCACCTTCCTCTACGTCGACATCCTCGACACCACCGGCACGCTCTACTCGATGGCGCGGTTCGCCGGGTTCATGGACGACGCGACGGGGGAGTTCGAGGGGCAGTACTTCGCTTTCATGTCGGACGCGGCGGCCATCGTGTTCGGTTCGCTGCTGGGCACGTCCCCCGTGACGGCGTTCGTCGAGTCGTCGACGGGGATCAGGGAGGGGGGGCGGACGGGGCTGACGGCGCTGACTACGGCGGCGTACTTCACGACCGCGCTGTTCATGACGCCGCTGCTGGCGTCGATCCCGTCCTGGGCGGTCGGCCCGCCGCTGGTGCTGGTGGGCGTGATGATGATGCGCGCGGTGGCGGAGGTGGACTGGAACGACATGCGGCAGGCCGTGCCGGCGTTCATGACGCTCGCGCTCATGCCGCTCACCTACTCCATCGCCTACGGCCTCATCGGCGGCATCGGCACCTACGTGCTGCTGCACTCATGGGATTGGGCGTGTGACGCTGCCACGAGGCTTGGGTGCCGCCGGAAGGTGGGTGGCGGCGTGGCAGCGCGGGAGACCGAGAGGACTGGCAGCGGCAATGCCGGTGGTGGCAATGGGGAACGTGCGAAGGATGTGGAATTGGATTAGCACTTTCCTCTTCTTTTCTTTTCATTCTTCAGGTATTTCTATGATTGTCAGGATTTTGTTACGGGTAGTTAGGAATTTACCATAGTATTTGCAAATGGATCAAATATGGATACCATGATATTGTACATCTATTTTTTGTTTAGAAAGTTGAATGCGTAAATTTGATCGGAATTTGCACACTTTGGGTCACTAAATTTGTTCGGAGTTTACACATGTATATCCCTGAAGTAAATTAAAGTGGATCACCACTGCCACAGCATCACAACCACACCACATGGGAAAGGCGAGCCAAGTTGATTATGCAAGAAACCCCTTAAGCTGTCTCTCTCTTATCCTTTTTTTTCTGTTGGTTTGTCGATCCTTGTACTAGTACGCAGGAATGCTTCATTCATTGATCGTGTGTAAAGTAAATTTGATAATTATTCGGTGTCCATCAGAAGATGAGATAAAATGTTTATACAACTTTGTTTATAAATGTATCATTTGGTATGATTGCCACGGACTATAAAGAACAATCAAATGATCATATCTACATTTTGCAATGGACGTCTAGAAATTTGTCCCCTTTTTAACGTCAGGAGATACTTATAGTCACTCGCTTGTCGATCCAAGTCGTCTTAACAGGGTGATAGGATCGAACGGTTGGATTTCTACTTTCGTGGAAATGAACAAACAAGCGCTTGGACGCGTAGTTTATCGAATACTCAAACCGTGGGCTTCACTAAAGGAAAAAAAGGGTTATATCGTAGTACTAAAAAATCACATGTTTAGAAAATCACACCAAAATTTTTGGTATATGTTAATAACATCGAAACTTTGCAGCATTCAGTTTTATCACATTCCGTTTGTCTCTGTTACCGTGTTTTTTTCTTCACTTTCTCCAAAAACCGAGCACAGGAAAAGATGGAAATGCTCCTGTTTACTTGGTTGAACCGGACATGCATGGGCTCGGCCAGAGACGGGAAGGCAGTGGTGTTCAGAATGGTACCACGCGTGCAGGCGGAAGTGGTCACCATGGCCAACGGCAATGGCAAGTAGAAGGAGGTCGGGGTGTTCGGCATTAGCGCTGCGTAGGGCAGCGAGGAGCAGGAGCGGAACGGCATGCCTCGAGTCACAAATGCTTTCTGGAGAGGACAAGTCACAAATGCTTTCGCCTTAGAAACAGTATGGAAATTAATTGAAGAGGAAAAATCGACATATCTCATATGTTGTGTCACTAGGCACATTTCTGTTCATATTTTATTCCTTTTATACAGATATAATGTGCGTCGCGTGTATATACACTGATTAAATATGATATATCATATCAATTCTAAGATAATATGCTTCTAAGTTGTACTATTGTCACTAGCTTTTGTCGACTAATCTCGTTAGGGTCTGGAAGTATGTCATGATCGATGGGACATTTGGATAATTTGTCTGTTTTTTTTGCTAAAAAGAAAAAGACGAACTTTCTTTTGCCATTTTAATAACGTCATTGTAACTGCTCCTTCGCTTGTTTTTCTGTTTTTGTGGTTATGATTAGTTATCCCCCAAATTTCTGGACACCACGCGTGTTGGATATGAACTCTCACCCCGATTACCACAACACGAAGCTATGATTATACAGTGCTTTTGGTGTACACAACAGGTACCCAGTGCCATCACGTTTGCATCCAATCATCCTGATTCCGAGACCAGGCCACTTCACATGGTATTTACTGGATTTTTGCACGATGTTGACCTCTACCAAAGGTACCTAGTACAACGGGTATTGGTTTTAGGATAGGTGCAAATGTCCCACCATTGCATGTCTGGGCAATGCTTGTTCCATCTTTGCTCTTCTTTTTTTATTCCAAGTAGTGTGCCCTATTACTATCCCCTATGGTCTCTCTCCAATGTGCATGAAAGGTGTGCAATAATTGATGCCAATAGGTTTATTGCTTTGCATAGGATAGGGATCGAGTTACATTTTGTCATTGCTTTAGGATATTCACTGTTAAGAATAGTTGTGCCCATGACTTTTAACTCGTCGTTTATGTAGGCATGGAACTTTTTATTATCTATTTTTCTTTCAATAAGTTTTTCTTTTTAAACTACACCCTCCCCCGTTTCTATTTCAAAAGAATGTACTCCGGATTCCGTTACCGTTCCAAGCAAAGTGCATGTCTTTTTTTCCCCCCGAAGGAGACTTGCTCTCGGTCCCATAAACGAAGTAGCGAGAGGTATTATAGACATTACGATCAATCATGTTTTGAGCTAGGCAACTCTCCCTCTCTCCGCTGCCTTATGGAAGTAGCGAGAGGTATTATAGACATCACGATCAATCATGTTTTGAGCTAGGCAACTCTCCCTCTCTCCAATGCCTTAAGTTTGCCAAATACCCATGCAATTACATCCATGCTTTATTGCTTTATTCGTTAGAGTAAGTGCTAGTTATTTCGGTTGTTATGTTGAACCATGGAATCTACGTTACTACAGATCGGCTTATTATACACGGATCAGAAAAAATTGTATGTGATAGTCCTCATCACATATGATTTTTACCAAAATTTACCTCACATACGTTTTTTTTCTTAGCCGTATGTGATAACTAGGACATCTCAGACAGTTTTTACATAAACTTTCTATGATATAGAATACTACATCACATACGGTTTTTTAGAAGAAAAAAGATCTATGATAGCCATCTTATCACATATAGTTTTCTGATAAAATCGTGTATGACTTAAATCACTAATCCCGGCCCAGCCCACGATAGCCACCACCTAGTTAAATTCCAACCCTAACCCTACATCCATCGTTATTGCTTTCCCTTCTCCACAGTGGCGCCGCAACGCGCTCAATCCCTTTTCCCTTCTCTTCTTCCCCTGCGGCGCCGCACCTCTCCCCTCCACCCCCATCCAGATTCACCGCCCCACAGCTACCCGGTTCTGGTGTGGTTGTCCTAGTGATCACCAAGCCGGAGCAGCATGCGAATGATGGAGACATGACCACCATGGATACGCCCACTACTAACTCTACTTTCACTATTTCAACTATGTCTTTTGCTCAAGCTATAAAGAACAAAAAGAGATCCATAAAAATCTTTAGGAACAAGCGAGGATTAAAATTCAAACTCTCAATAGGAGGAGAAAATGAAGCTTATGTGAACATTACCATGTACCACATGAATTGGTGCTACACAAGAAGTCCTGCATCACATTTGGTACAAGAAGAGCTAGAGATCAAGTCCCAAACCTTTTGGACCCAAATTCGGATTGTTGAGACAGCTCTTACTTCAAACCTCTATATCTTGGACATACAGACTCCAATTTGGGTGATCTTGGACTCTATGAAAAGCTTATCTTGTATTCTTTCCAAGGGATCTGACCCTATCTTCAAATTCCTTATAAGCACACCGCAGTTACCAAAATGGTCCGGGGCTATTTCTAAAACAGACCACCTCTTTTCTTTATATACCCCATAGGATGATCTTTTAGTTTTGGGTTTTGTTAAAGTTTAGAATCAGCCATTAGTTGATATTTGTCATGTTCTTCATTTGTGTCATTTGTGTCGTCCGACCAGATCAAGACTGTTATGAAACCCTACCATATTTGATATCTATACTTCATCTATATTCGCAATTTCAGATTGCTATTTCATAATTCTTGCTTGTTCTTCAATTGCTCGCAGGGATTAGAACCTCATGTTCAGGTTGACCGTGCTTCCGGCATCATCAACAACTTCTTAGAGTTGGTCTAGCATTAGTTAAGGTGCATCATCATCTCACAGTGTAGTCGGATCGTTAAGATCGAATCCAAACAGATCGTAGTTATCCTTCTCATCAAAAGTTCGGACACCCATTGTTTTATCAAGTGGTATCAGAGCTACAGTTGGTCAGTAAGAAATTTATCATTTTCGTCGTCAGATCTTTTTTTAACCTACTGTCGATGTTTTTTTTACCAATTGTGAGAAATTTATCGAAAGATTGGGACATCCTTAAGAAGGGTCCAGGACTTCTACTCCTTGCTGGTTTCAGATAGGAAATCAAGTTTGACTCGATTTGCCAAGTTTTGTCCGAATTCAAATCCTTTTCGGAATCAAAATTTTGAAGGGCTCAAAAATTCTTAAAAAATTCTGTAAAATCAAGGATATTCTTAGGAGCCTACCATAAAATTGTCAGCCAATTTGGCCCAGTCGTTTGGGAGAAAATTACTGGTTTAATTTTTGGCCTCCCGCTGTTTTCATGCCGCGGCAATGTTTTTGTCTGTTTCTGCTGCCATGGCAGCAACACGACACCATTCAGTCACTGTTATCCCTATCAAGGCAATATTTTTGCTCGTTTTTTGCTGTCTGCGGCAAGATATTGACAGCTTCTAGTTTGCTGCTTCATGCCACATCTCTGTCATGGCACCATATTTGGCAGTTTTTGCTGCCGCGACAAGGCAGTGACAACCAGATTTCAGTTCTTTGCCTTTTTACTTGTTTGAGTGGGTTTCTGAGATTAAAAAAATGAAAAATAAGCCACAAAGAAGGCTGATTTAGAGAAAAAAGAAAAAACTCAGAAATCTCACTCTCTGTTTAGGGCTATTTGCACCATATCTTTTTGAGCTTACTATATATCTTTGGGCATTGAAGTGGCTAGTACCCAGTCTAAGCTAGGATCAGCAACATTGACTAGTACTTTGAACACTTATTCAATTTGCATTTGCTGAGTTGATTATTTCAATTTGCATTTGCTGAGTTGATTGTTGCTAATCCTTGCTACCATATTGAAGCCTACTTAGCTTCATATACTCTACAGTCGTGCAGTTATACATTTCCCCTAGCAATCGTTTTACTCAATCTTTGGAGGTATTTGACACCGTTGGCGCCGATCACCACCTACTGCATGGTAAGAAGTTGTACGAATTTTGATTTGGCTTGAGCTGTTAAGCAACTTGTAGCCACATCCTAGTACTTGATAGGGACATTATACTTGTGGTTTTGTTTCTTGTTTTCTACTAACCATGATACAGTCTCGAGCAACGGTGGGGATGATCTCCCTCCTCTTGAGAAGAGCATTCAAGAACTGTCCACTAAGTTCTGATAGCGCCCCACGAGCACCACGACATCAACCACATCCGCCACTACACGTATCAGCCCTCAAGGTACAAAGCCATGACACATGTACCACAAGTAAGTTCACCTTACCCACTTATGATGGTAAATATGATCATGAATATTATCTTACTTGGGATTGGATGTAGCACAACTATCTGAAATGATGACATTTTCGAGTGTGCTAAAGTTAGGGTTGCTGCTAGTGGTTTTATCGACTATGCTTCTGTTTGGTGGAAGTTACACTGTCAATTACATTCACATAATATACCTTTCACTTGGGCTGCTATGAAGAAGCTTATGAGAAAAAGATTTCTACCTCCGTACTATGCTAGTGATTTGCTAAAGATTTACAACATTTTAGAACAAAGTAGTGACACCATACAAATTATTTTAATAATTTTTGAACTTGTTTGAAACGTTGTGATCTACCTGAAAATGAGAACTTTGCCATGGACCAATTTTTGAGAAGTTTGAACCGCGACATACGGGATAGGTTTCGATGTATTCCACGTAGCATCACTAGTTTTTTTTGTTGTGCTTGTGTTTTGAGAGAGAATACAGGAGGAAGACGGAACCAGATATCAATACAAGATCTCATGTCCTGTTCACCACTGGACACTTCTTCTACTATGAACAGTGCCATGGTACCTACATTATCTAAGTCTAGACTGCAAGGTAAACACAAAGGTACTAATTCCATCGCTCCACATGAGATTGAAGTATGCCTCGCTGAATTAAATGTTTCATGTGTTGAGTTGATGAATTGCCTGCTGTTTAATCACATCACCTATTGTAGAGGATTGTGTTACTGATTTGAGTTTGCCTATGATCAAACAACTGAAATACCCGCTGAAATATGTGTACCACGTGAAACTCATGTTTTATCTATTGTTTAGGTGCAGAAACTATTGATATAGATAATACAAATTTTGAAATTCATGATTTGGATGTCCCTTGTTGTGATAATAGTGATATGCAATCTATTTTAGGCTTTCCACATTATGAAACATATGATATAGATTTTGAAAATCATGTTTTGGAAGCTCCATGATGTGTTAATAATGATGTGCAATCTATTTTGGGCTTTCCAAATTGTGAAGCAAATAATATAGATGATGATCTGGGTACTCCATATTCTGAAGTTGTTTCTTTTACTAGCTTGAGAGCACCACAAATTGAGCCATGTGAATTGAATGATTCTGAGATAGGTTGTGATGAGTTAGTAGCAGTTGAAAAGGTGCTTGTTGCCATTTCCTCTATTTAGTGTGCTATATTGTGCTTGACACACCTATGAAATTGTTAGACACTCTAGTAAAAGTTTCTGCACTTGTAAATTTACCTTCTTGGCATTCCATCTACCTTCCATGCTATAGAGTTCATGTGATTGGAGAACAAAGTGTAGATTGTAGAATCCTAGTGCATATCTTTTGCATCACCCTCTACAGCAGAATCAATTTAATGGGACACCCCTTGTACAGACCGTTCTGCAAAGCCGACTGTGCAAAGCGTGTCACAGACGGTTCCAAAGGAGAACTGTTTGAGAAAATGATTACGAGCGGTTCCCATTATGTGAGACACTCTAGTATAGACGGTTCCTCATACGAACTGTCTATAACTATCACAGACGGTTTTATACTGGGGACCGTCTGTACTGTAAAGGGTGTCACGGACTGTCCCTTGTTAGAACTGTCTGTAAAAAACATCACAGACGGTTTGCAACATGGAGCCATCTGTACAAATAGCGACATAAATACTATCCATCCATCATGAGCTCAGGCTTGTCTGAAATAGAGGAGGTGTGGCGGCGGCGCTATTTGGAGAAAAGGCCGGCGATTTTGACCAAACTGGTGCAATTTTCCGGTGGAAACTCCTAGATTCAATGGCATGTGTTAGTCTAAGGTGAGGGTTATGTTCTAATTTGGTTTAGATATGTAGATTTGTTGTAATTTGGATCTTGAGCTAGCTAGATCTAGATCTAGATTTTGTTCATGATGGATCTAGAATTGTTCGTACGAATGTTTTTAATCATTCCAATAAGGACCACTTGCAATTGGTCATCTCGTCACCTTTGCAATGTGCTAATTTAATTGAACGATTTTTGTTACAAGTTGCACCAAATTTTTGTATCCTTTCACATCCTGAATTTCAGCATGCTAGGGATAATCCTTTCACTTCTTTAAATGTGCATTCGCATACTTTTCGTTGGCAAATTTGCCAATTTTCACTTCTTGAATGTGCATTCGCATAATTTTTGAGCCATTCAATGATGAGTATCCATTCGAATGCTTCACTTATATTTGCAAAGCTAGTTGCAATACTTATGTCTAGATAATTTTGATAAGCTCATGATTTCTTTTGCTAATGCTCATAACAAAGGTAAGTTTTCACTTATATTTGCAAATTGAGTTGCAATGCTTGCTGGAAGTTTCAGAATTGTATGCCGCTATGCATGTTTTGAAATGTATCACAACTTTAATTCTTGTTTGGATATGATTACTAACCACAAAGAGCTAACCATAATTGAAAGATACATGTATACTACATACATATTTTCTTTGCTCTTTGATGGTTTTCAGCTTATGCAAAGCCGATGATAGCTTTATTTTCAAGAAGAGAGGATGATAAGGCATGACCCCCGTACATACACCACTACCATCTCTACTCCCACTACTTCAACTACGTCTCTTACTCAAACTATAAAGAACAAAAGAAAGCCCTCAAGATCTTCAAGAATAAGCGAGGATTCAAGTTCAAGCAGGAGGGGAGGAAATGAAGCTTATGTAACCATTACATGTACCACATGAATTGGTGTTATACAAAAAGTTTCCCACGTTGCTTTTGGTCCAAGAAGAGCTAGAGATCAGTTGCAAACATTCTGGACTCCTATTCAGATTGCTGAAACAATTCTGAATCAAACCTCTATATCTCGGGCATCCGGACTCCGATTTGGGTGATCCTGAAATCGATGGAAAGCTTATCTCGTAATCTTTCCAATAGATCTGACTCTATCTTCAAATTCTTACGAGTACAATGTAATTACCAAAACAATCTGGAACTGTTTCTGAAATAGACCACCTCTTTTCCTTATATACCCCTAGGATGCTCTCTTTAGTTTTGGGTTTGCTAAAGTTAGAATCAGCCATTATTTGCTATTCGTTGTGTTCTTTGTTTGTGTCGTCCGACCAGATCAAGACCGTTGTGAAACCCTACCATATTTGATATCTATAATTCATCTATATTTGCAAGTTCAGATTGATATTTCATATTCTTGCTTGTTTTTCGATTGCTTGCAGGGATAAAACATCGTGTTCAGGTTGACCGTGCTTCTGGCATCATCAATAACCTCTCAGAGTTGACCTAGCATTTGCTAAGATGCATTGTCATCTCACAATGTAGTCGGATCGTCCATGTCGAATCCAAACAGATCGTAGTTATCCTTCTTATTGAAAGATCGGGACACTCATTTTCTCCCATAGGAGGTGGTCACCTGTTGGCTTCACCTCGTGGCTAGCAGGGGGCAGCCACCATGAGGGGGCTGGCTGGCTAAGCTCCCTGCCACAACGGAGTACACCAAGTCAGCAATGCCTCGCTCTGACGGTGTCCACCATCTGTAGCCTCGCTAACCACCTGCCTTGACAAATCTGGTGGAGATGTGACCTGACCACTTAACCTGACCCGACCAGACACCTCGTCTCCAACCTTGATCCCCTCCACCCTCTCCACCGCATCGGAGGCTTCGATGGAGCGCTAGATCTGGCTTGGGGATGTATCCATGAGCGTCCTGTCGAGCTCGCGACTGCTGGATCCGACGGCAACACGTCGCCCCACACTGCCACGGGCAGCAGCGCGTCGATGCCGACAACAAGCAGTGGCAACCAAGCTCGGGACCTGCCACTGTGGATTCTTTATTTTTCATAATTAGACATCACAAATGGTTTTCAGAAACCATCTATGATGTTTTTTGTCATCACAGACATCTCTGTACAGACAGGTAAAAAAAACCGTCTCACATGACATTTTTTATCTGTTGTATGACCCTTTCTGTAGTAATGCTAGTTAGTTATGTAAATCTTTACTAGTTTTGGGAAGAGTTTACTGTTACATCCAAAAGTATCTTCTTAGGCTATAATAAATGCCCTTCAAAACCCAGGACGATGTCAAATAGAGCCTGAGTTTGAAAAAAGTTTATCTATTTCTTAAAAAAAACAATGCAAAAAGCTCACTTAATATGGAGAAAGGGCAAATCTCACAAAGGAGAATATACATACAGATTACACTGGATCATATGAAACGGGTAAATCTCAGTGCGACAAATTTGAACAGATAGAAGATCTGTAAATCTCAAAGGAGTCAAAGTTGAATATATACCAAATCTCCTTACGTTGCTTCTATCTACAATTTGATCACTCAAGGCAAACTGAATAATTTAATATGCTTAGCTTGACTTTTTGTCAATCGTTACTTTTTGTTGCATCTCTTCTTTTGCACAATTTTCTTTCAGAGCTCGTGCAACTCTGAATAACAATTTGCACATAATACTCCCGTTTATAAATGGTAGGCATAGTTTTCTCTTGTGCCTCTTTATGTCATCTAGAGATGACAATAAAAACATGCGATAAAATGGTAGAGATTGTTTACCACACCTTTCATGTGGTCAGTACAATGATAAAGATAATTGACTTCTCTAGCTTACATACAACAAGTATTTGAGTGTTTTTTGGTTGTAGAGTACTTAAATTCTAAACTCTCAAATCTTCATCTAATGGATATTTTCCTTCCTCATCTTACTTTATAACAGGAAAATTGTATCCATAACATTTTGAGTACTCTTAAAGTTGCTAGTTAGCGATTCTCCTAATATAATTGTCTTTATCTCTTAATTTTCACATATGGGCCTTCTCTTAGCCTTCACTTCGCGGAGGCGTACTTCTCTCTCTTTCAAGTTACGAATTTTCCTAAGTGACACCTTGGAAGAAAGACTGAGCCCACCCCATTGTACATGCCCGAACAATGAGAATATCTAGGAGCTCTTGACTTTACACTGATCTGTGTATCAGGATATGGCTTTTGGATAGTTCTGCTCTGCATCTGTCACGCTTTCTGTGCCACATAAACTCCATTGTGTAAAGTCAAAAGGTCCAAAAAATATACTGTCTATAAGAACCCAAGAAGCTAGCAAGAAAAGAATAGGAATGATCTCGGTGGATGCAAGATTTGTACAATATATATATCTCCTGATTGGCTTCCATAAACTATTCAATCGTGGCTCCTCCACTATGTAGTGCGAGACGAGCAATACATACAACAGTCCACTGTATAGTGGTAGTGCTAGATCTTAATTTGTTACTTCCTTTGAATTGAACTTATAATCCATTAATTCGCATCATTTATTACCTGTAGCTAAAAGAGTTGGTGGATGAAAACAGGGAAGCTCGCACCAATTTTCTGTGCAGATCTTTCAATGAGATTGTGAACAACTTTTTTAGGGGAAGGGTAGGTGTGCAATCGTAAGAATGGCGAATGAGGCTAACCTGATGAAGGTTATACGTGCGCACAAAATAGACATGCCAGTGTCTTTTTCTTCTTCTTCTTCTTTTCTTTTTTATGACGGAAATTTTTATGAGGTTTTTATTTTCCGATACATATTTTTCGACGAAAAAGGGCAGGAACATTGCCCATCCATATTTGTAGAAGGAAAAAACATATTTACAAGAAAAACCAATGTTCTTCGGTCACTATTCTCAAAATGTTCTTACTTCCTTACAATTATGTAAAGGGAAGCCGTACGACTTCAAAGTTCAAACGCCTCCATGCGTCCTCAAATTTTCTATCGTCGCTTACAAAATATCTCAAAGAAACAGTAGCTGCCGAGTAAGTCGACTCGCAAAATACAAGGGAACCCAATCTGTCAACCATAATTATAGTTAACAACGTTGAATTTGTGTTCGTAATTCGTACGCACAGTCCATCACGAGAAAAGAAAAAAACCCCTATCAACTTCGAAAGGCCCTTTCCCTCCCTTGTCACGGCACTGGCCGCTTTCTCAGCTGCTGTGATTCACACGATAGGCATGCAAACATGCGTGCAAGAATTTCTCACGTGGTGGTGGTTGGTGGCGACGGTGCCTTTCCCATGATCCCGTTTCGTGAAAGTTTTGACTACTCCCGAAGGACGAGTCGACAAAGCCGTCCGGCCATTGCCGGAGGCGGAGGAGTACTGCTCCTCTTTTCGCCTCTCTTCCGACCGCTTAAGCTGGGACGATCGACCAACGGCGGCGGCGGCGACCGCCCTCTTTTTAGGTCAGGACCATTTTAGTTGTTAATTAGTGCAATGACAATGTCAATTAGAGCGGCTGTTGTAAAGGATGGAGAAAGTGACCTGCATTCCTGATCTCCGCTGTGTTTTAGACCTCCTCTGAATGTGGCACTGAATAGACAGGTAGGACTCTCTTGTCCCCTTTTATTCAACATTCTTGAAGATAAGCATGCCCACTTCTATTGTGATGCATTAAATATCTTCATGCAGAGCATATAAGAGATTCCATGGGCATAAAAACTTTGGTCCACTCTCTTTAGACGATCCTATAATAGCAGGTCCATCAGGGCGTGGTGATACTCTGAATCACGGTTCCTGGCTAAAGCAACTCGAGAGCTCTGCGAAGGATAAGGTTTTGTAAAGCATAAAGATGCATTTACTACTCTTAAACTTCAGTGCTGAAATGATGAATTGGAGAATGCAATTTTACTTGGAGAGCCTACTGACTCCCACAAAAAGGGAAACTGAAGAAGAGGAGGAAAAAGAAGCCATGTTTGTAGTTCCTTCTACGTTTGATACTTTTAGACAGTTGACAGCAATTCGAGATTGTCAACAAGCAAACAGTTTTCCCTCCTTTTCTTTTAGTAAATTTCATAGAACTTGAAGTATATTGAAAAAACTATCGCAAAAACTAATACTTCTAAGAAAAAATTTCAAAAATCTAAATGTTCACTATACTTTCGAGGAATCCCAGTTACAGCTAACGATTCTGACCAACTGGCCCCAACTATAAGCGACACATGGTACTTTTTTTACTTTTGCAAGTTGTGATGATTAAGATGGAGATACCACACAGGATAAGTAATTGATCCCTCCTCATCCTAGTAGTGTGCCCACCTCTGGCTAATCAGCCAGCAGTTCATACACGTATGGTCACGCCTACAGGTGGGTCCAATTGGTCAAAGTGGGTTGAATGGAACGGCAAATCGTTAAAAAGTGTTAGTTTTGTGATAGACTAGCAATTGTGTTTGTGTAATACATGTGTCAGATAAGTATAAATTGAGCCGCATATACACTTAATATATCATAATAAAAGCATTGAGCCTGTAACTAAAGTATTGAGATACATAAAATTCATAGCATAGTTAATCATAATTGGCAAATCTATTTTCCCACAGAAGAATAGATGGCATCTATCTATGAAATCTAATAATAAACAAGAGAAATTGTTACCTGAACTTTGAATGCAAGCCCTCTAAATTTTCCTCCTTCAATTTTAGATTAAAGCAATAGAGATGTATTGGTACAATTTGTGAGAACATATTTACTGAGTAGTGCAGTTACGGGAATTGGAATCATTGCAATGACAAGATGAAAGAGCATACGGATATGCTGTACGAATTGATGCCACATGATATGAAAAGGTGCACCTAAGGTGTAGAGAGGGGAGGAAATGAGAGGCAAAAGGTGAAAAATATGTTAATAAGAGGATTAATTATGTAATTAATATAATAGTGATCAGGGAAGGGTCTAACTTTATGCATAGTTATTGGATGAGAATTATCAAATTGAAGTAAATATTTTTGGATGATTGAAATTAAAAGTATCCCACCCCAATTCATACTTTTTTTAGTGGTATAGATATAAATACATATAATTCTTGAAAAACTTCTTCTAAAAGTGTAATTTTGTGGTAATTTGTTCAAGGTGTGTGAAGTTACTTAAATTCTCTTGTTTTTTATATATGGTCGCTGTTGAAATATATGACGTTTTATTAACTAAAATACTAGATTCTTGTATCATTAGATTTTTTATGAATTCACATGTTTATAGTATTATTTGTATTAAATCAAAACATTCACCCGTTCTCATCTATTTTACATATTTATAGTATTGTTTGTGTTAGATCAAACTATTTATACCTGCTCTTATCCCAACCAAGTGGTGTAGTTAAAAGGTGAACGGACTACCACTACTGAGTGACGTCTTTATAAAAATAAAAATACTTTTTTACTAATATGTTCTAGGAAAGTAACAGTCAAAATGCACATATGCACCGTGCACATGTCGAAAAAATTGTATATATGTTCTTTGATAGAGGGAGTGGAAACTACTACCGGTGAGCTAACATCTGTGGCACAATTCCGAAAAGGAAAACTACTAGCGGCACATGAAGGCTGAGTATGTCTACCGATTGACTGTAACGGGTGAACGAAAATTCAGCCATCAGTTTCCTTCCACAAACACCACAGCATGTCTAATATCTTGAACCCAATTTGTTTGTGCCTTTTCTGAATTGGAACCACATCTGGAAACATACTGGAATTACAAAGCATATTGTTGGACCTAATTCGACTGTCAGTACATTGAATAACAATTGTAAATTACCTTGACAAATGCAACTTAAACAACTATTGTTCTGCATTTCAAGTTTAGAATCCAAATACAGCATTTTCGCAAATTTCACTAAGCTATTAATTGGAGAAGATCAGAAGATAAAACGAACACAAGCACGGTATAAGCTGATTCAACTCAGGAGCGCTAACCATGATAAAGAATGCCTTACTGCGATCAAACGATCAGTTCACCGCTTCCTCAAATCTGTGGCTGCTCATGATTTTCAGTTTGCCGATCCTGACGTTCACCTTGCCATGCCCAAACAATGTCCTTAAGTGCTGGTTTCATTTCCTGTTTCCACAAGTTTTGGTATTCTAGTGTATCTCCACTGTTCTTCTTGATCTCTACCAAATGAAACGAAGGAGTAACCTCGAAGATCTCTGCATCAATTCCTAAGACACCTTTCCTTCCTTCACTTGCACCTTCCATTTTCAGCACACCACCCTCTTTCTTCTTTACCGTCAACTTTGAACATGTGGCAGCATCCTCTAGTTTTGAGATAATGTCTGAAGCTGATTGACTAGATGTGAACCTCGCCTCTATCCTTTTATCAGTCTCATCAAACAGGCCTGAAAGATCAAAACCTTGTGAAAGCGAAATAATGTCAAAAGCATTAAGGTTGGTGAGTTTTCCTGCATCCTGTTTCTCCTCAACTGTTTTGCTGCTACTGCTACCTGTGGATGAGAAAACCACATTAACATCAGCAAGAGCTGTTACTGATTGCTTTATCTCCACATGTTTACAGATTAGCTTGCTGTCAAGCCCTTTCTTAAACCAATAAGTTTCCATTATTTTTGTAATTGGCATTCTACTTCTAGGGTTTGAATCAAGAATTCTTGACACTAGCTTCCGTACATCATATGGAAACCAAGCTGGGCATTTGAACTCTGCTTTCCCAATCTTTCTATACATCTCCATCAAATTTGAATCTTGGAAAGGCAGATAACCAGCCATGAGGACGAACAGGATCACCCCACAGGACCACGTGTCAACCTTGGCACCGTCATATCCTTTTCGGCTGATCACCTCAGGTGCCACATATGCTGGAGTTCCGCAGGTTGTGTGTAGAAGGCCATCTTGTCGTCTTGACTCAGAAAGAGCACTCAATCCAAAATCAGAGATTTTGAGATTTCCATTTTCATGAACAAGTAGGTTTTCTGGCTTCAGATCACGATGATACACACCTCTACTGTGACAGAAATCAACAGCACTTACCAACTGCTGGAAGTACTTCCGTGCAGAATCTTCTTTTAATCGACCTTTAGCTACTTTGTTAAACAATTCACCACCCTTGACATGTTCTAGCACAAAGTATATCTTGGATTTGGTAGCCATGACCTCAAAAAGCTGTACAATGTTGGGGTGCCTCACTAATTTCATCACTGATATCTCTCGTTTGATCTGGTCCACTAGGCCAACCTTGAAAATTTTGTCCTTGTCAATCACCTTGATAGCAACACTTTGCGATGTCACAATGTTCCTAGCATGATAAACCTTGGCAAAAGTTCCTTGCCCCAGTAATTTTCCAATCTCATACCTCTGCATCAGAATGTTTCCATTCTTCTCTATTTCCATCATAATAAATACTAGCAAACAGTTTTTTATTGGAAGTCTAGCAAGAGGAATACTTAAGACAAAACTTCAACCATCTTCAGAAATTGCATGATCTAGTGTAGCAGTATTTCTGACATTGGTGGCATCGTTGCTACTTTGTGATTGGAGAATGCACGAAACATGCAACTGAAATCCTCGCTCATCAAGAATCAATAATTTCAAGTCAATTTGAGAAATGCCCTCCACTTCACAAGAGAAATCTTCAGCATGCACACACATCTTTCTGCATTCCCTAGAGTAGCCTTTCAATGCAATTTGCGATGCTGCCAATACAAAGAAGAGGCATGATTAATTTTTGCAGTCACGAAGTACAAAAGTTTGGAATGTATCCAGAAGCAATATCATAGGCTTTAGGTGTGCATTGTGTGCATTCTGAGGTCTGTGGCTGTGCCCATGGACTAAAATATTGTAATTATAACTTGCTTTCTTCTTGATGTGCAAATGCTTTTTGCATGTTATCTAACAAATAATATTTCAGATACACAAGCCATAGACAAAAGTCAGAATGTACATGTACACTAAAACAAATCTAGAAGTGCACATGCAGATAAAAGCAAGGATATGTGCTTGCAGCTTTGTGGATACATTAGTGTGGTGGGCAGCTTCATGGTGTCTGGGTTAGGGTTTGTATTTTGGCCTGTGACGGGACAAAACTTGGCCTAGCAATTTGAGGTGAGTTGCAAGCTATGTGGTCACAGTGAGCCTCAGGTCTTGATGTTGGCTTTTTGAACTGAGTCTAGGAAACTTGAATCTTGGCATGTGCAAAAGCATGGTTCAACCATGGTGTGAATAACTCCACCTAGCTAGGATCAGCGTAGATGCCCATAGATATGTGCGGGGCCAATTAACAAAATTTAAATTCTGGTTAATCCGAATCCTATTCCGGGCAGCAGACCTGGCTTGACACAGGATGTGAACAAGTGCACCCAAAGACCGAGGGAGTTGAGAGGCTGATTGGTTTGTAGCGAAAATTTGGCTAGCCAATGTTTAGGCAAGCCCAAAATATTGGCTACCAATTGGATGACTACCAAATTTCCTTGCCAGACTTTGAGATAGTCTAAAAAATTGTCAACTTTTGGCAAGTTTTGACATTGCTAAACATTGGCTAGCCAATTGTTGGCTCCAAACCAACCATGCTCTGAATGCATATATAGATGAGCAAATTGGTCCCACATGAGATTTGCAAAACAAAAGCTGTATAATATATATAGAAAACCAAATGAGAGTAAATAATAATAATGTAAAATTTCTATTGGAAACAAGAAGGTAGCAATGCTGTATATGTATTGTATATACTTCAATTGACTGGATAAATTTATGTATACTTTAATTGATCAAAAATTCTCTGGAACTGCCTAATGGGCATGGAAAGGAATCAGATCACCTAAAGTTTGAAAGGACAAGTACGAGAAAGGAAGGGAAAACAGCACACAGTGAAAGGATCATACGCAGTTTCATCTTATGGACAAAGCAGAAGTGATATGGGTAGTCCAAGAGGCTGAAAAACATCACAGCCTTATTCTATAAATCTCATGACAGCTTTCCAAATACTAAAGTAGGTTCATCGGTAATTCGACAAAATCCAAAGCAGCTTCTATGGAAGGGAGTTGAAGCATGCAAGTATGTAACAGCATTCACTAATAGCTGCAAGAATAAGTACACTTCATTAAATAAGAAGGCTAGGCATCCTTGACCTGCAATGCTCCAACAGGAATATGAAGATTCAACGCAAATGAAATGAATCCCCAGAGAAAAGAACATATCTGATGGTTTTCCAATAATCAACAGACGGAGAGCCATTTAGCGCTGCAGGAGATGTAATGTGATAACGGACAGCATATTGTTTTGGATTGAAGCTGGATATTGTGCTCAGCCTTATGTGATGAACTTGCTTGAAAATGGCATTTGCTGTAAACAAGAGGTGTACCCAATGTCCTTGAAAAAGATAAGTCTGTATCACATTCGCCATAGGCATAATTTTTATATCCATGGATCTGCACTAGCTACATTTAATTATGGAGAAAAATGAGGTCTAAATCCAAGATGTACATTGTCTAGTAGCGTTTGAGAAAATGGAAGACATACTCCTAATTTGTTGATTCATTTGGTTCTGTATCACTAGAATACAGCAGCAATGCCAGCTGAGTTAATCAGTTAATTTAAAACCTGAAAACTAGAAACTCGTTATTGTTCAAAACTAGCTAAATAACGGTGCTTTTCTACGGATAAGAATAAATGTAGATCATTGTCATCAGCTTAGCCTGCTCCACGTCTCAGCTACGCCATCACGTTCAGCAAGTACTATCTAGGCCAGCGGTCACGCCTCCGGCCTTGGTTCGCAACCACACCTAGTCGTGATTCTTTGTGACCGTGCCATGCTCCATTTTCGTTAGAGATTTTTTAGGAGATGGTTAAGTTAATTTGTTAAAGGGAGCTTCATTGTGTTTCAATTAGTTTGTTATTTTTTGTTAGAGATTTTTTTAGCAAGGTGGGGAAAAGAGGTGAGAGGCATGGATGAACCACCACTAACGCTCATTTATATAAGAAAGACACTGGTACTGCTGCCTGGTGGCCTCACCACAGTTCACAGTTTCTTAATCTTGCAAAAGCCTATGGCTGCAAAGTTAAGTGTTCCCCTTTTGCGTTCATCAAAAAACAATTTTTATATGAAATATAGATGATGTGTATATATGTTGCCACGAAAAGAACATTCTCATCACTCCTACAAGGTAGATTCTAAAAGTAATTAAATCCTTGGTTCTGATCCACACACAATTCTACATGCATCTTATTTCAATAGTGCTTATCGGAGGATTGCCTTTCAGCTTATATATTTAGAAACCAAGAGGCCACACAAAAAAATATCCACTCACCAACCATAACAATAATCGAAGGAAGGAACTTATCAATCTAGCATTCCAGCCCATTATCCAAGCCTTCATGGCAAACTCAAAACTAATAGTTGGTCACATTAACAAAAACACTTGCTCGGCGTCTCCCCGAGTTAGATTCACGTCCATAATCATATCATGTCGAATTGCTGTGTAATTTTTTCCCATTAGCCCGCTAAGGGCTCAGGTCCGAGATCATGTAAACGATTACAAATCTAGGGACATCATAGGACACAGCTTTAAATAGTACGGGATCTTCTCACAGCTAAATAGCAGACTATAATAATACCTTGAGAAAGGGAAATCTTCTCACAATCTAGAGAAATTTGCAAAACAAAAAAGAGAAGGGAAGATACCTTGAGAGATCTGATTGGAGGTGCCACGAAACCAAATCTGGAGCCACAGGGATCCCCCAGGGCCGCAATGCAGGTGCCGAGCACCTCTCGGCTACGTGATAGGATTGGTCCTATTGAATCTCCGTTTCTTGTTCTCCGGGCGGCGAAGAGAGGAGGGATTAGGAAGGAGGGGGGTGGCGGCCTAAAGATGGGAGAGGTGGGCAGGACAGCGACTTTATGGCGTGTGTGGTTCGGTGCGCTGGCCAAACCTGCACGTGTTGGCCTCAATTATGTTCGTTTCCGAGGCTCTTTCATTCGGAGCAATACAATGCAATACGAGTTTTCGAAACATAGGTGCACTTAACTAGTACTCTCTTTATTTAGAAATATAAAATATATTTTAATTAATTAAGATAAAATTTTAATCAATAATTATTTTATTAGTATATAGTTTATATAATATATAATTATAATCATAAGTATGTACTTTTAAATATTAATCGTATATCATATAAGTCACATATTAATGAAGTAACTAGTAAGGTATCCGTGCGTTATAACGTAACAAAAGAGAAATGTCTAAAGATAGTGTAAAATGATCGCTCTGTTGTGAACAAGTATGTTAAAAGTGACACGCGTGCAGTTTTTCACAACAATCATCAGTATTTTTTTCTCACTTCCTTTCCTCTCTGGCAATCACCTATGTTTTTCTCTCTTCCTCTTTCTTTGTCATCCCTTTAGCTTTGTCCCGGACTTTATCGTTTATTCGCTCTGTCATCATCCTGATCTAATCCTCGTTGCTCCACCGTTATATTCGTGCTGTCTCCAACTTCGATTGATCTCTGCCACGTTTCCCATCGCCTCCAGCTATAGCACTCCGGAATTAATTAAAAAAGGTCAGAGTAATTAAAATCGAGGTTGACTGAAAACCCAAGACGAAGAGATAAATTTGACTCTTTAAATCATGCGTTGAATGGAAGATTCGAGACCGTAATTGTGTTCGTCTCATTGAATTGATCGAGATAGACTATAATTTTGTTCAAATCAGAGTCTGAACGAATTTTTGAGAGTTCGATCAATATAAACCATCGGATTTCACTTATCTCCTAGTCCAACTCAATATAATTTTGTTCAAATCAGAGTTCGAACGAATTTTTGAGAGTCTGATCAATATAAATCGTCGGATTTCACTTATCTTCTAATCCAACTCAATTTCGGAAAAAGAAAATAATAGAACCACCCAACATGTGCTCTCTCTCTCTCTCCTCTCACCTCACCCTCCCTCCAAGCCGGCTGCCACTCCTTTCCACTTCGCCACCATCGTGCGCCACCGCTAGTAGGGCTATAGCTATACCTTCGACTCTCAATAAAACCCTAAATCGAGTTTCTCAACAAAATCTAGGTCACTTATCTTTTCTAATCTCTCATTGTTATTTTTGTATTTTTAGTTTTGTATGTCTAAATTAGTTTAGCGAATACTCTACGAATATCTATAGAAAATTTCCAACAACTTTGCTGTTGAGTCTAGATTTTAATTATACGATTAATATCACTTAATCAAGCTCAACAAATCTCAGCCCTAGAAAAAAAAGCATAACAACAATAAAATTTTGGCCATAACTTTTGAATCACAACTCCCATTTGGGCAAGATGGGTGCCGTTGGAAAGCTTATGACGAAGCCTACAACTTTCTCAATTGTGTCAAATCAAAATTTAGCACACTTTAGATTAGAAGTTAGTTAGAGAAGAGATTAGAGAAAAGATATTTGTGCGAGTTAATTAGGGTTGTTTAGGAACGAGAGATTTGTGCGAGTTAGTTAGGATTAGTTAGAGTTTTGATTGGATGGTTTACGTGTAAGAACCATAGTTTTGAAGAGTTAGTTTTGTTGTTGAGAGAATCAAGGAATAGTTTTCTGAATGTTAATCTTATCCAAATCACATGATTATAGGGTGCAGTTAGAGAAGAGAGATTTGTGTGAGTTAGTTAGGGGTTAGTTAGAGTTTTGATTGGAAGGCCCACATGCAAGAACCATAGTTTTGGGGAGTTAGTTTTGTTGTTGAGAGAATCAAGGATTAGTTTTTTGAATGTTAATCTTATCCAAATCACATGAGGATTCTGTCCATGTTGAGCCGTGGTGCGTGGAAGACGATGGGGAAGACGAGCATGAGGTGGAGCATGTAGCTGACCCTTATGACATCGTTGAAGACGGAGCTGTAGGTAGGGTCCTTGAGCTCATTGAGAATTAGGTGCACTGCAAAAATGTCTAATCATATTGATCACCATAGAGAATGGAAAATGCATGCATGCAGGGAGAATTTGCTACCTAGAGTTGATCTTGATCAGCTGATACACATACCATTGTAGTGGCAAATATAGGCAATGGCGAATATTGGAGCCACTGTGAAGAGTCGAAAGATGGATGCCCAGTCATGCACGTCGGAAAAAAGCTTGGGCATAGGGATCTGTTTTCTCGTCAACTTGATTATGGCGATCACGGCAGTGATCACGACGAACACGACGGCTAGAGCAACCGACACGGCAAAAGTATATTTCAGTGAATCTAAATCAGATCAAGCAAATCTCACCGTCGAGGCTTGGGACAAAACAAATTGTTCAAGAACAGAAAAACGGACAATCACGTACGTTGACGGGCTTGAAACATGCCAGTAGAGCGAAGATGCAGAGGGTGGTGACAAGGAGGATGGTGAAGCACCCGTTCCAGCGGCAAGCGCCAAACCATCCTTCTAGCACGCCATGATGGTGCATGCCGTTCGAAGACGTTCCAAAGAGCACATCACCTTGTATGAAAAAGGACCATCGATCCGTTCATGTGTTCAGAACAATTTTTTGAAGCGAACGTTCTGAATGAGCCAAGCAATCAAGAAGAAAGATAGATCGAAGTGGTGCATGCTCGGAGCACACCGTGTGTACCTACGATTAACATTTAGATTACCATGAATCTGACGTTATTGACAATGACACAGGCCTAGAGGAACCCCTTGCCGACCGCCTGAAGGAGTCGCCCATGGCCTCACCGTAGGACGCGGCGCCCACGACGTTGCTGAGTCGCACGAGGAGGTCAATGGAGGCGTCGGTGAGCAGGACAGCGAGCATGACGAGGGCGAGGCCTGAGACGAGGCTGAGCACCTTCATGGTGGCTGGGAGCGCCATGATACCAGCGTTGATGCCTTCTTTTTGTTGGAATAAGGCTCGAGTTAGTTTTGTTGTTGAGAGAATCAAGGATTAGTTATTTTAATGTTAATCTTATCCAAATCACATGACTATAGGGTGCATTTTGAATTTTAGTTAGAATGTCCACATATAGGAACCATAGCATTTGTAGGGGGGTGTGGATGAACCACCACCACCAACTCCCATACTATAGATTGGTATAGATTATTAATCAAAGTTTTGTCTTAACAAATCAAAATACGTCTTATATTTTTTGGACGGAGGGAGTATCAGATAAAGATCAGAAAACTTTCTTCGTGACAACATTAGCTTAAATGGCATCTACCATTTCTCAAAATTTGAAGTCTAAATTCGATCCACACATTGAGAAACGAAAAGAAAATTCTCCAGTGAACAGTGGTTGTGTTGTGAATAGTAGCCTTGGGTATAGCAGAATTTGTCCTTTTTGTTTCTCAATGTGTGGATTGATTTTGGACTTAAAATTTTATGGTACATCTTGTCAATGTTGTCAAATTGTTTTAATTTTTTACATGACTTATTCGATCTCTAAAACTAGATTGCGTAGATTGATAGAAGTTGGTCCCCTTTCATTCTAGAATTTCTAGGCGCTTTTGTAACACTCACAGTAACACTTGTAAATACGGGGAACCAAAATTCAAGTTTGTCCTCTTTGACGTATATTACTCAGACTTGTAAATACGGGGAACCAAAATTCAAGTTTGTCCTCTTTGACGTATATTACTCAGATTACAAGGGTGGACTTAGAAGAAAGTTTGAGTAGGGGTAGAAATTTTGAGTGGGAACACTCCTTTTGAAATTTAAAAAATTTAACATATTTTTCTTAAAAATATAAAAATATTGTTGTAATTTAGAAATTTAACTGGGCAGTGCCCCACTCAGCCTTTCTTGGCTCCGCCCCTGCCTGGGTTTGTGGGGCACAAATTTGACCGAAGTCTAAAGCACTCCAAATTTAACAAATAGAGGGCAATAGAGGCTTCACAAATTCTTTTTTCACACCATCTTTGACAACAAACAAAGCTACACGCAACACCTCAACCGTACACTGAGCCTACATTTTAAGTTATTTTTATACGTAGTTTTTGTATCACAGGTCACTATGAGGAAATTCTTATTTAAACAAGTCATATCAACATAATACGGATAGCATCATATACAGCCAATCATGTTTGTAAACTTGTGTGTTGCAGAAAAAAAAGGTGTAGAATATGCTAGTACAAGTGTACAAAACAGAAAAGTCTGGCTGAGTTATACCGCAAAACGTATTTACAAAAACTTGTCACATATGCATGCTAGCACTTTGTGCACGAATTGCATCAGGTTTTCTAAACGCACAAATACACTTTTCAAAAACTAGGTGTACGTAGCACTATTTGAATATTTAATTTCCTTTATTCACTTTCAAAGTACTTTCCGGGAAATATAATTTAATAGTGCCTTGCCAATATCATTTCATAAAAATCGTCCGAAGGCATAGGTCAAAAATTAATTATACGGAGTACAGTTGATGTCCTTACGAAGCTTTGCCCAGTTGTTGATCCTCTGCTTTAAGAAGTTGCCCTCCCTGCCGGGAAAAATATCGACACATGCAGATGCTATTGCTTTTGGTACTAGTTCTGCATTTTTGCAACTGTATGGGAAATAATGCACGAGCAGAACAAAAGGACACCGAAGTTAGTTTATTTCTACTTGATGCATCCCATTTTCTAAAACATGCTAATTCTGGTTGGGTCTCTAAGCAGCCCAATGTAATATTTTACACTTTTCAAAGGTACTTACGAAGCCATTTTCTCATCATGTTGTTGGTAGTTTGACAAACAGGAGATGCACTAGATATCCTTGAAACAGAGAATTGTGTACCCCATGGGTGTAAGTTACATGCATGGATCTGTACTTGAGCTAAATTTAAGTGGGGAAAAACGAAAATGAACTCCAAATTGAATTGGACATTTCCTCAGGCAGGTTCCACGAACAGACAAAAAGAATCTAGAGAATGATTATTCCACATCTAAATCTGGTCCAAAATGATAGCTGAGGCTCATAGCTTAGTTTAATATTTTTTATACTGCATTATTTGTGCTACCCTCTCCTGTCATCTGCCGCAACTTGACCGTCAATGGCTCAATGCATCATGCGCTTCACCTAACGTAGCGGCTGTAACAATTATCCCCCCGCAACAGTGTCAGATTTTTGTAAGATTTCCATTGGACTTGTATTTGTTAGTCCACTAACTTTAAAATAGCATTCTACAAGGAGAGATATAGTTTGTTGTCACATTGTAGAGACACATGAAAAAAGAAACATTTCATTGATTACACATAGATGTCTGCTAGTTCATGGGAGTATAAAACGCACCTAAGAAAAAATGTCCTTAAATTTAAAGGTTGGAAGTCTTAAATAGTGCTTAACAATATAGGGTACACCTTCCAAGCACCTTCTTAATACTTGTATTGAGTAATATATTTCCTGTTTAGACATATAATGCGTATTTAGGTTCTTCAATTTTAAACGTTGATCAATACTTAATATAATAGTATATGATTTACGTGATACATAACTGATACAATTGAATTTATATTTAAAATATTTTTTTTACAATTATAAATTTATAACTATTAATAAAATATTGTAAGAGAATTTAAGTCAAAGGATCAAAGCTTAAAACTCAGATAGTTAAAATACATCACACGGCGGGGCGCGCGCGGGTCACCGGGCAGACCCGTGGCCCATCCGTGCGCACGCTCGACGGCGGTGTGTCGAGAACGCTGCAGCTCTGCGAACCCCTGATTCGTCGCGAACGTCTTGCGCCGGGTGCACGAAACGTCCATCTCGGTGGATTTTTCGGCGAACGCGACGGCGGAATTACCTCGCGGCTCCACGGTTTTGAGGTCTGGGCTCGGGACCACGCATCGTTTCGGTGTATCACGGCTCGAATCTGGATCTAGAGGGACAGGTCGGACGTGAGACCGAATTGGCTGGGGGGCCTCAATAATGCTTTGGTTGGTTTCCTTTCTCTAGGTGTCGCTTCCTGGTATGGTATCGATCGATAATCGAGTTTGCTAAGGATCCAGATAAAAAAAATAAGAGTCTGCTAAGGATCTGGCATCTGCTCAAGGCCTACACCCTTAGTGCATGTGAAAGGCGGGCCTAGTGTGCCTAATTGATCATTGTTCTTTATTTTCCTTATTGGAATAGGAGTTGTGGTGTGTGGGTCTCTTGTTTTTCATGGGTATTGGTAATGAGCACTCCTTGTCAGTCACCGATGAGGAATTCAATTCCCTTCACAGCACTAACAAAGGGCTTATTCATTATATACCAATATCTATTACTATCTATTATATTTGAGTTGGTGATGATGGTATGTCATTTTATCTTTCGATTTTACCCTTTCACCGAAAACAACATGAAACAACTCTACAACCTACCATGCATCTCTCCAACAACCTATCTCTAAAATTCTCTCTGTGAAAATGGCACCACATAACCAACCAACCGTGAAAATGGCACCACATAACCAACCAACCAATCCAACGCTATATTATCTCCATGACCAAGCCAATGCATAACGATTTTACCCTTCCACCGAAAACAACATGAAACAACTCTACAACCTGCCATGCATCTCTCCAACAACCTATCTCTAAAATTCTCTCCGTGAAAATGGCACCACATAACCAACCAACCAATCACGAACCAACCAAGCCAACAGGTACCTCATCAATTAACCAACCAAGCTTGCTATTCGTGTGATTAACCAATTAACCAACAAATAAACAGACTATATTCTCTCCGTGTTATTATCCAACTAAACAGATTAGTTAACACCTAAGCAGGCTCTTGTTTTTCTCATTGGTGTCAACAAAAAGAATAACCTATCTCGAGCACCATCGTTCTTCGCCGCCATGTCACATCAGTTCCGTCGTTGCCATCATGTCACATTTGTTGCGTCGTGCTGTGTCTTGCCGTGCCGGTCCTCATGAGTTGAATGAGCCCGCGTCACACGCATCTGCCTTTCGTTAGCCGTCTCCTCCGCCAAGCTTCGAAGATCAGCTCCCCCTACGTTTCCCACCACAATTACCTCGCTAGCTTGCTTCTCTGGCATCACATTCATCTCCGGCTTCTCTACAGAAACAGGTACATCATCATCAATCTTAATCTTGAGCAAAACATGATAATGTGCTGAACAAGCTTGCAACTGTGTGCATGCACTGCACACTCATCAGGTTCAGTTTCTCCGGCGTCTCACCAGGGTCCATCTCTGACGTCGTCTCCCTCTGCAATCACCTAACCAGCTTGTTTCTCTGGCACTCTACATTGCAATAGTGTACCTGCACAACAATCAAGAGCATAAGCGAAAGCCAGGTTGATCCTTAACTATTTTACCTCCCAGTACACTCAGAAAGGATAACCTAAGTGCATAATCATGTTCTATTTGTTTGTCCTAAAAATGATAGGGTGCATGCCCAAGTGCAATCAAGCAACACAAAAGGCTAACCAGCTTGTTCTCTCTGTTGCCTGATCAGTGTACCCCGGAAATCTTGTGGCATGTATGTCATAACTACAGATATTATAAAATGCATATCAGATACCAAGAATGCATCTGGGATGTACTTCCACCCCAAAAAGAAATGTTGAACCACATGATAAGGTAATTAACATGATGGAAAAAGTAATGTTATACTACATAAGTTTTAGTTCCAGATAATGTCACTCTAAAAAAGACTGGAAGGCCACATGGTATGGACTCATTTCAAAATTTCAACAAGAGATATCACTGGATGCGTCTTTCGTAAGCTATTCCAGAAAAAAAATCGTACTAAGCTAATATCTGAACCGTGGAATTAAGAATTGAGAAAATCTCAGAAAACAGTGAAGTGTTGGTGTGGATCAACCAGGCAAATTATTAGGGGAGGAAATTCAATCATCTCATGTCCAGAGTCAGTTTACAGCATAGTGCAAACTATCAGAACCGCGGTCCATATGGCCATATCTCCCAACATCTGCTGTCAACAACGCCAACAAATCCTTGTAACGTGATTGTTTCATTTGAAGCACATAGGCCAAGCTTTATGAAAAGGCTTTTGATACAGAGGTTTTAGTAGTCCATCAAATCATACATGAGAGCTCTGTAGGGGTCAAGTTAAATAGTATAGCAGGGAATTTCATTACTGCAGGGAAAGGACTGAGGCAAGGAAACCCCCTTTCCCCTAAATTGAAACCACCATGGAATGACCTGGGAGAAGAAATTACAAAGTTGCCAGGTTCTTGAAGAAAGCCAACAAAAAAAAAGTTCAGTCCTCTAGATGTACCGTCTTTCTAAAAATATCTACTTCTAGACATCCTATTTAAATAGTTTGATCTTGCATATATTAGCATATGCACAAAGAATGTTATTCTGGTTCCATATATTTCATTTGATTTATTTTGATAGAACCATGTATATACCATTCCAATGCAGATGTCACAAGCAGAACAACATGCCGATAAAGGGAAAGAAGGTCCGTATTAGTGTCTAGCAATTGTTTATGCCAAAATAGAGTCCAGACCACTCACAATTCACTTTGGCATGATTTTTCAGTGCTTCTTCCAAACAGAAAAGCAAAGAGATCTCGCTTTGATGCTACGCCATGTCCACCAACAGGTCTGTTCATACGAGAACCAGCAAACACAACAAACAGCAGTTACACATCTTCGGATGATGATGACCATGTGCAAACTCAATTTGTTACAACACTTTCTGCTCACAGTACCCTCACATTAGCACATCAAACAGAGCCTGGTGAAAAATCCAACGGTACCATACCTATACCGGTGCATTTCGTATATTGCATTCATGTTCAAAATTATCGTAAAGATAGATTCATGAATTGTATAGTGAGATTTTTTTATTTCTTAGGTCCGAATAGTTCCTGTGAGGCTGGTTGCTTCACAGGCCTTACACCACTTCAGGGAACATCAAGAAATGGTGAACTTAGTGCCACGACAAATACAAACATTATAGAAAAGAGAAATCAAGCAAGACGTGACCGTGATAGAGCACGATGAAATAGATTAACACCTGAGCAGAGGGAGGAGATCAATGCCCGTAGAAGAGCAGCCAGGCAAAATAAAACATTCGATAGGAGAAACACCCGTCAGAGAGCTGCTAGGCGGAGTCTACCAGACAAGGAGAGGCAAGAGATGAATGCCCACCGAAGAGCACGTCGACAAACCTTACCAAATGGGGAGAGGTAGGCACTGCTAGATCACCGTAACGCAAGTTTTGCTACTAGGCGGGACACCCCATGCGCTGAATCCATCGCAATGCCATGCCCCAATCAGTTGCATCACTAGCGGCCAACCTATCATCGAGCACGCCAGCATCCCCGGCCAGAGAGCCAGATGCTTCACCTTTGACCGCCCCTTCATCGAGCACACAGATAATCACCACTGGAACCAATGGTGAAGCTCCCATTTATACCCCACTTCTTATGTACAGACGTGTCGATCTATTATTTACCTACTGTATCACATTACAGGTGACATGGAAGCCTGCCTCAATGGCATCATGGATGAGGATGCCATCCCCAGTTAGTTTATGGACAATGAATACTACATGTTCGCTGGTAAATGTACTTTCATCTCTGCGTGCTCAACCATTTCTATAGAATAAGATTATGATCTTGTTATAACACGCTCCCACTTGATACCTGTAGCTTCTGACGTTGTGGACGACTTAGACCTCGACGAACCAGCGGCTTCCTCCATCGCATGCAACAACGTCCCTGATCCATTCGACATTGTCTACTCGAATATACCAGATAGCATACATATCCCGAAGCACGCCAGGAGCTGCCTACACTGTGAAGCCAAGAAGTTCCAGTATGAGACCCATGGTTTCTGCTGTCGTAATGGACAGATCAAGCTGGCAGAACCAGAGCCCATTCCAGAACTGATGCGTCTTTGGTCTAGCGCAGATTCTGACTCACGACATTTTCGAGAGAGCATTAGGTTCTTCAACGGCCACTTCTCCTTCACGACCCTCGGCGTCAGCCTCGATAACAACTATACAAACATGAGGGCGGGGGTGTACACATTCCGGCCACACGGCACGATCTACCACAACGTGCATTCATTCGGGAGTGAATCACGTGCACGTCCGGAACATCTATAGCTGTACTTCTATGATGACGATCCCAACCTGAACCATCGCACCCGGCATGCCCCTAACCTGGATGAGGATGTCATTAAAAAGGTGGTCGACATCCTTAGAGACAACCCCTACTCCCAGACGTTTAGGAGTGTAGGCAGGAGTCTAGGCCGAACTGAGGACCTCGAGGAGTACCGAATAGACCTGAACACCGATAAGAGGCTGGACTAGCGTATGTATAATTTACCGGTGGCATCTGAAGTGGCTGCGGTGTGGGTTGAGGGTACCAACCTGTCAAGGAGGTTCGAACGCAGTGTTACCTTGTACGGCAACAACAACGAGAAGTATGGCATACAACCCACGCATGGATGCTACAACCCACTCTCGTACCCCCTTTTCTTCCCCAAGGGGGAGCTCGGCTGGCATTGCAAGATACCAAAAGATGGCGTGAGTTGGGATTTGGTGTAGCAATCTGCGCAAAACCAAGATGACGATCAGTGTTAGTCTTTTAGCATGCTTGTGCGTTCTTTCAGTCTACCCACCTAAAATGTTGCCTAACTTTCAACTATTTCCTGCCTTTCTGCAGAGGGGAATAGCCAGTTATGCGTCTCCGTTAGGGACTACTATTGTTACAGATTGCAGACGCGTCCTGTGATATTTAACCCAATACTACACGGAGCACGCCTGTTCCAGCAATACGCGGTCGACATGTACATCAAAATAGAGGGGTCTAGGCTTAACTGGTTCAGAGAAAACTAGACGCACATACGCGTCGACCTTTATAAAGGCGTCATGGATAGCATCGCTGCTGGGGAACATCGTGCTAGCGAGATTGGCACAAGGACGGTGCTCCCATGGTTGTTCCAGGGAGGCTACAGAGATAAGAAGCACAGGCACATGGATGCGATGGCATTGGTGCAGAAGTTCAGAAAACCAGACATCTTCCTGACGATGACCTGCAACCCCAACTGGGAAGAGATCGTGAATGAGTTGCTGCCCAACCAGACCCCACAGGACCGCCCCGATCTCGTTACCCGCATCTTCAGAACCAAGTTGGAGGCTATGAAGGAGCAGCTTTTCAAGAAGCACATCCTGGGCAAGGTGATTGCTTATGTCTATGTGGTTGAGTTCCAGAAGCGGGGCCTCCCACATGCCCACTTCCTGCTGATAATGGATTCAAGCTACAAGCTTATGGTTCCAAAGCAGTACGACTGCTTAATCTCAGCCGAGCTCCCGGACAAGCATAAATACCCAGAGCTGTATGCCATGGTAGTGAAGCACATGATGCATGGTCCGTGCGGTGTCCTAAAGCCCAATAATGTGTGCATGCAGGACGGGCTATGCAAGAACCGGTACCCACGGCCGTTCAACCATACCACCGTCGAAGGGAAGGACTCCTATCCAGTTTACCGGAGAAGAAACGATGGCCGGCATGCTCAGGTTCGTGGACAGATGCTGGACAACAGGTGGGTCGTGCCGTACAACCCATACTTACTACGGATGTTCAACTGCCACATAAATGTTGAAGTGTGCTCCAGCATCAAGGCCGTCAAATACCTGTATAAGTACATCTACAAGGGCCACGATCGGACATCGTTCTCTCTAGATGAGCCTGGCAATGACGGTAACATAGACGAGATCAAACGTTACGTTGATGCGAGGTGGGTTACTCTACCGGAGGCGATGTGGAGGATATTTAGTTTCAACCTCTCTGAGAACTCCCCATCAGTCCTACAGTTGCCACTTCATCTCCCAGACATGCACATGGTATCATTCAGAGCGGGAGAGGACCTGAACAACGTCATCACCCGAGAGAATGCATCAAAATCGATGCTCACTGCGTATTTCAAGGCTAACATGGAAGACGAGTGGGCTCGACAATTTCTGTACAAGCAATTCCCAGAAAAGTTCACATGGCAGCCGGGGAAAAAGGTCTGGAAACATAGGAACAGAGATACCAAGTAGGCAGAATCGTGTCGGCACATCCGGCAGAAGGGGAGCGGTACTATCTGAGGGTGCTGCTAAACCATGTTCCAGGCTCGACATCCTTTGAAGACCTCTGCACGGTGGATGGTGTTCTCTATCCTAGCTTCCAGGCAGCTGCCGAAAGGAGGGGTCTCATCGAGGCCGACAACACCCTTGACGAGTGCCTAATAGAGGCCGAGCAGTCCCAGATGCCATCCTCGCTCCGGAGGCTCTTCGCAACCATCTTGGTGTTCTGCAAGCCTAGCGACGTGCGTGGTCTATGGGATAGGCACCTTGAGGCGATGTCGGACGACTACCGGCTATCACACACGTGCCCACACACTATAAAGCAGATGGTGCTGCTTGACATCAGGAACATGCTGCAGTCCATGGGGAAAGAAATGACTTTGTTCCCTCTGCCCGACATCGACGAGATGCATGACACCACAGGAGGCGAGGCCAGAGAGGTGATCGAGGAGTCCACGATCGAGGTAGATATTGAGCATATTTCTTTAGCATCCTCCCTAAACCCCGAGCAAAGGTCCGCCTACGACGAGATACTTACTACTGTGGATAGCGGTGACGGAGGTGTCTTTTTTGTCGATGGCCCGGGAGGCACAGGGAAGACCTTCCTGTACAAAGCGCTACTCGCTACAGTCGAAGCGAGGGCAAGATAGCTGTGGCAACCGCGAAATTAGGCGTCGCCGCCTCCATCATGCCCGGAGGCAGGCCGGAGGCAGGACAGCCCATTCGAGGTTCAAGATCCCCCTCAACATAGAAGATGGATCATCATGTAACTTTACCAAGCAGAGTGGAACAACAAAACTCCTAAGGATGGCTTCACTTATAATATGGGACGAAGCCACCATGACAAAGAGACAAGCGGTCAAGGCATTGGACAACAACATGCGGGGTGTAATGGGCCGACAGTATCGGCCGTTCGGGGGGAAGACCATCATGTTCGGTGGGAACTTCAGGCAGGTCCTTCCGGTGGTGAGGAAGGGGACGCGGCCTCAAATAATTGATGCATCGCTACGCAGTTTGCACCTTTGGTTGAGCATGCGGCAGCTCAAGCTCGTGACAAACATGAGGGCACAGGCTGACCCATCGTTTGCGGATTACCTGTTGCGTGTTGGGAATGGTACCGAGGAGGCCGACGAGAATGGTCACATATAGCTCCCCGAAGAAATATGTGTGCCATGTAAAGGGGAGGAGGAGGCCGACCTGGAGAAGTTGATCGAGCATGTATTCCCTGCCCTAGACGACAACATGGTAGATCCAAACTACATAACTTCTCGGGCGATCCTCTCAACCAAGAACGATAATGTCAATAGGATAAACATGAGGATAATAGAGCATTTTCGGGGAGTGGAGTGTATCTACCATAGCTTCGATTGCGCGGAAGATGATCCCCATAACTACTATCCCCTGGAGTTCCTTAACTCGCTGACTCCGAATGGGCTCCCTCCGCACGTGCTCAAGCTGAAGATCAACTGCCCCTGTCATATTGCTCAGGAACATCGACCCTGCTAACGGATTGTGCAACGGCACAAGGCTTGCTGTTCGTGGTTTCCAAAATAATGCCATCGACGCCGAGATCGTTCTAGGGCAGCACGCCGGGAGGAGGGTGTTCCTACCTCGGATACCACTCTGCCCCTCTGTTGACGAGACGTTCCCGTTTCGGTTCAAGCAGAAGCAGTTTCCGATCGGGCTCAGCTTCGCCATGACGATCAATAAGGCACAAGGGCAGACCATCCCAAACGTCGGCGTGTACCTACCAGATCCAGTATTCTCCCATGGCCAATTATACGTCGCGTTGTCTAGAGCCACCGCAAAAAAGCATATCAAGATCCTCGCCGGTGTGAGCAGCGAGAAGGCTGATAAATCCAAGAAACGCAAGAAATCCAAGGCAACCAAGTCGACGGTGACTAGAACAAATAACATACTCCCTCCGTTCCAAATATAATTCACGCACGCATTCCAAGATTTGGTATTAGACTTATAATATTTTGGTTATGTGATACAAAAGTGATATTGTTGGATTCGTTTTTAAAAGCACTTTCCAATGATATCATTTTTGTATCATATAACTAACATATTATGGACCTAATTGTAAATCTTGAGATGCGTACGTGACTTATATTTTGGAACAGAGGGAGTAGTATGCAAGGAAGTCCTCACAACATAGAAGTGTTTAATCCAAATTGCAATGTGACTATGGAACTACCAATTTTATATGCTGAGCTTTTAAGTAGCTTCCATGCAAGTTATTGTGTAATAGAGTGTACCTTCCTTACATGTTTTATTTGAAAGGTATTCACCTTCCGTGTTGGAGTATTTTAACATGAGTTAATGACTTATAGTAGCTCACCCATGTTAGGATGCACACATGCTAACACATTATTGTTTAGTGAAGTTTCATTTATCTTTATAAAAGAAGGGAAAACATAGGAAAAGCATACTTCTATTATATAGCAACGGGAGCTTATTATACTTTTTTGAGGGATAGATGATGAAGAGTGAAGATTTTGTCTGCTTTTATACAAAGACAGACAGGTACAACTATTTTAAGTAGTATAATATCTTATTTTATCATAACAAAATGTTCAAGTGCACCTTTTCCGGCTACTGACTCATCGGTGCACAGTGAAAGCAATGCCTAGAAATGGACTTGCAAGGACTTAACAAAATGGACAATGGAACACTACTGGCTATTCCTAGCTCATTTGCTATTGAGGTTGCCTGCTGGTTGTTACCATACTGTTAAGATTTCTGTCACTTTTATATAATGGTCTACTTTGGTTGCTGCATGCTGAAGCAGCTAAAATGTTCGTAATTTCCGTCAAAATCATCTCTATAATAGTGAAACGGTGTTTAGTTAAAACACTTCTTTATTTTATTTTATTTTGCTCTTTGGAAAGCTGAAACTATCACTTATGTGCAAATAAAAAATCGAACCAGTTGAACACATATTCATCTTGACCTACCTGTAAGATCTATCCAAAATGAAATTGAATCCAGTGAAGCTGAATTAACATTGGAAGAAGAACAAATTAGTTGAGCCTTAGACTTCATATTGGGCTCTGCCAGATTGTCCATTCATGTGGCAACAAGTCAGCTGCTGCTTGTACTATGAACATTAGAACATGACACACAGGACAAGAGTGACATGCTTGTATAGTACTGCAGGTCCCCTCCATTTTTAAATAATCTTCTTGGTGAGTTCAAAAAAGAGAGGTCATCTTCCGGATAGCATTAGGTTGGTGTCAAGCTAACTCATGACATCAAGTGAAGTGCATAATTGGTGATTGCTCCATTATTCTTAGCATCAAGTCTTGATAAGTCAATATTGATTTTTGACCACCAGGAGATTCACTGAACCACGGCCACAAATTCCTGTTGAGTTTTTACTGGCCTACTGATGCTAGCTATTGTGTTCTCACTGAAGGCAGAGGCGAGTAGGGGGAGGTGGAAGACAGTATACATGTTTCTTAGAAGTCTGAATTGTACAGTTTTTGTTAGCTGATAGATTTTGAATGGTTTCCTATTAATCACATATATGATTTGAGTTCTTCCTGTTTGACTACCTCTGGTTGCGATTTGTGGTTTCTAGATCAAAATTCTAGGTTTTATTAGCAAGTTACGTATCTTCTTATGTTATCTCTTCCGTAGCTATACATGCATGTCCTCAGCTACTATATCTTTTTATGCTATTCGCTGTTGTAGATTGTATATTATAACATCTGCTAATTTTTTTAATGTAATGCGAATTCAAGATTCTCAGCTGTGCTTTCCTAATCTTCTCAAGTCTATAATTTAATGTTTTCTCATGGCACGCAAGCTATGAAACTGGAGAGTGATCATTCATTATACTTTTTTTTATTCATTGATTAAGATTTATTCCTTTGCATTCTTACATACTACAGTTGATTCTTTATTCCTTGATGGAAAATAGATCTATAACGTCTATGACCGTAAGTCACTGATGCTACCTCTTTTTTCCAACCGTCCCTTTGACCGTATTACTATTCATGCAAGTTCAATCAATGAATACAGTGGAGTTGTATTGCTTTGGAGTTAAGCAAGTTAGTTTTACGCAATACCTTAATTACAAGCCAAAATCAAGGTGCAACATAATGGACGCGCCAAAAGTTTGAATTTTGAAGGTTGCTAGAGTTTGTTGGGGTTTATTCAGGTTTGTTAGAGGTGTTATATATAGACTTGCAGCCTAGCTACATGATCTCAGCTGCCAACAAACTGCTAACAACTTCTTCAAGAAAAAAACAAACTGCTAACAACCTCAATAAAATCAGCCTGGCCCATAATTTTGCCTAGCTATGTGATCTCAGCTGCCAACAAACTGCTAACAACCCAAACAAAATCAGCCTGGCCCAAAATTTTGAATTTTCAAGATTCCCGCCCGGAGAATTTTTTCGGGCTTTAGCTATAAAACTCCCTGCCGCACCAAGTGTTCTTCATTCCCTATTCTCTCCACCAATTTTAGAGTATAGAAGAGCACCACATCCATCCTGCTGCATCAACCATTGTTCCGTGATAGCAACATGGTGATTCCTTGCCTCTCATTGAACTCCAAACATGTGCAGGCTGCGCCATCAACGGAAATTTCAATTTTCACTCCATTAAGCAGGCATGTCACACTCGTTTAATCATGTTTGCTATTATGAATAATGAATACAACTCTTAACGCATTGCATTTACTAAATGATGCAGGGATGCGCAGTTCGACGAAGTTTCGACTATGCACATATACTTCACGAATTGGAACATCTGCGCCAAGGTACTATATAAGGCGCGCGTTAGAGAAACTAGAGGAGTCCGAATCCTGCTTTTGATACTTGCTGATCTGACGGTAAGAAATTCACAAATCAACATTTTATTTAAGAAGCCTATAAATGTGTTTGAAGATGTGTATTTTATAGGGGATGAGAATGGAGGCGCTCGCGTACGCAGAACAGGCCGATCGCTTCAACGAGTCGCTTCAGATCGGCTCAGTCTACTTATTGACGAAAGTGGGTTTTCAACCCGCTGACATGCCCCTTGACGTGGTCTTAGCCGTCCGCCACAGTTTCTTCGTCAGCTTGCATGCACAGACCCTTATACATGCTGCTAGGAGGCAAATTAATGGTCCTTTGCTTCCCTCGAGATTCATGGATTTCCCTGAAGTGTATAGACAACGTGACGGAACGGTCATGGGTACACGCATTATTTTTTGATCATTTCAGAATTTCTAGGATAGGGCTTGTGGTTATTTAGTGCGTGTTATCATTAATTTATCCTTATTTCTTAGATATCATTGGTTTGGTGATGCACGTGAGTGACATATCATACCAACATTCATACGATCGCCGCACGCCAAGACGAGACATTTGCATCATGAACATACGGTATGAGCTTATTTGTTTCATTTTTCATGTATCTTTTTATTAGTTGTTTGTTAACTTTACTCAATCAGGCGAGAATTGATTTTCGTGCGTGTCTGGGACCAACATGTTGGGCGCCACATCACACGTTGGCGACCAGTTGAATACGAATTTTGGACCTTGGCTGCCACCCTGCTAGAGGTCAATAGGATGCAAGGTATGTCCTTATTTATTCACATAAATTTTCAACCTATAGATCTATACTGACTCACAATTTTTATATACTACAGGGGGGTTGACCACAATGGATGAGAGCGAGTTCGTCTTCCAGCCAAACACGTCTCTCGCCTACGAACTAGAAGGCTTTCGTGCAACGATACTTGCAGCTCCAGTCCCAATGCTGCACTATGTCAATGCTGCGGTTCGCCAAAGGAATGAAGGAATGAAGGGGCTAACAAGTAGTATGTGCGGCATAATTTTTAGATACTGAACCATGGAGAATTGCAATCAAGAAACAAGTGGAAGCATGAGAATTGCAATCAAGGAACAAGTGGAAGCATGTTAATATTTCACATTACGTTAAGATATTTCTATTTAATTTAGTTCATCATTTGTGTAAGCTTCCACATGGATGCTCAATAGCAAACGTTTGATTAAAGGATTATGTGACGAGAGCTGAATCATAAGCTCTAGATACTTTTGTGTTTGGCTAGCTATTTTGTACAGTGGATTAATAATTGGTGCTCAGGAGATGCTAACCAACTAATGCTGACTGTTTAGCATGCAACGTACCTATAAACAAAACCAAAGTAGTGGATAAATTGAAGTTAGTTAGAAATCTTGAACCAGATTTTGTTGTTAAGAGTTTGTTCGATGGGATATAACAACATGTGCACCAGATTTGGGTAGATGGTAGCACATGCACCGGATTTGGTAGATGGGATATAACAACATGTGCAACAATTTTTTTCTCTTTATAGATGGGATATATTAGCTCTCTCTCTCTCCATTACATGAGCATCAAATAGTCAGATCATATGCCTCTTCCTCCCTTGTCCCATGGCAGACATCAAGAACAACTCCACCATGGTAAACTCAAGAGGACAACTCCAAGATGCGAAGAACAACTTCACATTAGGTTAAGATATTTGTAACTAATGAGTTCATCATTTGTGTAAGCTTTCACATACATGCTCAATAGCTGACGTTTGATTAAAGGATTATGTGATGAGAGATGAATTTTGTTTTTTAAGAGTGTGTGATAATTGGCCAGCTATTTGTGTAAAGTAGATTAATAATTGGTGCAATTGGTGCTCAGGAGATGCTAACCAACTGAACGTAGTGGATAAATTGAAGTTAATTAGAAATCTTGAGGCAGATTTTGTTGTTAAGATTTTGTTAGATGGGATATAACAACACGTGCACCTAATTTTAGTAGATGGTATATAACAGCTCCTGCACCAGATTTGGTAGATGGGATATAACCAACATATTTTGTTGTTAGGATTTTTTTCTCTTTGTTGCATGGTAGATGGGATATAAAAGCACTCTCTCTCTCCATAACATGAGCAGCACAGAGTCAGATCTTCTCCCTCTTCCTCCCTCCTCCCATGGAAGACACCAAGAACAACTCCACCATGGCGGACTCAGAGGACCACTCCAAGATGCGCACTACTTCTTATGTTGAGGACGGCGAGGAGGACTCCAAGGCCCTTGTCAGTTCTCCCTTGGAGGACGCCAAGGACGACTCCATGGCGTTTAACACTTTTTCCTTGGACGCCGAGGACGAGTCCAAGATACGCACTGCTTCTCCTATTGAAGATGGCGAGGAGGACTCCAAAGCCCTCATCGCTTCTCATGTGGAGGACACCGAGGACGACTCCAAGGCCTTGATCCCTTCTCCTATGGAGGACGCCCCAAACAACCGCAAGCTCCTTCTCCCTCCTCCCGCTGGAAACGACTACAAATTGTTGCCTCGTAATCTAGAATGCTATTTTATTGAAGTAGCAAGTTCCCAGGCACTCATCGCTTCTCCTGTGGAGGACGTCGTGAACAATTGTAGGCTCCTCTCTCCTGCCGCAGTGGCTGCATGGCGTCCACGATGGCTTACCCCGACAGAAGTTTCGTCCTTGTGTAGCATCATGCCTCTCACTGTGAAGCAGATTGCCGATGCACTACAATCTGTCACCGACAAGAGGGGTGCCCCTTTCGTCATCGACGGCGTGGAGATAGGAAAGGTACGGAATTATGTTTCTCTTTCTAATTAGTGCGCACTTATGGAAACTGGTGGTTTTGTAGATTAAGCTTGCGGGGGTGGTGAACAGCAGGGTGGAAAGGACAATGAATGTGTCCTTCACGCTTGATGATGGAACCGGCCGCATTGATTTCATCAAATGGTGGGGGATGTCGAAATAACTATATGCTATCAACAGTAGGTTTCAATTTACATGGTTATTTAATCATTATTATTTATTTTACAGGGTGAATGATGCTTCAGATTCTGCTGAAACTACTTTAATTAGGTATGTATAACTTCTAATATTGATTTATGCTGCCCATGCATGTCACTACCTTTATTTTCTACGGGAAAGTTACCACATTTCCCTCCAAAATATCCTCACCCTTATCTTATGCCTAGGAATGGTATGTATGCTGTTGTGATTGGTAGCCTCAGGGGACTCCTTAGTATGAAGCGTGCTACTGCTTTCTCAGGTGACATTTGGAATAGATTATGCTCAACTGATGTGCAAAATATAATTTATTTTTCCATTTCAGGCTTATAAGTGATTTCAATGAGGTCACGCTGCATTTCATTCAATGCATAAGAATGAATATAGAGAACACTAAATCAAAGGTATACTAATGTTTTATATTGTTATAGATAGTGATAGATTATTATTATTAAAATGCATGGTACAAAAGATATGTTGAGTCTCATTACATCACAGTGGTGACTCAAGATCTGTGGTCCTCAAACATGTGATGAGCTCATATGATGATCCCAAAGTTTTCCTTATTAAAGAGGTAACTTAAAGTTTTTATTCGAATATGAGATATTGTCCTATTCATAATCTTCAATGCTAACATTTGGGTTGCACTTGCAGGATCCAATCGAGTGAAGGAAGTAGTTTGTTCTTCGGGTTCATCTAGGCTTTGCCACAGATTTATTTGTATCGTTTAAAACTTGTGCCAACTTTTCAATTTCTACTCGTATTGAAAGGGCAAAAACTATTTCAGTACCTCAAGTTAAAAATGTGAGTCCACACTTGCTTTGCTTTCTAAATATCGAATTTCCTTGCTTTTAGAAATCTATACAAGGTCCTACGGAACAATGGCTCGAAACCACAAGAAGGAAGAAGGAAAAAGAGGCAGCAGACTAAGGAATCCCAACATAAAACCCCGGAAACGTAGCATTGCATTGCATTGCATATGAAGGGGAAAACACAGCCAAAACATTAAACTATAATATATATACAATAAGGATGAAGTACAGCAAAAGCCTAGATCAGACTTCGGAAGGTACTTGCCTCAGCTCTCTTCTCTTCTTTGCTCTCCTCTCTCCCCTCCAAGACCAAGATGATGTAGACTGGCATCATGATTTCAGCCGTTCTAACATCTACAGCTGGTTCAGAAAACAAAATTTTACACCAGGTTAATTAGTAGGTTTCACGTGCATCAAGGCTAGGAAAAACGTGTGAATTGACTCAAAATTTTGGGCCTCACAATGATCAGCGTGACAGTGTAAGCATCGTAATCACCGAGGAAAACCAAGATGGTGTCGCGGAGCACCAAGAGAAGCATCAACTAAAGTTGGGTATTTCAATGTGTTACTTTTCTGATCATCAGGAATTGTGCCACGTTCCCAACTTTCTGTTCAGCATGCAAATGTTCTTGTAAGATAGCATTTCAGAGAAAACGTTGCATCTCCTTTCAAATAATAGAAAATGAGTTGACAATGACTTATATAGAGAAAAGAAGCTATTTTAACCTGCCAAAAGTTCCTTCTGCAATGGTGCATTAACATAAGAGTACTTTATCATCTTCTCGATGAATCCAATTGCCTTAGCGGCTCTGCTCCCCAAAGGACCTACAGATACATCCAATAAATCACAATGAAGCAAATTTGATACACTTACGTGCTGCTGCTAAACAGTTAAAGCCATATAATCCTTAACTATGCAGATGGTATATTCACCATTAGTGTAAAGCATACAGATAACTCATGTTTCATCACTCGATTAAATGTTTACCTTTACGATGTTATATAGCACTTCACAAGCATAGCAGCACACTCTGCTATCTTGGTCCAGGAAGGAATTAGGCACAGTAGGTACAATTTGCTGGAAGCACAGAGAAGCGGAGATTATTAAGCAAGCAAATTGACACCAGCAGAATAATTGTAGAGCAACAAAATTATCGTTTGTGTCCTAACCTAGCTGGATAAATGAGGAGGTCAAACACGTTCTATGCTTTACTGTTCGTACGTTTCAGGTTAAACCATGGATGAGATTATCCAATATATATACTAAAGTTTTGGTAGGTTTTTACCATAAAACAAAAACCAGCCAGTTATAGTCCGAGCCTTTTGCCGACCAATATTCCGTAGTGAAGCACAAATACGATAATAGGCATCTATCAGATATAGATTGCCGGTTTGCTGTCTGTGCTGAACAATGTATTGACTATTAACTATTGCATGCTACTTAGATTAGTCATAAGATATCAAGTTTTGTTCAAAATTTGCAATATCTAGACCAAGCATTGAACCAACAGTCCAACACCTATGTCTGTTCCATAAATTAAAAAAACCAGAAATCGTTAAATAAAATAATGCATTCAGTAAAATAGAATCAACAGCAACAAATTACACGATTCATTGCTGATGCCAACTAAATTTTAATTGATAACCCTAGCAAATCCTAATCCTAACAACCTAACAAACTTCATAGCACTGTGGGTCACAACAACATAGCTGTTCTGATTTGATAGCACCGTGGAGTTGTTTCTCGGCTATATATCCAAACGCGTCCAAATGAATAAGCCACATCCAAAATACCATCCCTTTCTCTCCAAGAACAGCAAAGGGAATCCAAGAACAGCAAAGGTACATACCTGGCTGTGGTGATGGGGAGGCCCTGGTTAGTGGGGAGGGGCGGCGCTCTACCTCCGGCCAACGGTGCCACCCCCGCGGTGCTCTCCCCGGCCAACAGTGCCGATGTCGCCGCCCGAGCGGTGCTCTCCCTTTGGCCAACCGAGGGACCCCCGCAGCGCCCTCCCGCCTACGGCGCCGCCCCCTCTGGCGTACTGTGCGACCCCCGCAGCGCCCTCCCTCCGGCCAACAGCGCCGCCCGAGCGTGCTCCCGCCGACGGCATACGGCGCATCATCGCTCCCCCCGCCCTGCTCCCTCCCGTCGCCGGATCCGCTCGCTTTGGTGGCAGGAGATGCCGGATCCGCTGCGGTCACCTCCCGGGAGGATGGATCCGAGCGGTGTGAGCTCAGCTGCGGCACCGGCCGTGAGTGGTGGCCAGGATAGGGGGAGGGGGCTGAGGGGCTTTGGTTGCGTCGAGCTCAACCAAAAGGAGGAGGGGGAGAGCGCACTGGGGAGGAAGAGCAGCCATCGGCCACCGGGGTTGGTGAGGGAGGCGGAGTATTGGGGTGTGGTGCATGCGGTGAGGGGGAGGATTGTGTGTTGTGCTTGGGGTGAGAGGAGAATGAGTGTGTGAGCTGTGTGACTGCTAGAGGGGAGTATTTTGTTTCTCATTTGATTTTTTTGGGATAGGTGAGTGACGTCTAGATGAGAAGATGTGCCGTGCTAGCTTAGGAGGTGTAGAGAAAATGTTATGATTAGTGCGGGGTGGGCTGCTGTGGGATGAGTGTCGAGTGGTCATGGTTATTGGTGAGGAGAGATGTAGGATTATTTAATTTCTTATTTCTATTGTTATGGAACTTTTTACCAAATATTTTTCATGTTATTGTTACCGAGATTTTTAACAAATATTTTTTTATGTCTATTGCAGTCACAGAACAATGGCCTGGATGTGGGTTCGTGCTGAGATGAGGTTTCAACAACTAGACGAAGTACTTAGAATGGTCCTCATCGACGATAAGGTAGTTCTCTAATATGTGAGAAATATGTGTTTACAAGATAAAAAAGACATGAATTTCACTAATTTTATTTCGTATAACATATAGGCACGTAAGCTTGAGGTGTATGTAGATGGTATGTATGCACACGAAATACGTCTCAAAATGCATATAGGAGGCATTTACATGATCAAAGGAGAGGTTTATGTACTTGATGAAAAGCCTATCTGTTTGGATAGTGCATATGTTATCGAACTGAACAATGAGACCCAAATTACATTCGACCTAATTGTTTGTGGATTTCCACCGCACCAAGCGCATTCGCGCATGCTTAATCCCATGGAAATTATGTATTTTGGACAAGCCGATTACTTGGGTAAGACTATTTTTACACGTTCCACAAATAATAACTTGTTAATATTTTTTTATCGAGTTTGATATGTCTTTTTTGCATGTGAAGATGTTGCTGGCTCTGTGTTGTCATGTAATACCATTATAGTCATGTATGAGGAAGATTTAGATTTAAGTACTTGGGTTGAGCCCTTCGCACGCCTAAAGCTTGCGCTCTCAACGTAAGTATTTTTCCAATACATGTAGTTGCATTCGCTCGAATCATGTTACTTCAAACTAATATATTAATTTTAACATTTGTTGTACCTACTTTTAGGGGTCAGCATATCTTTATTCTTCTGAATAATCCACATTTGGTCTGGGAGATAAGTCATTTGAAGCATGCTGCTACATCACGACATGGTGTTGTCATTACAATACTCTCCGTTGAGGCACCAGGTATGTATGCAAAATATATGTTAAGATAAAATTTATTATTTTCTCCATAAATCATATGATATTGTGAGTATACATATATTGCAGTTTTTTAGCTACCACTAGATATACAAAGATTATATACACCTGCAACTTACCATTTTGAAACTCCATCACCATTGATTGGTATGTTTCTATTTTAAATTTGCTTGCAGCCGAACCATCGAGGTCTTGTACATATCTAACTTTTTCTTTTGCTGTCAGAGGATGAAAAGCAATAATGTTTCGAGTCCTCCAATGGCTCAATCAAACGCGGGTGTTATGACTAGAAGAATGGCATCACTTTCTCCATCAACTCTTAGTGCTACGACTAGAAAATAACAGAAACTTCATCTAGAGGCATTAACATATGCTTATTTATATAGGAAAAACATTGTACTGGGGGACATATTATGGTTAAAAAGTTTTATTTGTCTTACTATATTATGTTCACCGTGTGTATTATTGTTTCATAGCATGTGTAGGCTACTTGACGATCCAGTGTTCGCAAAAAAAATCTACATATTTTAATAGCTCCGTAGCAACGGACGGGCACCCTACTAGTATATATATATACTAGATCAGAAAGGCGCATGTTGCCGCGCCCGTCGTCAAATTGCTGACAATTAAAAGGTAGATTTTTACGAAGATATGAAATATTTGAGATGCTGTATTATAATTTGACAAATTATTGATAAATAGAATAAAGATGGTACTTTGAATATTTTGATAGAAATCATTTGAGGCATGTAAAATTGAAGCCTTTAATGCCAATTAAAGTGGACTGTTTGCATATTATAACATACATGGATATTATCATCATGAGCATTTTAAGCATATGAAGTCGATATGATGGTCGTATTAGGATATTGAATACGTAATGCACGAAAATAATTGATAAGACTGATAACCTACAATAATATAGAGTAATAACATAAAAGTGGATAGTTTAGATGGCAAATAGAGAGCTCTCAGATACATGTAGAGATATACACACGATCATGTTCTAAGCATGGACGTCTATGGAAGCAACTCTGACAGCTCGATCCACAAGCATTTAGTAATATGGCTGCAAGGAAAGGATGGAGTCACTGATATGGTTGTTCAAAGACCTTGATAAACCCGGACTTAGTAAGTTCCTACACAAAGAATGCAGTGCATATTATTGTAATTAGAAATGGTAGTTAATTTAGAATGGGTGGTATCAAATGCAGTCAATGTGCCGTGTTTAACTGTTTCAAAGACGATAGACAGTGAGCGATAAATGGTTCTTCTTGTGCTTGTATTTAACTGTTTCAAAGATGATAGACAGTGAGCGATAAATGGTTCTTCTTGTGCTTGTATGCAAAAACACATATACATCCTATTTTTATGTGCGCCGTCTCGATAAACAAGGGCCAGTTAGTTGTTATGGTAGCTCGCTTGTCTTGTCCGATTATTAGTCGGACTTGATGCTTGGTGTTGCTGTCTGTATCCTTGATAGGTAAGCAGTTGATTGATTCATTTAGGAATTCTTTGAGATATGTCTTTGTGAAATTCACTGAAAAGTACTGCAAACAGAATAGGAACATTGTAGTAAGAATGATGTATATCATATAGTTATGTACAATGCAGCATAAGAAGCATGAGGTTTACCATCCTTCTGTTTGGACCAATGACCCCCTTCTTCATTTCGCACACATAGTATGGTAGTTGGCGCTGTTTAGTACCAAGTATTTGCTTTAGATGTTTTAGGTTGTCATTTGTCAGTTCTATATCATTTCCAAACATACATAGTCTGTTGTAGCCTCCAATAGATTGGGGACCATAAGGTCCTGCATGAAACAGAATAGATATTGGAGAAAAAATTCAGAGCATGCAATTGGACAAATAATATCATGTTATTACCTAGTTTGATGAGTTTGTTTGGTGGTTGAGGTTTTTTGGTTCGATGAGAAGGCATCGAAGCATGCATATTTTGCACTTTTAGAACCTGTGTAAGATGCTGGATTACATGAGGCTATAGAAGATTGAATAGAGTGCATAAACAAGTACAAAAGGAACATAATACGATGATATCACCTGCTTTAGTAGGGTTCTTTGACAGCTTTACTTTTTTAACTGGAGAAGAAGGCATGCAGCTGTCGACATTCTCTAAAAGGGCAGTATTGATACGAGAAAGAAGTATAAGATTATATGTTTAGTGGCATGTGATAGACAATGAAAAAGGTCTCAGCTATAGCAGCTTATATGAGATGCAACAGTTCATGTGAGTAAATAGGTAATGTTTGGTTGCAAATGTATAAGCATGTTACCTTGCTTAACAGGTTTATTTGATAGTTTGATCTTTTTCGCTGGAGAAGAACGCATGCAGGTGTCCATATTCTCTGGAAGGTAAGGATATATATGAAGCAAAAGTATAGAATATATATTCAAAATGTTATATACAAAGAAATAGAGATGTAGATTTAAAGCAATATGAATACTATACCATCATCATCACTAATGTAGATGATATTGTTGGGCTCAAATGATTTTTTAGCGCTTTGTCTATTGGCGGGACGATGAATATACATGATAATTTCACTGCTTGAATCACTGGCCGCTGAAAAGGTTGACGCAAGAACTGTTAGATTGTAGCTGAACATCAGACGATGGATGGAGTCTAGATATATGATACCATCATGTGCAGAACCTGACTGGATACTTCTCATGTTCGTAGAGTTGCAGCTGTGTATGATAGCTTCATCAGAGTAGTTAGATAGCATAGAAAGAAACATAAGATTTATGATAGATTGCAATATATGTTCTAGGTATAGCATGTTATATATATATAGTGCGATTAGGTTCTCAATAACGATGATAATGGTTTGTTCATAATTGGGATGTGTTATGAGTGATTGATGGTGGGGAAAAAAATTCTAGAAGAAAGCATAAGTTTGTTGATTAGACCAGTTAGAAAAGCATTCAATGGTTTATTATGATACTAAATAGGTAATCAGATTATATCCTGGTTATGTTCTGATTCTAAAACGAACAAATTTCAATTTGGGTATAGGGCTGGGACTTGCAATGTGCGTGTTTAGCAGACGACCTAGAAACGCAATAGAGATTATACTGTCTGTATTTGTACGCAAGGAACATTCTAAATCTATGTGGTTTGCATCGCCTAACAGTCTGTCAATTCGTAGTGGGAAGATGCATTGTATGTACATAGATTTTACCGATCTAGGTTAAGGCAGCCAATAAAATGCCAAACAAGAGGGCCTCATTAAGACTGATCAAATCACCCATACCTTATTGCCTATGGTGCTGTAGCGTGTGAGACAAATCGAACGGTGAACGGCAGTGGAGGTCCGGCGTTGGTGGCGGACCTGGTGGAGCTCGAGAGAGGCAGAAAGAGGCAAGGAGATGTGGGAATGCTAGCTCAAGAGAGATGAATCACCTGCGCGTGTCACTTAATGCGATGCTGACCAAAGTTCCGTCTCTGAGTTGGGCTAAGATGGGCTCTGACCGCGTTTTAATGGGCCTTTGGTGTAATGATTGTTTGGTCTATTTCCTGTCCTGTCTTGTCTGCTGTACATAATGGTCGGAAATATCTAGCGGTCATCTCCTACCTCAGGACCGAAGTCGAGGGTTCCTCTGCCGGAGCGGCGTGGTATTTCCGTTCACTTGTCTTCACCATTTTTTTGGCTTTTCGAAGAACAGCTCTCTCGATAAGGTAGTATTCTTTTGCTTCTTTGTTTGTTTTGTCTTTCGTCTCTATTTTGTAGAAATTCATAAGGCAAGAGTTGGTCTTTATATTGGAACAGCAAAGCTCTTATTGTGGCGATGTTAGATTCGGGTGTTGGAACGCATTTTGACGGGGATTTTTTTATGCCTGTGATGCTCATTAGAAAGAAGTAGCATGTATGATTATTTTATAGATGAAATACAGCATTTGGATTGAGGAATTCAGTTGCTGGGATTATTCGGTTAAGTGTAGGGCTAGTAGATGGAATGTGTAGATAAATAGATTAGGTATTTGCGATGGATGTGTAAGCTATGCCCTCTTTTCTACCGACTCTTTTCTGGTCTGCGACCTGCTATTTCTTGTAGAAAGGATGGTGCTTTTTTGCTCCATTTTTATGTTCAATGCCTGTATAGCACAGTCATTAGCAGATCTAGAAACGAAGTTGCATGCATTTTCTGTGTAGATCAGTACAGGATATGTTCTTTGCACAAAATTGGAATTAATACACTGGTGTGGTCTTTCTTGCTTGTATAAATATGTGCTGACTAATTGATAAATATTATATGGAGTGGATTGTGGCGAGCAATGTTCTTTTTTGTTTGCGATGTGGTGCTTGTTTTTGGTTCCTTCAATGTTTTTTTAAGTGCACTTTGTATGACAGTATACTGCCTTGTTACTAATCCATTGTATATGTACACAAGATATAGTTGTGGTTCTTGCAGGACAAAGCAGTAAGAATGGCTAACATCGCAAGAGGTATGTTCAGTTAATTAAACTGTTTGTTTTATGTAGTTATGTAGATATGATAGTGGAAAGTATTAAGTTAACTGAGTATAAAATGATTGTGGTATGGTCATTTCTTTTGATTATGCAAATAATATTAAATTTAGTTCATAAATGGTACGATAAAGGAACATGTATGTGCAGATAATTTGGATGTAATAAGAATTCCTCGCAAGATCATTCTTGGAGAGCTTATTAAGAAACTTGGTGGTTGCGAAGCAGAATATGAATGCTGGATGGAGGATGGTAGGTACTTCAGCATTGTAAGAACTGTTATTGCCACAACAGAAGCCAACACATCTGGCAGGGTTGAGCAAGCAATGGGATCGTTAGAAGCTACAAAAGAAGGAGCAGAAGAAGCGGCAGCAATTGCTTTAATACAGTTCTTAAAAAGACCTATATGTTTGAAATTGATGATATGAATCTGATGGAACGAGCCAGGGCAGAGCATAAGAACGAGCAGCTTGAAAAGCGAGAGTCGCTATCTACCATCATTGAGAAGAGGCAAAGTCAAAGAATAAAAAAACTTACAAAATGCTGCAATCAACTACTGGATGATATGGACTTTGTTCAAGAAGCGTGTGATGACATTTGCGGTGCTGCTGTTGCCACTCTTTCTGTCCATCAGAGGAGCGGTCCATTAACAGACATGATCTATTCGATCGATTGTCTTTATGAATGGACAGAGCAGAAAATATATGAGAACACTGATAAGTTCAATCAAAGCGACAAAACAGATAATGCCATCGAGTATTGAATATTCAGTTGAAGGATATGGAGCAGGCAATGTGCATTTTGGTAGCTTCCAGTTTGTTGCACTGGATCAGACCAAATCATAGGAGCTATGTAAATGGTATGTAGTAGTAGGTAAGCATGATATATTGGTTGGGACTATATATGTTTGAAGTAGATTTGTGGGCTGTGCATTTGCTATAAATGCATGTCATTATCAGTGTAAATTGGTCTGTCTATGCTGAGCGAAGTAGGATCTGTAAGAAATGTTAAATATTACGCAGGACCTATAAAGTTATTTTGGTAGTTGATGCTTTATAACAAACATTAGATATAGCTCTAAAGTAGTGCTGCGATGGACCTATTACATTAGAGTCATGATTCTGTTTGTTGAGAAAACCTGCAATAATTTACTACATAAATGAAGTAGTAATATGGACCAATGGATATAGATAAAAATATTACAACTATATATTACACAGCATGGTTTTTTACAAAGCTGTCTTGAAGAAAAGTGAGAACCAAATAGATAGAGGATAGCAGTCTATTGGTCACATTACAAAAGGCAGATGAGGAACCTAAAAAAGTATGTTACATGGTACTGGTAACATGGAAAAAACTAAAGTTTACTAGATGGATGGTAGGGTAGAGTAATTGGTATGCTAGTTGGGTCCTTCCATGAGACAAGTAGTAGCGACATGTTATCCTAGTAAGCTATATGTGCAGATTATGGCCCTTCCTCAACCTATAATTGCATAGAATGAGTCAGTCAATAATGTATGGATACATAGGAAGTTTCAATTTCATTGCCTCTAAATCACATATTATGTTATGAGAGATAAGATCAGAGAAGCAAGTACCTTTTTGCCAGATAGTCTTGCTAATGCAAATGCAAGATGTTCACATGGTGTTATTGGCAGAATATGTCCTATGTAGCGTATAGCAACTTCATTTGGTCTTGATGTTAAATTGTCTGTAATAGAAATTTCCAATCCAAGGAATTCTGCATGTTGAGTAAAGAGCTCTTGCAGTTCATAAAGCAAGTCTCTAATAGATTTCTTTAGAGAAACAATGGATGATGTCTTCTTCTATTCATGTTCTGTGTATATATCTTGAAATGACATGGCTCTGCTAAGTTTGGTCTGTAAAATATTTATCTGTTCATGGTTGGCATCATGAATTTCAATGTTCCTTTCCTTCAATAAGTATTTGATCGCTGCCTGGCATGCATCTTCGGTTGACTTGTATATGCTTCTAGTCAGTTCACTATAGAAAGTCATTTTTTGCAGTTCTGGTTCCATCTGACTTGGTGGGATATCTATTTCTACCCATGCTCTGATTTCATCAACAGATTCATTTATAGTGCCCATTGAGTATATAGTGAGGCCCAATGAGGAGGCAATTTTTGTCAGAAGAAGCTGTCGAGAAATGTATACTTTTTGTGTGACATGAATAATTGACATAGAATTGTTTTGTGTCAATATAATATTTTAGACATAAGGAGTTAAGTATTGTAAAGAATTGTAACATGCAGTTCTAAAGCTTCCTTTTACAGGTCTTTTACAGGACTTTTATCGATAAATGCAGAAATCTTTGAATGAATGAAAAGAAATGATAGGAACAACTGTTGATTCACTCTGCCAGAAAATAATGAAATGTTTAAAGTAAGATCAGTATATTTGAAGGTTAATCTTTTAAATGAAGCTATAGAAAGAGTGCAGTTACATAACAGACGAAGAGCTTACCCCAGGAACATGGATGAACCTTTTTTTTAAGCTACAGTAAGATCATCAGCAGAGAAAAGAAGAGATCAACGAGCTAAAAGTGTTCTATTCAGATCTGCAGGGCATGAAACATGTTCGTTGTGTTGCCGGTATGGTGAAATAGCAGATACTGGACTGATATTGACTGGTTCAGTATTTTCGCGTGATAGATCTGCCCTCGGCAGTGACTAGAATAGGAAGGATCTGAGTTATAATGGGAAGAGGGAAATAGAATAAACAGTACAGATCCTGTGCTTTGGTAAATTACCTGGAAAGGAGCTGGTAAGGTACTATAGCCAGTGTGCATGTCGTCCATGGCGGAGAGGGAGCGGTCAGCTGAGAGGACAGAAGTTGGAACGATCAGGGATAAGCTAGGTAGCACTGGGACTGCTATAAGTACATGGTATGCACTGTTATAATGGTGCTTTAGGATATTTTCGTTGATAGAATCGAGATATTGTGTACTGTGAGGGCCCAGTAAGTACCTTGTTGTCTGATCCGGTAATAACTGCTGAAGCTCATCATAAAGAGTTTAATCGATTTGAAGAAATGGCTTCGCACGTTTGATAACGCTCATGTTATGATCCTTGCAATTAGACTACAGGCATAACGCAGGTCCAAAATTTTGCCTGTGTTGACTGTGTTTAAATCTCAATGTCTTCCATTAGTACTTGTTTACTCCATTATAGAAGAACAAATTCTGGCTATGTATGGGCATTAATAGGATAACTAATGAATGGTTATTATCGATATATTGTAAGAGAACACATAGGACGGTTCATTGCATTGTGTCTGTTAAGGAAAAGAACAAAAATAGAATTAGTATGTAATTTCATCTGATCACGATCCAAGAAAATTGATCTTCATAGGTCAGTCCAATCTTTCATATTCCAGGGATAGCTTTTGCAATATAAGCATCTATGAACAATTTCGAGTTGCTAATTGTATAGAAAGTACAGGTATGGAAGTGGAAAATACTGACCAAAGGACCATAAGATAGGCACAGAACATAGTTACTAATAACATAGTATTTACATAGTTAATATCATCAGCGACTAAGTCACTGAAGTGCCCATGTAGAAGACAGGCAGGAGCACTTGAAGAGAACCGAAGACGAAAACGAAACAACCAAGAGCAGACCATTGTAGCGAATATATCCATAAGTGGGCTAAAGTAACCATCTAAAAGTACCAATATAGAGCGGAAATAGTTATATTTACATTCCCAGACATGGAGAGGTAAATAACCAAGACAAAGCATTTGGACGCAAAGAACGATGACCAAGTCTTGTGAATGAGGCAAAACATAGTTCTGTGACTGCAGCATTGGTCTGATCTTTTGCTGGACCCGAAACAGAGATCAAATTTGGTCACCTATAAATGACAATGCAAATGCGATACAAGTTAATGAAAGAAAACTTACCATAAACTGAATTGATCTATATAAATAGAAAAATATATTTGAATTGAATAAATTCATGAAAAGAGGTTATTAAGAAAGAAAGATAATGCACCTTCTTTGAATAGTTTCTTGGCAGCTGAAGTTTTTTTGGGGTCAGTTGCTGGCCTGTTATGGAAAGGAAGGTCGAGTAACAGTCATTATCAAAAACAATCATAGCGTCATCGATATCGTTTAAGAAAGTATTCTGTACATCTAATATTACTATATAACCTTTTCTTGGTCTCTTTTTGTCCAACAGAGGTTGCATCATCTCCATGCCTGGAAGCGCTTGGCGGTGTGTTCGAGAACTGAAATGATATATCACATATGTTATGTACATGTAATTTCATACATCTATGTAAGAAACAAAGAACATAATAGGTTTTTAATAAGGTAGTAACGAGAAGGTAAGTTTGCAAAATAATTTGGTAAATAGTATGGAAAAACCTGTACGTCAGCATGAAAGCAGCGAATAAACAATATTTATATAGGAAAGGAAGTAGAAATCATATAGAACCACAAAATAGCTCAATTATACTTCGGGAGGAACCAGAGATTGTAATATGGTATGATCACTCTGTGCTTGAATACTCGGATCATCAATGCTCGCAGTTTTGTTTCCTTTGACCTGGAAATGTACATTCTGAAATGTTCAGTCAGTCTATCAAGAATAAGTTATCAATGCTAAATAGATATTAATTGGTTAACCATAAGTACTCTTGTGGATAGGCATTTACGCACAGCGATATCATCAGCACTAGGCACAGAAAGGTCAGAAAGATGTCCTGGCTAAACCTAGAACGGAGAAAAAACACAAACAATAGCAAAGACATGATGCATTTAGATGCAGCTAAGATACAGACAATATGAAGTGATCATAGTGAAATAGTTGGATAATAGTAGATACTATACAGCGGAGGAAAATGAGACGGACCTCACTGATCACTGCAAGAGACTGAACAGGCGCTATATCTGTGGAAGTACCGGCTTGCTGTTCTGAAGCAGAACCAAGCGATCTAAATTCAAAACTCCCTAATCTTGGATGAACAAGCTCAACGTTATTAACCTGGAAAGAAAGGTCTCCATACTGAAAGCCCCTTTCATTAATGCTCACATTAAGGGTATACTTTTGAGTCACAAGTGCTGCTATTTCAGCAGGAATGACATCTGGTCTACGTGCTGCAGTACGTATCAGTGCATCAACTTTCTTTCCAATAATTTGCTCAGCTACTTGAGCAAAGAACACAAATTGAACCTCTCCTGTATGGTCACCACCGATAAGACGTAATTTGTATCTGCAGATAAATAAACATGTATATAAGGGAACAAATACCATGGAAATAGAAGAAGTTGTCAAAAACCAAAATCTATGCAATCACCTTGCATCAGCTGCAATACAAGAACAGCTCTGATCGCTACAAGTAAACTCATTTCCTGTTGGATAAGCAGTTTTATGGCACCCTGAACAGGCTAAAAACCACCAAGAACTTGCTTGTACTCTCATGATCGTGACAGTGCAAATCATATTCTTTCCTTGAGTACAATAGAAAGAAAATGTAAGGCACAATAACAGGTCGATAGTAAATGAGAACTTACAAGGAATTCATTAGGGTCCGTAGAAAGCAAATATTCAATGTTGACGCTCTCAGGTTTTGATTGATGGAAGGCGATGCGGTATTGATCCTTGTCAGCAGCAATCCACTCAACAATTGGTATCTGCTGGCCAATCCTAATGATATAATATAAAACAATTGCAAATAAGAGGAATGAAAATAGGTGTATGATCTCATATTGATTTGAAAATGCATAAATAGTAGGACTATAACTTAGCAGAATAGGCCTCCTTTTCTGGAATGTCAGGGTCCATATAAATTTTTGCAGCATCACCACAGCTTATGGTATCTTTTCCTGTATTTTTTCATAACAGAAATAATGATATTAAAAGGAAATAAGTAAATTATATCTTTAATCAAAAGAATAGAAGAACATACCTCGGTAATTCTTTATAAGAGTACCAACAAGCAGAGCAATAAGGACCTTTGACTGCGCTTCCTTGTAAAAGCGATTGCCATCAAAGTCATTTGCATGAATTCCCCATAGGGCGACATCAACGATCCTTCCACTGGAAAATAACAGAAATGGAATAGCATGTCAATGGAAATACAAGGACTACATCACTTTTGAATCACTAACTTATAATAATCAATAGAGAGTGCATCATTTTTCCTGTTCAAACCAGGAGCATAAAAGAAGAATTAAGATCACAGAGAGAAGCAAAAATGGTGTACATATGGTGGGCAAAAACAACAGCAAGAAAGAAATGTAACTGCATATATCAAGAAGATAGCATACGCAATGTCCATGAGACGTAGATTTCTCTTAACAGAGGTAGTTGATTGTCCAGGCAACTAAACATGTAGGAGCTCAGAAATTGCTATGACAATGCCAAGAACATCTAAATGAGAAGCACAAGAAGACAAGAATACATGATTATGTATTGCAATTGACTGATTTGGGGAATATAATATAAATTGAAATAAGAAATGAGAAAAACCTTACCTACAATTGATTCTTTGTTTCCAACAAGGCTAGGCAATACATCAAAAGGAGTAAGAGAATATGCATAATAAGGAAAATCTGCTGGCACATCATTTTTTGGATTGATATTTGTCCATGGTGTTATCTTGATCATAAATCTACCATCTACAGCCCTGAACATGTTTTTTGAAGATTGGACAAAAAAGTCTCGCAGCAGATACACATTCCCTTCTTGTAGAAGACCCTTATACTTTGGAGCATGTCCTGATGCTATCTCACCAATCATTTTGTTTCCCTATTTCAATAATCTGTAAGAAGTAGAGCAAGATAAAAATAAATGATGAATATAAAAGAGGCAGAAATCAGCAAACCTTCTCATCAATGAGGACAAGATCGACATGGGCAAGTTTGCCATTCCTGATGTAGTCCCATACACGTGAAACACGGACACAGACTGTTACACGCCTCTTGCTGGGATCAAGCTCAGATAAAAGAAGCAGTGCTGACTGTAATGACAGAATATGAAAGACAATATTAAGTATAAATGAAAACAACACCTTCAACTGACAATATTAAGTATAAATGAAAACAACACCTTCAACTGACAATAATGTAACAGCATAGGCATATATAGGAACAATGTATGTATTGTTTTGAACAGATATGATATATATGGATATTATTTTCATACTAATACGACTCTATAATAGAGATAATCTCGCGATAGACAACATTTGATGTGACCTCATTTGAACCATCATCACCATTGTCAACAAGAATTTTAAGGCCAGCCCTAGATGTAACTCTTGAAATTGCAACATACAACTGGCCATGTGTGAAGACAGGTCTTTTTAGATATAGACCAATACAGTCCAATGTCTGACCCTGGCTTTTATTTATTGTCATTGCATAGCAAAGTCTGATAGGATACTGCCGCCTTTCAAGCACAAATGGAAATTTAGATTTCTTGGATGTCAGAGTGATCCTAGGAATGTACACAGTATCACCAATATTAGATCCAGTGATTATAGTAGCCTGGATAACCCCCTCAGCTAATTTTGTCACCAGTAATCTAGTTCCATTGCATAAGCCGATACTCTGATCAATATTTCTAAGGAGCATTATAGGGCAGCCAACTTTAAGGATGAGCCTATGATGTGGGAAATTGTTAATAACGATAGAGTTCAGAAACTCGATAGGATATAGCTCATCAAAATCACCTAATTTGTCATTCATCTTTGAAATAGAATCAAAATTTAGGTGTTCAAATGACTTGCCTCGTACCATATCTAGCACACGCAAATTTATTTCATCAACAGTATCGTTATTAGGACAAACAATAGCCCGGCTCCTGAAATATTTTTCATCACTATGATGAGTAGCAAGATTAATATAAACTGCATTTATGATGGCTTGTATGCTATCATCACTAGATTTAATAAGGTCTGGTGGTATCCTAACTGTATCAGGAGCAAAAGCATCATATCTATCATGTTCATAGATTTCACCATTTCCAATAGCCAAGATCCATCTATTAAATTCAGTAAGCTCTTGCTGTGCACCAGGAGATAGGTTTGGATTCAATAATCGCATGTTAACATGCAATTTCAGAACATGTATATGATCCCATAGTGGGGAATTTGTTATTGTTGTATTAATAATCTGTCTAAAATCACCACCTAAAACAACAGGCATTCCACCAAATGGAAGTGTAGTTGCTGTAGCATTAGTCGGTGCCAAAATATCACGTAAAGTTCTGTCTAATGTCTCAAAGCAATGTCTATGTGTCATAGGGGCTTCATCCCAAATTATAAGAGAACATTTTGTAAGAAGGTCAGCTAAATTAGATCCTCGTTTAATGTCACACAGAGTTGTTTCATCAATATCTAATGGAATCTTGAAGCGCGAATGTGCTGTCCGACCACCAGCTAATAAAAGAGAAGCCACACCAGATGATGTAACAACAAGGACTATTTTTTTTGTGACCGTAGATATGAAAGAACTGCATTCTTCGGACAGGTAAAGGCCTCACTGATCCTCTGTGGATGAAGGTGGCTTTGGGTTACGCTATATTTCTAGATGAGACAATGAATTCTTCGGACAGGTAATGGCCTTGATGTTATGTCATATTGACTTTTTGACATAGTCTGTGCTTGGGTCCTCAAAAATGATTCTGACCTTAGTTTGTTGATATGTTCACAGGACTTGTAAAATTGCCAAAGAAGCTATGGAGGCAGCTAATGTACTACTTAACGCAAATCTGCTTTATGGTACCCAGAATGTCACACTATCTGACAAGCTCACCACCGTATCTACCCTCTGGCAATTGATCAGGAAGGTGCAAAACCTATCCAGCGAGAATGATAAGTTCTGCCATACAGGGATAAACTTCCTTAGGGATTATAGTCATCTTATTTAATGCTGCAGTGATTAAACTCAGTCAAATTTATGTAGAGCTTATGCCGGAACACTTCTGCAAAAGAAGTTGCAAACCACTTCCCATTCTCATGCAGCAGACCATTGTTCGGAGTATTTCAATACTTCTGAACTCACAGAGCCAGCGGTGTATGAAACCCACAATGTGAAGAAGGCTGAAGCAGAAGACAAGGACAATGAAAGGAACATATCTAATGTGGAACGAGCATTTTGGGCTTTGGAGAAGACATCATCAAGGTGTTGATAGTGTTTCTGGCTATGAGCGTTGCTGGAGAGTTGTAATTGGGTTGAGTTTGTGGTTAATGCGAATTAGCGTTAAATTTGGTTAAACTGCTAGGTTAATGCATTGATGCAGTCTTTTGACCTCAAATGAGTGTGGTGTTGCACGGTTACCCTAGTTCTTATGGCTGGTGCATACTCTTTGTAGATATGACATCGAAGATTGGGAATCCATTATTTTTTGGTTGTGTGCTTGTAATGGAGTGGCTCCTTTATCACAATAATACCCCAGGTTTTTCTACCTCACTTTTGACAAGTAGATTACAGTTTCTAAGGTTTTACGGAGGGGTGGGGAGCTATTAGATTTAGAAAGGTTTTATTTGGTGATACTTTGGAGGAATGGAGGCTGTTGCAGCAACGTATGGTCAAGTTGAACTGAAATCAAAACCTGACAAGTTTGTCTGGAGGATGAATCCTAAGGTGGGTTTTTTTAGTCAGATCAACGTGTATGGAGCTTAAAGCGCAGTAGGTTAGTTTTCTTTTTTTTTGCGAGAAGCAGTAGGTTAGTTTTCAGCTCAACAATATTCGGACCTTTGAAAGTCAAGGGGCCAGAGCTCTTTGGAATCATATTTTACCGTGCAAGGATGGAGGGTGAACTACTATTGGATCACGGATAGTTCGAGATGGTCTTCTGGTGTGAGCTGCATGGCTTTTTCTGGTACTTGTGTTTGCTAGCAGATGAGGCACCTGATGGTTTCACGAGAACTGCAAAAGTCTATAATTTTGGGGGAATCTGGGGATTTTCAGGAGCTAACACTTGGTTTTGAGAGGAAACAAGGAGGATGCCCGTGGCTTGCAGTGCAACTCCGTGGAGGATGTGGTGTGACAACGCAACTTAAAAAAAAAGAAACAAAGACAAGAGCATTTATCGACAAAAAAGAGTTTACATGTACATGCATATCTATGAAGCTAGGCAGGTCAGTCATCCATACCTGATGACCCATTTTCAAAGGGCATGTAAACTTTCTCAACTTTAGTATTAGATCCTTTTCATACTTGAACACCACGTTCTGCATCTGTCGTCACCAGGCCTCAATCTTACTGATTTAAGACGGACCGTGTCCTCATGTTAATGTTTTGAATTGCCTCCATACAATCTAATGCTATACAAACCTTCTAAATATTGCAGTCCTGATCTAAGCAAAGTGCCTGTTACATCCAAGTGCTGACACTTGCTGCAATAAATTTGCCTGTGCCATCTCAGCATACAGCACCTATAGGACCCTTTTTACCTGAACGGGACACGGCTGCATCAATATTAATCTTCACCAGATCAGTTGGGGGAGGTATTCCTACAGTACTACTAGACAACTCTCCAGCTTGTTCCAACTCCATGTATAGCTTTGAATCAATTCAAAAACTAACAGTGCACTCTGAAAATTATGCTTGTGCAGAGCCTAGGAAGCCTAATCATTTCTTTCTCCAACAAGGTTTCAATCATAAAGAAGATCCAATCTCTTGGATTACTAATTGTCGTTGCAGCCAGCGAGCTTGTGAAATCATCATCTATGAACGCCGACACACATTTGTCCATAGTGCAGTTAATAATAGCATGATGCCAAGTGTCATCATCTGCTCCAATAGATCCTACATTCTGCAGACTGTAGACATTGACTTCTCGGATGAACCCTACCTTCAAAAGTTTCTCGATTTCCACTTTGATGGCTTCTTTCCAATTGGGAGCAAACCGCCGGAGTTTCTATTTTATAGGTTTAGCATCGGAATGGATGGCCAACCTGTGCTTAATCACCTCCCTGGGGATACCGGGCATATCAAATGGTTGCCATGCGAATACAGCTGTGTTTGCCTGGGGGAAGGTGATGAGCTGGAGTTCCTATTTCTGGCTCAGATTGGAGCCAATCCGAATGGTCTTGGATGGATCTACCTTGTCCAGAGGAACATTTTTGACCTCACCATGAGACTTCACGGCTACCTTAGGTCACGAGTGTTTGGTCTCCTTCTCGGTCTGGTGTTGTTCAACCATGTCTAGGTTGCACTTATCGCAGCGCAGTCCAGTTTATAGGCAACCTTGAACCGTGATGACACCTTTAGGACCAGAATTTTTTACGCGGTGGTAAGCAGAGTGCGTGGTAGCCATGAATTTGGCCAAAGTCAGTCGTCCTAAGATGGCATTGTAAGACGTCTTGAAATTGACTATGTCGAATAGAACTTTTTCTGTTCGGAGTTGTCCGGCGCTTCTAAGGTCACTGGAAGCATGTTCTGCCCTATCGGAGTAGCCGAAGTGGTACAATGCCGTGGAAAGCTTCCGTAACCGGTTTGACAGCAAAGCGAGGAACCTGCATTGAGTCGAGTGCGCTGGTGAAGAGGATGTTCAAGGAGCTTCCATTGTCTAGGAGTTCTCGAGAGACCTTGCAGTTATTGATGGTTGGTTCGACCACGATTGGGAAATGCCTAGGTCGGAAAAAGTTATCGAGGTAATCATTTTGGTCAAAAGAGATCCTGACGTCTGACAACTTGATTGCCTGATGACTCTGAGGAATCGTGGCCAGTACCTCTCGGCCACCGTCTTGTACTGTCGTTTGGACTCATAAGAGGCTAAGCGCCCAAACATAGGGTCCACCGTCCCCGATTGGAAAGGTATGTGGTCGAATTCATCGCCTGAGCTAGAGTCTAAGCTATGGCTGGCGACTTGGGGGGAGCTTGCCTTTGAGCTTCTCGGTCCTGGCCTGGATGTATTTTTTGAATACTCGGCATTAGCGAAGGTCATGTCTATCGGTCTGGTGGAAATCACACGAGACCTTGCTGGTACAATCTATATTTGTTTGCGCCTTGCACTTGCCACAAGGTGGCCCAGGACATTTGTCAGGGAAGTTTGCCATGACTTCTCCTATCTTGGTCCTCTTCTTGTTGCCTCCCTTAGAGGGCTTCTTCTTGCACTTGTTCTTCGATTCACTGTGGAATCCAGGCAGGGTGTTCCATGCCGCGTTCTCATTCCTCGATGAACATGAGGGCTTCTTCAGCGCTGGCTGCCTTGTCGATGATATCCATTAGCTCTTTGACCATTCGAGGGGCGGTCATGAAGACTTCTTCTGTGCACCTATGATTCCTGCAACCTCGAACAAAAGCTTGGATAATGTGATGGTCGGTTACCTTAGGAATCATATTACAGACATTGTTAAAGCGTCGGATGAACTCGCACAAGGTTTCTTCGTCCGTTTGGAAGAGCAGGAAGAGGTCATTCTCTTTGCCTGGGTGGATGTACGTGCCCTAGGAGTTTCCCTGGAATTGGCTGTAGAGTTGTGCACACGAGTGGATCGTTTCGGGCTGCAGATTAGCCAGCCATGTCCTAGCCTGTCCCTTGAGAGCAGTAGGAAGGTAATTGGCCATGACTTTTTCGTTCCCTCCGACTGCCTCAATGGCTGGTGTGTAGATCTGCAGGAACTCGATTGGATCAGTAGACCCATCGTACTTCTCAATCAATCGGGGCTTGAATTGGGACGGCCAGTGGACCCTCCTGAGCTCCTGAGAGAAGGCCTGACATCCTGCTTGCCGGGGTAGGTTATCGAGCCCGACCTGATACTCACGCCAGGAAACCGTCCGACCAGGAGATTGGTCTAGTGGAGTCCCTGCATGCCTTCTCTAGTTGAGGATCTCTCATAAGTCTGAGATCTGATGGCCTCGGATAGGTGAGTTTCTAAGAGGTCATCGAGGCCATTGGTCCACTCGGTTCATTTGGTTCCTAGGATTTCGTCCTTCTCGATATGACTCATCACGAGAAGTACGGGTGTGAACCCTGCCCCCATTGGAGCTGTTGGTTGTGGCAGCCCGATGAGAATATTCTACTTGTTCTCTGACTTGTAGGATACCTTCCTCCATGTTGCATAACCATTCTTTCCCTACCGAGGTATTTAGATCCGCGACTAGAGGTTGTCGGAGTTGGTGCTGGATCTCGAAAAGCTGTTGAGCGGTCCGAGAACTGAAGTGCTTGGCACCTTGTTAGGGGTGAGAAGCACCTAGAGCAGCGTGCTCGGGATCTTGTGGCAGATCTCGAGGCGTTATCGGTTGTGGAGACTGCTTTCTAGCAATCCATCGTAGATCTGGCTCACTGCTCTCTAGGTTGGGATCAAGTGGAGATCCGTTCCCGTCCCCGATAGCGAGAACTTCTTGAGGGTATGATCTGCTGGAAGTGTGGTCTAGATCCATCATTGACCTGTCATCAGAGGTGACCTCCAGATTGTTTCTTTGGCCAACTGAATGGTCAGAATAAGCGGGCGATAATCCCGATATGGGGCTCACATTGCTTATGCGAACACTTTGTCGATCGGGGGATCGAGAGGTCCTAACATATTCTCCCATCAAATGACTCACATTGTTATCAGACCCATCTTCAGGGGAGAAATCGCCTAAATTGACCTGATCGTTCGTAGGTTACTGATCAGTTGGAATGGTGAAGTTGTCATAGAACCTTTATCTGAGAAGCGGATCTCATCGCAATCTCTGGTGACATTAGCTGAAGAAATCCCCACGGTCGGCGCCATCTGCTGACGATAGATGAACCGTCAATCTTACGTAATACATGGAGGAAAGAAGTCTAGGGGTACGGACTCCTGGAGCCAAGTCGGATTTGCGGACAGCAGAGGTTTTAGACAGGTTCGAGTCTCCCTCAGGATAACAATCCTTCGTCTTGTGTGTCTTATATTAATCTCGAGACAAAGTACAAGGAGATATAGCTAATCTAGACTGGATCTACTACTAGTCGGAGGTGGATGTTGAGGTGTTTCTTCCTTCTTCTTGCTTGAAGGTCTTCATGCTAAGCTTCTGGCGATTTGATGAGGTTTCTGAATTGCGATGTTGCAGAAGTTGTAAAGCTTCTCTTCTCCGCAGGGTCCCCGGGTGGGTGTGCCGTATTGGGTACGGATTCATCTCGAGTAGGACTGCTACCATCTTTAAACGATGGGATTGTCTTCCTTGTTTAAGGAGTCCCGGATACCTGTGGGTAGTTTCCTTATTCTCTTAGAGTTCCTCTTCGAGGCATGTACGGCTCTGGATATGTAGGGTATTTTGTATACGGATACTGTCGTCATATACTGTAGAATTGTATACTCATTGTCAGATCCAAACCGAGTTCGGATCGTGCATAGTAATGGCGTCCAGATCGGATCCGGAACCGCTTGGCGGCGCGTCTATAAGAAGATCTCCTTCCTCTAGACGAAAAACGCACACAAAATCAATCTACTGCTCCCGTATGCATTGCACTGTCGCTCTAGGTGTTCTCCATTCCCTCTCTCAGTGTGCACCGGGCGAGGGAAGAGCAAGTCTTTGAAACCATCCCGCCTTTGAGATCCTGTACGGGTGAGGGCGAATAAGGTTTTTGGGAAGCGATTACACGACTGCTCCTTGCTATTCGATTTACTACATCATCTGCACTGCGTCGATCTCTTCTCGGCATCGACTTCTTCACTGTGGGCAAGTCTCACGGTATCAACTCGTCGCGTTGCTTCTGGTAACACCTTGGTTCTACAGATGATGTTAAATATGGTATTGTTGCGATACTAGTGATGATCTGTGACCTAGATAGGTGTTCTATGATCTGTGACTTAGATAGGTGTTCTAAGATAATATCTATGCTATTAATTATATCTAAATTCGTTTTTCTGTTTCTAGTTATATCATATTTTCGGGATAGATTTATCATATTAATGCTTCATTATTCAACATTTCAAACACTTTATAGCTAGCAGGCACATGTGGGACGGATCTCCACAACGTGGCACACACCTTTTCTCCACACCGTCACACCTTGTTGCGGACGAAACGGTCGGTTTTCCAGGTGAGAGGAGAGCACGAGCACCGAGTCAACAACTTACCCGCGTCTAACTAGCTAGCCGTCCGCGCCACGGCCGGCGCTCGTGTGACGCGACCAATTGGCAACCTGGCACGCACTTTCTCCAGTTTTCCTCATCGACGGACGTGGAGCTCGGACGGTAGCGCGTTTGATGAGATCCCTTCCCACCACTTGGCTGAGCCCAAGCGAAGCGCGCGGAACACCCCGTCCGTCCCCGCGCTTTCCTCACCGGCTTGGAGCATGGAACACGTACGATGCCGCGTGCGCGAGGCTCGGCTCGCACGTCAGCTGCAAAAATCATGGAATGTAAAAATCCTACGGCCAAAAGTACCTTCGTGTCCACGTTGGCACAGGCTCCACGAATGAATGAATGAATGAATGAAAAGCGGCCTACCCACTTTTCCACCAGAAACATAGCCACCTCCTGTACTTTATTCGACCAGTCAAAACAAGAGAACATTCCGAGCCCCTTCCACTTCAGACCCCCCATTTGACCTCTTCCACTCAATACTCACCTTCTCCCACCAGTATATATAGGCGACCGAACGCCCAAAACACACACCACAAACCCACGAAGCATAGATAAACACAAAAAACCATTCCGTTCGGTCTCGTCTCTCCACGATCTCTCACTGCACAGCTCGCAATTAAGCTCCTCGCGACACCTTGCCTCGTTCCTCTCATCCACTTCGTCGCTTGCGAAACAAATTAATGGCTTCTCACAGCAACCGAAGAAGCAGAAGCGTGGCCATCTGCGTCGTGCTGCTCGTCCTCGTCGTCAGCCTACAACCGTCCGCCGCGCGACTGCTCCGGCCGGCCGGCATAGGCGCCGTGGATGCGCCTAGCGAGGCGAAGGATCAGGCAAAAGTCGAGAAGTACGCGCCGCTTCTGCTCACCATGCTGCCGAGAGGCCCGGTGCCGCCGTCCGGCCCGAGCGGCGGCACGAATGAGGTCGGGAACTAATTAGGCGAAGCCACATTGTGGGCTCCAGGGTTTCCCGGTAGGATAGGTCTATTGATTGATGATGATTGTTAGCTATACCCATACGTACGTGTAGTGTTAGTTGGTTTTGTGTATGTCATGCACAAAGTATATAAGATTGGTAGAGCGGTACGTACATTGTAGGGTCGTATAGAATGAGTTAGCAGATATACGTGCCAGTGCCATGTACAACCCGGAGAAAATCAACGATATTGAAATTGGTATATGCAAAACAAAAGAATATATATTGATATATTCCTTAACTAGCAATTTTTACTTATTTACTCATCTATCATGTATGTTCGCGCACTCCGTCTTAATTAATCACTTCATTTTGTTGTTCTTTAGTTGCACGTGTAATTCACTTATGAGTAAAATTCAGATATGATCACTCAACTTGCACGATGCATTTGTTTTGGTCATCCAACTTTGACGATGTCCATCTATGGTCATTCAACTATTTAAAGGATTCATTTAAGGCTCAAATTGCTTAGATATCATGTTTAGCGGTCCACCATGGCATTCTAGTCAGCTAATGACGTGTCTCATGAGTCGAGCCCGCCTCTCTTCTCCTCCCTCGACCCATGGCCCATCTGGCCTACAGCCACTCCCTTGCGGTGTGCCTGCACCCAGTCCGAGCCAGACTCGAGCCACTGCTGCCGCTTCACCTTGTGCTGCAAGCCACGGGGGCTTGAGCCCTAGGCCTCCCTCCGCCTATAAATAGAGGAGCAAGGCCCACAACCTCCACACCTCGTACCCGCCAACGTCCTCACCTCCTCCGCTACGTGTGCAAGCCCTAGCCGTCATTAGCCTCGCCATTGTTTGCCTTGCCATCGCCGCCGTTTCCACTGTTGCCGCCCACCGCCACCTCTTGCCTCCCCTCTTCCTCCTCTACCTCATTGGAGCCCTACCCTGTCCCATGCATGGCCCATCGCCGGTTATTGCCGTGTCCGAGCCAGCTATCCCCACTGCCCTAGTGCGCCTCCTTGCCGCTGCTGCCACGATAGCATGCAAAAGCAACCAAAAGCCGTGTTGCGGCACTAGCATGCCGAGCCTCGCTGCTGCGTCCTTGTCGCGGTAGTGATTCCGTGCAAAAATGTTGCGGTGATAGCCATAGGGCAGTGCTTCTCTCTATTTCGTGCTGCAATCTTGTCGTGCTACCGAAAACACCCAAACCCCGTGGCAGAGAAAACGAAATCCCTTCACTGCTGCAACCTTGCCGCGGCAGTGAAATCGATCAAAAGTGTTGTCCCGGAAGCTCTGTGATAACTCAATCTCTCTGTTTGCTAACGCAACTCTGCCTCGACAGCAAAAACAACCAAAAATCTTGCCATGGCAGCAATCTGACAGGATTGTTTTGCCCGTATCTCTTCATTGGTTGATCTAAACCTAATTTATTCAACCCAAACCACTTCGGTAACCTAATGGTGTTGTCTAACACCTCTCTGTAGTACCTATCATCCAATTAGGGCCAAATCCTAATTGGACCCACCTTGCCACCACACGCCCTAATCGTTCTGAACCCCTAACTTCTTTCTTGTTGCTCCAAATCCACCAATTCTTTTCCACCACTTCTATCAATATCTTTGTATTTTATTCTTACATAGCTTTGATATTATCTGATCTTTTATTTGGAGTTATTGCTTCTTTATTTGGATATCATTCTAAGTTATTGCATACGTTAACATGTAGAATCGGACGTGCCAAAGGAGTACCAGGAGCAGCAAGAGGGAGAGTAATCGGAGAGCTTTGAGCAAGGCAAGTCGCTTTTGATCATGTTGAACCTATTATTTCAAACTCTGATTTTGGTTGCCAATTTATGCAAGCATGTTAATGTAGCAAATATTAGTGGGGTAGTAAGCCTATTACTCAATGTAATATGTTTGCCGATATAGCACTAGCTGAAGTCTATCCCTTGCATTAGCTTGTGTTAATTTGTGAAGCCGTTGATGGCTAAAGTTTTCGAAGTGGTTGTTGATGCTTTAACTTCTTGTCACATTGTTCCATTTTCAATGAGAATGGAACAACGGCTAGGCCCTTTCGATCTAATTTTTTTATTTATTTTCCAAGTCACCGAGATTAGAAGTAGCTCATGACCAGCCCAGGCCTCCTTGAATTCATCTTCTAAAGAGCTCTCTCTCTCCCACATAAGTTCATAGCGTCGCAAACCAGAAGCTCTCCTTGGCAGCACCAATTGACCAACCTGAAGCAATAATGGACAATGATTAGATCTGGGGGTAACTAAACGAGTAACTTAACATCTGAAAAATACAAAGATCAAACTGGATAGCCATTGCCTAATCCAAACAAGCTCATATATTTGCTTGATGGCCTATAAGTGCATAAAATTAATTGAAACGTTTTCGATACGAAAGAGTATAAGACCCACAAGGAGATGATGATTGGTCTACTTGGTCTAAATCTAAAATTACACTAAAAATATTAAAAAGCAATGATTGGAATACATGACTATCTTTCTCAAAAAGTCATGGACCTCTAGGATTCAATAGATAATTTAGATATGCAATTACTTGGTCTAGAAAAACTAAAAACTATTTTTGAATAAATAAAGATCAAAAAATGTAACGCCCCCAAAGTTAACCTCTCCCTGCTTGTGCATCATGGCATGATTAAATTTTTTTAAAATTGAAGTTTAGTTTGAATTTAAATTCTATTTGAAATGGAGCAAATTTACAAAAGAAAAACAAATCAAAAATTAAAAACCTACCTCCTCCCCTCCGGAATGGGCCTGCCCCGGCCCATTTTCCTCTCCTTCACTCCCCGGCCCACTTTTCTCCGGGCTGGCCCACCCCGCCCCTTCCTTCTCCCCTAAGCACCCCACCCCTGCCTTATCCCCCGCCGCCGCTCCTCTCTCTCCTCTATCCGGCCACCTCCTGCTCTCCCCAAGCCCCGTGGCGAGCTCCCGAAGCCACCCCGGCCACCTCCTGCTTCTCTGGCCGCCCTCCTCCCCTTTATAACCCGCCCCCAGCGGACCGCGCCTTCTCTCCCCTTTCCCCGCGCCTCCCTCTCTCTTCTTTTCTCGCTGCCACCCGAGCCCCATCGTCGGCCCCTCTCCACCGCCGCCCCACCTTCGGCCTCGCCGCCCCTGGAGTCGTTCCGCCACCGTGCTCCGCCGCCCAAGCTCGCCGCCCGCCTCGGCTGTCCTCTGCCCGAGCCCCCTCCCTGCTCGCGGTGCCGCCTCCCCCCTTGCCGACCCGAGCGCTCGGAGTTCCGCCCCACCGCAGTCCCTCGCCACACCACCTCCTCCCGCCGAGCAACCGAGCCACCTCCGCCACCTTCCCTCGCCGCGTCGCCGCTTCCCACCTCGCCGTCGGTAAGCTCCGCTCGCCGCCGCTTGCCGCCTCCCCATCTCCCCACCGGCCGCCGCTCACCACCGGTCGGGCCAACCAGGGCACCCCGTCCGACCGGACCCCGACCGAGCCTAACGCCGGTCAAACCGACCGGTCGGTTAGGGCACTAATGCCATTAACTCACTGTTAAGACATATTTATGAGCATCTTAATTACTAAGTGTATTTAATGATATGTATTAAATGCTAAACCGATCGGTTAATCACCCCTTAATGCTCATGATTACTGTTCCGACACTAATGATTATCATTAAAGTTAATCATTGCCATTTAATGCTAACCGACCAATTAATGACCTTAATTAATAACTAGCAGTGTAATTAATGAACTTATTAATTATGTTCGAATGACATGTGGGACCCACTCGACAGAATTTAAAATAAAAGATTAATAAAAATGAAAATTATAATAAGTGGGCCCCATCTGTCATTGACTCAGTCAACCTTGGTCAAACTTGACCATGGGGCCCACCTGTCAGCCTCTGAGGTTAAAATTAACTGAGTAATAAAAGTATTTTTATTTTTATTACTGAGAAAAATACAAAAAGGATTTAAAAATTGATTAAATCTTAGAAAATTCATAGAAAATTCATTTTTAATCAGAAAAATGCAAATAATATATCAAAATGTTCAGAAAAATAAGATCTACTCAAATATATCATTTTCATCCATGTTTGCATGCTAGGAAAAGCATAATTGACTAAAAACTCAAATTAGGGTTTTCGATTAGCCGGAGAATTTTGGATCGCGATATCTCGAGCGTCCGGACTCCGATTAAGTTGATTCCACTTGCATTAGTGTTCTTTTTGCATCCCCTATGCCATGGCATGCATTTCATCTCATGCCGATGTTCAGCATTTAGATATTTACGATTGTGCCCTTTTTTCGGTGTTTTCGTTCTTCTCCGTTAGAGTCGGAGGATCCGGAAGCTTACGATCCCGATCACGGGCAGGGTTTAGTTGCAGAGCAACAAGGCAAGTAGCCCCTTTTGTCCATATTGCAAACACCTACTATTTGCAAAGTATCAGTTGTTTTCAAATTCGTTATCGCATGCGTTCAAATTCTACTTTTCGCTAAGTATTACCTCTATTCCTTTGCATAAAACTTACTTTGTCGCCCAATCAACTCCACCACCACCCCAACCTATCTAGAGTAGTGTAGTGTGTGCTTTGACCTTGCTTACTATATTGTATATGCTTAGATATGCTTAGACTTGTAAAAGTCATAATTTCTTGGGTGGCAGACGGATCAACACCATTGGATGGGTTACGTGGTAGGTGGGTGTTCACCAGGGGTTAACTAATGAACTTGCTTAATCATAATTGAGCTTAGATGAGAGGCCATGGCTGGGAGCATGGTGGGTTGTCTCATCTTCCCACAAGGACCAGTTACTGGTGTCCCTTCGGACCGAGATTTGCGTACTTCTACACGGGTGGATTATGGGGCCACCCATGACTAAATAATCTGCCTAGACTTACAGTATGAGCTGCATAGTTTGCTATTTCCGTTCACTGGGTGAGTGAAAAATGATGTGGTGTGGTGCCTCAATGTAGGTGTAAGGGTTACACACGGTTCGAGTCCGGGGATGTATCACCTGCTACAACTTATGGGACCGTGTCATAGTTGTGGCTGGACTGATGTACATGGACTGGCTCGTAAGGGTGGCTCATAGCTAGGTCGAAAGCATTGTAACGGTCGTGTTCGATCACCCTCCGCCAGCACACCTCGTGAAGTGTGTTATTTCGGTGGCATTAGGAGTCGATCGATACGTGTAGGTAAAGATGTACACCCCTACAGGGTTAGAACTGTTTGAACAGCCATGTCCGCGGTTATGGACAGCTTGGTAGGATTTTGCATCGAATTAGACAACTACAACAAACTCTAAAACTTGCCAACTCTAAGGCTGTGGTGTTAGCAACTGCTTCTTCCCAGGGTGGTTGAGGAAGAGTCGGGGAATCTAAGGTGTGGTGATCTGCAGTAAGGAATGATCGTGAAGTGTTCGACTCGTCCCCTTTAAAAAGTATCCCAATAGTCGATTTTCATCTACTTTCAAAATATTAACATAGATAAAATCGGCTTTCGGCAAAATAGTCCACAATTACCCTTTTATTGATACCTGTGCATCTATTACTAATTTCCCCTTGTAAGTCTTGCTGAGTACAATTTTTGTACTCACCCTACTATCGTTGACATTTTTCTTGCAGAGGAAACTATCCCTTCCGAGGGTGGTTTCTACCTAGAGATTGACGCCAACGACGACTAGTCGTTGGAAATCCTAGGCAGTGATCCTGCCCAGGGTTTGGCAACTCGTTTGTTCTGCTGCCACTTTTGGCCTGACCTTTTTGGCTTCTTAGCCATCTTTACTCTTCCGCTGTGTAAGCAACTCCTATGTGTATATTATGTTGTTAAGTTTCAAGAACTTATAATATCGCATCTTCAGTCGTAGAGTTGCTGTGATGATACCGGTTTGTTCTCACCTGCCCCATGTGCCCTGCGTGTATGTTATTGAAGCACATGATGTGGGTAGGGTTTCAGAGTCTATATTATAGAGTTGTTAGGTTTAATTACCCCTGTGAAGTGACTCTTCTACTTAGAGCTTGGGAGCTATATCATCCTACTCCAACTGAGCCTTAATTTGCCGGGATGAGTTTGGGATTGATGTTCCGGCTCGGTAAGAAAAGAGTGAGGAGACCATATTACCCTACTTAATCCGTGCATTAGTTTGCCGGAGTAAGTTCGGGGTTGACGTCTCGGGCTATTCGAAGCCATATCACTCCACTCCTCTTGGAATTGATACCCAAGGGTTGAGGTCAGGGTTGACGTTTCGACTTAGCGGGTGATTTCATCTAAAGCTCTCTGTTATGGATTTTGGGTCCCGACAAAAAATAGCAAATATTAAAGTGCTAGAAAATGTGTTCTAATAGTTAAAAATGAGGCATGAGGTATATAGATTCTTTAGTAGAAATTTTAGACCAGCAATAAGGATTATGAAACAATAAAGTACCAAATACGAATTTGCAAGTATTAAAAGAGAGGCTATTACTAGCATGCAATAGATAGATGCAATCTATGCTGTTGGATTAGTGGCTTCTGACAGGGGGGGGTGAATATCGATTTCAACTTTTTCTTCTAAAAACAAGAACACAATGCAAAATATTCAAATCAGAGAATGCAGCGGAAAACCATCGATAAAAACAATCAAAATCAGTGGAGCCAAAACCAGACAGATCAGAAGTTCTGGAGTAGAAACATCAGAGGTTCTGACCTTACTGGAAGTTCTGAAGTGACTTTGTTTCTTAACTCTCTAGAAAGGTCAGAAATTCCGATGTGGATCGGAACTTCCGGAACAAGGAAGTTGGAGCTTCCGATATTGGCAGAATCAGCAGACTATCACTCTGAAAAACGTTCACAGATTTTGATCTACCAAACGAAATTGAATGAGATTTTGCACAGTGGTAGACACAAGACTTACGAAGATATTCCAGTTGGAATCATGTCAAAAGCTTTTCTGTGCTAATAGAAAAACCCAATTTTAACTGTTGTTTTCTAACTTCAAAAATCAGCCCTAGCTAATAAGATGAGTGAAAATCAAATCCTTGATTCCTAGGATCTTATGAGGTATGTTGATAAGGAATTAACACAAAATCATCTCACATATCCTAGCAACATATTCCAAGCCCCAAAAGACAAGATTGAAACCATAAAGAGAATCAAAATTGAAAACCCCAAGAACTTATCTTTTCTCCAATATAGATCTGAAATCAAGATGGGAATGAGAGATTCTTTGGGTATACTAGGATGGAATTAACATGAACATGATCTTACATCACTAGCTTGCCATATCCAAGAGGTCCCAAAAGAGAAAGGCAAGAAAACAAAAAATCTAAAGGGAGAGAAAGAGAGAAACTCAAGAACACGTACTCTCTTCTTGGAACTCTTCTTGTATTGATTTTCTTGATGTTTTAAAAGCCTGTCAACTTAGGCCAAAGCTCTCTTGAGCAGCTCTTACAAAGGATTGTCAAAAATTAGGGTTCCACAAACCCACCATCTCCTATTTATAGTAGAAGAAGCATACCCCTCTTCACTTGGGCCACAAAGCCTACCTTAGGGCACAGGGCTCTTAGCACGCGTCCCAAAGCGTCTAAGCCACCTATCCACCCTCAAGACTCCTTATCACCGCAAGTCTAATCCTAAACCGCATCATTGGCCGCTGCTGGGATTTCTTTGATTTTGGTTCGGTGGTGTCTGCACTTTTACAAAAGTGCCCTCACACCAACTTGGTCCTCACGTCTTGTCTCCACCTTTGCCTTGTCTGCTAAGGCTCCGTCTTGAGCCGCCCGATGTCGTCGCCACCAAGTTGATCACATCTTCACCCTCCAGGTGTCAAGCCGATCCTCATGACCGAACCACCGTTGCACTCATTAACCTTGCACACTAGTAGACAGGCAAACCGGTTGCGAGCACAAGTTTTCTATTTGACCCAAGTTAGTCGAGAAAACAATTCCATCAACTTTTACGAGGCAAATTGACCAAACTCTAATTTATCAGAAAGCACGCAGACAAAATGTTTTCACTATTGGAACATCCGGTTCCTGGATCAGAAACTCCGGTTCTCCCAAACATGATCTGAAAGTCAAGTCTAGACGCTAAACTCGGTCACTCCGGAATCGAAAGTCGGAGCCTCCAACTTCAGTTCCGACTCCACACATACGATCTGGAAATCCACCGAGCACTCACAAAAGTTGAGTCCAGAACCTGAACTTAGAGCCTGAAGTCGGAGCCTCCGACTTCAAGCTCAGACATTCCGACTTCAACAATCAAACTTCCGAAACACCTTGGACCATTCGGTTCACATAGACCTCGGAGCTTCCGGAAAAACTTGGAGCTTCCGGAGATGAAGGTCCGAACCTCCGAAATCAACCTCGGAACATCTGAACCACATCGGACCATCTGGTTCACACAGACCTCGGAGCTTCCGAAAAAACTCGGAGCTTCCGGAGATGAAGGTCCAAACCTCCGAATTCAAACTCGAAACATCCGAAACACATCGAACTTACCGATCATTAAATCGGAGACTCCGGTTTTTCCAGAGCGCTAAAAACGTAGTCGAGATCAGATCTTCCGAAATACATCAGAAGTTCCGAGCAGAATGCCGGAACATCCGATATACACATTTCAAACATGAACGTTGAATTCTTACAACCTAACATTCAACTCCAATAACAAACTCTCTGGCAAATTATTCATCATCTGAAACCTAGAGAAGTAGTACAACTCCATCTAGGTTCTACATATGCTTTATCCAACCACCAATTTGAGATGTATATTAAGGTATAAGCTAGAACAATACTAGTAAATGCGCTAGCAAAATATAAGAGAGGATGACTACATGGTTGGATGCTCTACATCATCTCCCCTACTTACCAACAATTGCATTACTAAGTGTCGTGCATGACCAAGTTATAATACATAATCAATCAATCAATCTATTAAACCCATAGCCTGTATAAGATTAATCTCAACATAATTGTTACACCGAGGATTAATAGTAACCATAAGAAATTGATGGGGCTGAAGATGGACAGCCATCACAATAATCATGAGAATGCTACATAGCTATTGCTACACTGAAAGGACCAAAAATGTCGAGCACTTCCTCGAGATCCTTGCCTATAGCGAGAACCACTCACTATGGATAGCTCCTTCCTCTATCTCGAAGATGCTAAGGTCCACAACCACTCACAAGTCCTCAAGCCTCTTTAAAATCTTCTTGAAGAGACCACCAAGCTCAACTCCACCAAAATTTCTAGGAGGCGACGGCCTCCAAGAGTAACAAGCTCTCGAATTTCCACTCGAACAAAGTTGACGCAAAGAGCTCAAATTGTTGCAAACGATGCAACCGCTAACTGCAACACCATGCATAACTTCCTCTCACACCTCATCAAGAGCAACTCGTTCCTTAGAGGCTATTAATTAGAGGAGAGTAGGAGAAGAAGTTAACCAATGGTCCACCAGATCTTGAGCCCCTCCTCAAGCCAGCTAAGGGGGCTATTAATAGCCTACCCTAAAAAACTAGGTTCCTAGATGGAGGTTTTGGGATTCAAACTGACAGCTATATCAGCAAACGAAGAGGAACTCAGTGATTCTGACTTCAAACTCGGAGGTTCCGGCTTCCAACTTAGAGGTTTCAACTTCGAATCCGGGAGGTTCCGAGATTCAAAAAACTCAGAGGTTCCTGCGGCGACCCACATAACACCCTTTCGGATACTATGCTAGACTTTGACATATTGTACACAAAGTGCCTTCTCATCCACAATACATCACACATAGTAGCACGATAGAAGCATTGCAGCGGTCCATAAGACAAACTTAACTTACAAACTCGAAGAACAATACAAAGTCTTACAAACTTATTCCCAAAAGTACGGGGAATTTAAAACCGTTATTAGTTGGTTACAGCAAAAGCCTTATCTACAACTCTCGACTCACACATCCTACACTTCTACTCGGTAGTGTTCTCATCACGCTAGTCGAGGTAGTAGTCGACGCCTTTGTCTTTCTTCATTGGTGTATGCTCTTGGGGAGTTTCTTCTTCAACTTCAATGTACACCACCTCCATCTCCATTGTCGGCTCAGAGTCTAATCAAAGGAATTAGAATAGGGGGATGAGTACAAAAGGTACTCAACAAGTCCAGAAATAGCAAAAAGGTGTTTGATGCACTATCTACTGAGAATAGCAATGCTCTCCAAAAGCAATGCAATTTTGTAAGGTAAGAAAGTCAAATTCTAGTTTAACAGATGATGATCTCATGTCTTACAGGTTGCTAGGATCTTTGATGGATCCCTTTCCTACCGCGTTCACAGTTCCAACCAGAAATATGGAGTGACTAAGCCACACTTTCTTACACTTTGCAGAGGTGTGCAACTGTACCCACAAACGATCATAAGCATGTGCCGAGGGAATCAGCCTCTAATCACATACTCATGATCACAGAACCGTTTTGCCAACCGCTCAGTCATACCCCACGTCATAGTCTGCACAACAGACCAGGACTACCAGTCTCACGTTGATGCTACAGATCCAACATATTGTAGTTAGCACACATGGCTAACACCACCTTCCCAACAATTGATACTACAGATCCAACTATTGAGGACTTCCTTTTTCAGGATAGTATGACCTATGGCAAAGGTACTTTGGCTTAGCCCTGCCCATACGAGGTATGTGGTATGCGCGATCACTACAGTGCTTAAGCACAATCGATCATTAGTTACTTTAATCTTATATGAACAAACCCATGTGATCAAACCTGCCTTCCAATGTGCTATCGGCACCTTTTCAAGGTTTCACCACCCACCATGATCACGCCCAAAAACCAGTGACCAACAATCCCACAATTTATTCATTTTAGAAAAAATAGGTTTTCATTTTGTGCATGTTATGGATAAGAAGGAAATTTTGTAAACGTTCTCAATGGATATGAACAAGAAACTGGACTTGCCTGGTGACGAATAGGTAGTGTAGTTCGATTGGTTGGCTTGCGTAACTTCGGCTTCTAGTGAAAAGACAATAAACTCCGATAAGGACTTGTTCAAGAATTCCAATATGTATGCAAATAACATGATTATGCATGCATGAGAAATGCATTTTATGACAATAAGTCTAATTGAGATTTCTTTCTCATTCAATTTTTTAATAAAAGAAATAAACAAAGAGAGAAAGAGAATAAATATATATACTAAGGAATTAAAGATTTCACTCAAAATTTGTGAGTGAACATTTATTCTAAGAATTCATTTGTATTTTCGAAGAAGGAAAGATACAATATTTTAATTTATTTAATATTTAGTCTAAAGATTTATCTTAGAGATTAAAGTTTCAAAATTCATTTTATTTGCTTCTTCTTCAATTTTTTATTTGGTCGGCTTGGCGACCCTCGGTTGGCCCATTAGGCCTGTCTGACCTCTCCCCTTCTATTTTTTTCTCTTTTTTTTCTTTCATTTACCGCTATCTGTTCGATCTCCCCTGGTCTTTCTCTCATCTGGCTCTTCTTCCACCTCCACCAGATCGAATCCCCTTTTGCGCCGCTGCCTCAAGATCTTGGTATCCTCCGCCAGTGTGGGCCTCCGTTTCTGCCACCTCTCTCCTCTGCCTGCGCTGCCTCCTTGGGTCACCCCACCGGGCTCACTCGGTTCCTTGGCGCCTCCGCCGGCTTCTCGCACGGTCACCGTCACCTCGGATCGGGACACCTTGATCCCACATGTGCCATCATCTGTGTGGTCCCGTGCGCGTCCGTCGCTCCGATGGATGACCACCGGCGCCTAGCGCCTCGCACCGTCATGTTACCGCCGGCTTCCCACCGGGGATGTCGCTCTGCTGCTCGGTGCCGCCGCCGGATGGTAGTGGGTTTGGCTGCCACTACAACAGCGGCGGTGCCGCACCCAGGAAATTCTTCCCTTCACAGCCCCTTGTCTTCATCTACTTGCTAAAACCTAGGGTTCTACCATTGTCGGTCCGATTGCTATGCTTAATCTAGCATAATGGTGATTTAGCTCAGTTTTGGATGGTGGTGTTTAACAGATGGTGGGATTCACTTGATCAATTTGATGCTAATACCGATTACCAAAATGAAATGTTTTTGATACGATGCACTAGTATTCTATATCCTATGAAATATTTGATTCTTCTCTAGTTTGGCAATAGCTATGCTGATGGATTCACCCTGCTCATGATTGCTAACATTTAAATTGGCATTTGGTCCAAAATCTGGTGGTTTAATCTTAGTATGCTCTACTTTAGCATTTTGATTCCTCGGTAGAATTTGATGCCTATGAATTGTGATGGTTTTAAGCTAAGGGTGATAACCTTTTACAGTCAAGAAGGTACTACTTCCTTGGTCTGATCTACTCTATATTGATGCCCTAATCTGGAATTCCCAACTGTTGTCATTAACCTTAAAACTTCAGGCAAGAACAGATGCAATACTTGGGTTGGTATTTTTCTAAAACTGATAAGAACAATACTGCACTTGGTCTTGGTTCCTTTCATTCCTACATCTTTTACTATCGTATAAATTTGAGTTGGTGGTGATGGTACATCATCCACGCTACCTCAAAATTCACATTATTTACAAAAAAATTGTCATTGTCATTCTCCATTCTCCAATTAAAACAAACAAACCTTCCTAAAAATCTCTAACAAACAAACGAACCTTCCTAAAAATCTCTAACAAATAAACAAACAAAATTTCAGATCTTCCCTACTTCTCCTTCTCTCGTATTCTTCCTTCAAATCCACCGCCATCTCTCAAGTCCATCTTCTCCCTTCTACTCGTGTCCTCCTCTTCGAGCGGCGCGTGCGTGTTTGTCGAAGGCGCCATCACGAGCGGCTTTGAGCAGAAGGAGATTGTGCTTATTGGCGACTCCGGCGTCGGCAGGTCCAACATCCTTCTTTGGACTCGCCTCCCTCATCGCGTCCTACTTCACCATCGAGGCTGCCTAAAAGGCATGGTGGCAGGCCACCTCTGCCGAACACGTCTATTTCATTGCCAATAGCATCCTCAATGACTTCCTCGCCTGCTCACTCGAGATGGCCTCGTGGATGTACCGTAGCATCACCTAACTCCTCACGTGCATCCTCTTCTGCCTCATTTGCCACCTCCAGGGGCTCAGGCTCGAGGACTTCACTAGCTCCCTGCTCATCGAGGTGGAAGAGAGGAGGTTCGGGTGGAGTGTGAGATTAGGTAGCACGTCAACATCTGCTAGCAATTCAAGGTCATTAGCCACCGGTTCCACAGGTTCATCGTCGCTGCGCTGCTCATCATCACCGCCAGCCAATTCGCCTCCATGCTCCTCACCACACGCTGCGACTCCATCAACGGCCTCCTCCACACTAGCAAGCTCGCGATGATAATCGATTGCTTGATTAATTTCTTTTCAGTGTGTAAACAGTTCAATCACCAGAGTGCATGCTGTGAAATTAGAGATCTTGGTTCCAATTGAAATTTTTAGTAATATAAAAAAATGAGAATGGGCTATGTATGCATCATTTTTAAAAGGTTGTATACAGTAATACAAAGAACTTTGGAAAAGTTCTTAGACGTTTTAGAATTGAAGTATGTTTTTAGTGTTTGAGCTGTGGATTGAATTTACATTTTTAGAACTTTTTTGTCCTTTCGATTTAGTATAAACCACTAAACAATTTGTGTGTAACACTGATACTTTATACTTTTAGGTAATGCCAATTCATTCTCCTGCAAACCGTCCAATCGCTTGTCAATGGTCAAGATCGAGGTAGTGATTTTTTGTAATATATGTGCACGTCCAGGGACTAGGTTGATCTTACGTCCAACAACCACCACTTTAGTTGCTACGTCCCCTTTTTTTTGAACTAATTCGCACAAATCCCTCTTCTCTAATATCTTCTTTAACTGGCTCCTAATGTCCTTGTTTTTCTCAACTAACTCACATAGATCTCTCTTCTCTAACTAACTCCTAACGTCTCCCATTTTCCTCAACTAACTCGCACAAATCTCTCTTCTCTAATTACCTCCTAATTCCCCTATTTTTCCCAATTAATTTGTACAAATCTCTCTTCTCCAATCACTTCTCTAATTAACTTCTAATACAACTCAATTTCAAAAAAATTCTAAAACCCACTCCAACCTGTGCTCTCTCTCTCTCGTCTCGCCAGCTTCCCCTCCTAGCTGGGTTGCCCTAGTCGCTAGCCAAAGGAAGGATGAGGAGGTCTTTGGGGGAAGGAGAAGAGAAGGGAAGGGAAGAAGGGGAAGGAGGAGGAGAATGAAGAAGAAGGGAGGAAGAAGCTGCCTCCGCCTCTTGCCATGGAACCACCACCGGTTGCCGCCGCCCTGGCTGAGCCACCGCCTCTCCAGCCAGGCAGTTGGTGGTGACGGTGACGGTGGTGATATGTCCCCCATTTTTCTCAACTAACTTGCACAAATCTCTCTTCTCTAACTAACTCCGAATTCAACTCAATTTTCAAAAAACAATAAAATCCACCCCAACCCATGCTCTCTCTTTCCTCTGAGAGGCATATGTATAACTATAGCTCTACTAGTGGTGGTGCACGGTGGTGACGGCGCAGAAAGGGGCAGTGGCAGCTTGGAGGGTGTGATGAGAGGAAAGAGAGCATGGGTTGGGGTGGGATTTATTGTTTTCTTTTTCTGAAATTGAGTTGGATCAGGAGACAAGGAAATCCGACGGTCCTACATTGATTGAACTCTCCAAAATTTGTTCAGACTCTGATTTGAACAAATTTATAGTTTATCTTGATTGATTTGATGAAATGAGCACAATCACAGTCTCTAATCTTCTACAACTCACGATTTAAAAATTCAAATTTATCCCTTTGTCCTAGATTTTTGGTCAACCTCGATTTTTAATAACTCCAACCTTCCTTTATTCTAGAGTATTACAGCTAGATGCGATGGGAAATGTGGCAGAGATCTACCAAAGTTGGAGAAGGCACACACATAACAGTAGAACGATGAGGATTGGATCAGGATGGCAGCAGAGCTAAGAAACAACAAAGTCAAGGTCAAACTAAGGAGATGACGAAGAGAGAGGAAGAAAGAACATAGGTGATTGCCAGAGAAAAAATGAAGTGCTAAAAAAATGCCGGTGAATATTGTGAAAAAGCACACACGTGTCAACTTTAACACACATGTTCACAAAGTAGAACGACTCTATTATCAATGACTTTAGATATCTTTTTTTGTCCCATTGCAACGCACGGGTATCTTACTAGTATGTTTATATATACTAGCTTGGCTTGTTAAAGAACATATGTTACTGCTTGATCATTAGTTGACTGGTGATGATGTTAACAATTGAGTTATTTCTTATTCAAAATTGGTAAGAACAGATATTAGCTTGAGTTGGTATTTTAAAAACTGATAGGAACAGATGCATTATAATGTTTCCTATTCATTGCCTTGATTTACTATGATGATTTCTCTAAGATAATCTTGAGAAAGGTGATAAGAACAATACTACACATGCTGCCTAAAAGAAAACCCTATGATGATTCTACAAGCTGAGGGTTCTAGATACCATATCAACTCCTATATTGAGATATGGTAATTTTAGCTGAGTTATTACCTTGCTTCAACTCTGAACAAGGTCAAGGCTTGGCTTCCTAGGTTCTGTTGGACCTACTCCTCGACTTGCTGGTGATTTCTCCTCTCCCTTGCTCCTCCTTAGATCCTGGTGGCCTTCTCCTCCTAAGTGCACCTTGTTGCTTTTGATGACCTTAGTTTTCTTGAGCTTGTTCTCAAGGAATTGTGGTGGTCTGGTACTGGCTTTGCTATGGATGGATACTATTGCTAAGCTACAACTATTGTGATACGGCTCTGTTCGATTGCCTTAGTACTATTTCTACCGAGCCTTCCTGAGTTCCTTGGTGAATATCTTTAGCCACCTCATGCTGCCTTATTCTCCTGGTGTCACTACCGAATTTCTACTATGATGATTCACTTGGGTTTGGTTGCCTTCTCGGTTAAGAAATCTGACTGAGGTCAACTTGTGTGCTGTTGGATAATTCTCAACAGATGGTTGCCTTATCTTAACATTTACCTTTTTAAAACAATTTCTTTTCAACAACAAAACTTGTCGGAGGCAATATAGTATAGAAAAATAAAAGTATTTTATCTTCTTACCTCTTTTCTCCCTAATATAAGTATACATATATAGATTTGTCCAATCAGGGTCTTAGCCACGTGGCCCTCGGACATTTTTGGAAATAAAATTGTTTTCCAAAACTATTTTTAAAACTAAAAATGTTCCAATTCGGGTACTATTTTGGCCCCGCAACTAAAATCCGTGGATGTAGGCGAAATTGTGCCGTGGAACCACATATATTTCAAAACATCATTTTCAAAATCCTTACCTCCTACAGCAACTTGCGAGGTCCCTACGGTCCCGATTGCATATATTTGGCGGCCTCAGACTTCGCAAACATTTCCGAAGATTAACTCTTTCGACACTCAGTGCTTCACCCACGTCTCGACATTCAAAGACTAGGTTAGAGATTGTATAGGTAGACATTTATTCATGTAATTTTCTTTTCTTCTTTAATTATTGTTGTACTCAATAATTGTAATTGTGACAATGTCATCTTCCTTTATTTCGATCAATTATTAAATGTCTTGGGATGATATTCTTTAATTAATAAAGTTTCAATTTCCATTGTATGAGCATGTGTATAATATACCAGAGACGAATGCCATGAATGAGAGAAAATGCACAGTACAACTTCCCCCTCTTAGTTTAGCTTATAACGTGACTCGGTAGAATTCGGTCAGCTCAGCAACTCGAGTTGACCTAAACTCCTCCTCACACCCTTATGACTAACTCAAAAACAAGGGTTCTCACAGTTCTAGAACCCAATCTCGGATATTTCAAAATTGTAGATTTCAGCGTAGCAAAAAACTGCCTAGAAGGCAAATAGTGGATGTCCGAATTGAGAAATTTTTTCCTCGATGCAACGGTTCAACCAAGTCGTCAAAGACCAACAAAGAAATGGTTGAATCAAACAAGATCCAAACCAAGATAAACAAAGATGCAACTTATGCAAAGGTTGGAGAACTCGACAAGCGAGTCGTTCAAACTACTCGCCCGATAGCCCCTCTTGATAGTACGGCTATGTATTCTATAATTTAGTCTCCCACCAAACAACTTGAGACTGGTCAAACTAGAAAATCCTAGCCTAGGCATAGCTTTGCCTTGCGCATTCCACTTGAGCCTCGATGAACACGATCATCCATGTTCCAAGCTAGAATCATCGATCACCGTCGCTTGAGGAAGTCTTTCATTTGGCTCCTCCATAATCCCTTATGGGAGGCCTTCTCTTGAAGACTATCTTCACATATCCATCAACACTTGATGGACCAGAAGCTTTAAGTACATCTCCCAAACATGGCACTTGACTTGACCATACCTTGCTCATCTTGTTGTCATCAACTCTTAATGCTTGTCTACTTAAACTTGACGATGACTAGTACAGTTTCCCATATATTAGGAAGTATCTGATATACGATTCCCTGGATTACCAAAGTATACCCTGTATCCGGTAAGGATCCCAGGACAATAAGGTAACCTCTAAGAAGAAGGAAATATATCCCTTAAACTAGGAAGTTCATCCCGATGTTTAAGGAAGCCAGAGTCCTACTCGGACATAAGTCCATGTACGGTACGACTAGATGAACCCCCTCTAAAAGGGTCAGCAGTCCCATAGGGGAGGACAAGTCAACTTAGATCGACAAGGGAATCCAGATCCTAAAGCCCCATCACCTCGAAGGAGTCGAGAGTAGCGGAATTAGCCGGATTAGTCTACGATTAGGCCTAGGATAGCTACTAACTTCCGGATTCCCTTGTAAGACGTTTCTCCATTGAATATATACGAACAGGATGTAGGGTTGTTATCCTGAGGGAGGCCCGAACCTGTATAAAAAGGGTGTTTTCCTTGCCATTATACCTCTGGCCTTGTGCCCTAGCGGTCCCTACCCATCATACATACACATTCCACGAATACCGTAAGATAGGCGGTTTACCAATCGTCGACAGATGGCGACAACCGTGGGGACCTCTCCGGCTCAAGCCGTCTAGGAAGAATCAACGTCGGCAAGGCGTGCAACTTCTCGCGATCAGTCCGCAATCTCGATTGCACAGCCCTCCCCGGTGCAACCCGAGGAGGAAGAAGCAAGTTCGGCAGGAAATACGATCGTCGTCACGCACCATACCGGGTATTCGAACTAGGGCTTCTACGACAGCTTCGGCCCAATGGACCCATACCCGGTAACGGATCGTGTAGATTATGGAGAATACGCCCCTGATGAGAACTCGGACAGCGACGCAGATCGCTTCCAGACCGAGTGCGCCAGGGCCTTCGAAGGGAGATTGGTATTAATCGACAATCTCCAGGCAGGAGTGGCCAGCCCAATGTCTGGCTTATCACCTGCACTTTCTGATCGACCATACGATCAAGAACCCACTCACATCGTACCCAATAAGGACGACGCGATGGAGTGGAGCCAAACCCCATCTAATCCAAATTCTCGAGTAGTTCTCGCGATCGAAGGTGATCACAAAGAGCTCGAGAGACAAGATCAAGATGGGAGTCCTCGACGTCGCAGCCCGACGGCTACTCCCCAGGGGAACGTGATTAGGCCAACGGGAGCAGAAAGGACACCTCTAGGGACAGAGGAATACGTGTCCCGAACCGCTCGGAGACTCGCCGAGGCGCGTAATCTGCTATCAAGACCACCGGTAGTAGACCTATCGACGCCGGAAGGACGGCAGTGGCTACAACAGCTGGGGGCTGAAATACAGCAGGCCCAAGCTCAAGCGGAATCTTCTCGGGCACGGTCCGTGGCGCGTAGCTCTACCGAGAGGAGCATCCCTCGCCCACAGGAAGAGTCGGACGGGGAAAGACATCACCCCAGAAACCAGTCTCAACAGGGGAAACCACGCATCGACTTGCGCGACAAGATCAACGAACGCCGTAGCCAGAGGCACCAGCAAGATCGGTCTCCCCCACGACGAGATCAACGACCTCACGCCAACACTCGAGGACGGTCTCCGACCCCGAATAGTGGTGAGGTCACACCTTATCGGAGAACCTTCCACGGATGCCAAGCACTATCCCAAGAACTCCGACATGTGCGCTGGCCCTCTCGCTTCAAGCCTGGGGCCTTGGAGTCGTACGATGGCTCTACAAACCCTTCAGAATTCCTAGCCATCTACACTACGACTATTGAGGCCACAGGCGGAAACGAGAAGGTAATGGCCGACTACCTCCCGACAGCCCTCAGAGGGGCCGCCAGGACGTGGTTGACGAATCTACCCCCGGGAACGATCCGCTCCTGGGGACAACTCTGCGATATGCTCCTCAGCAACTTCCAAGGTACCTACCCTCGCCCTGGCTGAGTGGACGACCTATTTCTAGTCGTCCAGAGGTCAGATGAGACGCTCCATGAATTTACCAAAAGGTTCAGTGCTGTCCGCAACACTATACCTGAGATCACCGACTCGGACGTCATCCGCGCCTTTACTCGGGGCAGTCGAAACGAGATGTGCATGCACGACTTGATCATGCATCCTTCTAAGACCATGGCTCAGCTCATGGACTTAGCCAAAAAAGCTGCTTGTGCAGAGGAAACCTTGCACTACATCAAATAGCAGCAGGGCAGGTCGACCAGCTCTCCCCTCTGGACCAGAGATGAGTCTAAGAAGTCGAAACGCAAGAAGAAGTCATCCGGAGGGAATAGAGAGAAAAGAGCTAAAAACGAGGAAGTCTTCGCTGACCTCCCCGAGAAGCGTACCTAGCGACCACGCCCCAAGGACAAGCAAACGAATTCCTCCGACAAGCCATCCAAGCTCTGGTGCGATTTCCACCAGACCGACTCGCATGATCTGCGCCAATGTCGCATGTTCAAGAAGTACCTTAAGGAGGAGAAAGAGAAGCTCCACGGGGAGAACCCACAGGTCGCGAACAATAGCAGGGACGCGACTCCTGACGACGGCGACTCCTCCCCTGAGCCTTTCCAGGGGCATGTCCGAGCGATCGAGCACATATTCAGGGGCTTGTCCTCCTATGAATCGAAAAGGCAATACAAGGCGATTGCCCGAAAAGTTCTTGCGAGCATACCGCAGGTACCTTGGGCCATCAAGTGGTCGGAAGTCGAGATCAAGTTCGACCAAACCGACTGCCCCGAAAACTGTGCTTGACCAGAACGATATCCGATCGTGGTCGAACCAACGATCAATAACTGCCAAGTGGCTCAGGTGCTGATAGATGGAGGGAGTTCCCTCAATATCCTATTCACCAAAGCCCTCAACGCAATGCAAGTACCACGGTCATCGATCTAGACGGTGACACAGGCATTTCACACCATCGTGCCAGGCTCTCGGCCACGCCGATTGAGCAGGTCACGCTATCGGTGACCTTTGGAACGCTTGAGAACTTCCGAATAGAGAGAATCCTGTTCGATGTAGTCGATTTCGAGATGGCATACAATGCTATCTTAGGACGCTCGACTGTGGCCAATTTCATGGCAGCAACGCACTATGCTTACCAGTGCATGAAGATGCCTGGCCCAAAGGGCATTTTGACGATAAAGAGCTCTCCTCATGAAGCACTGCTCTACGACAAGCGCAACCTTGACCTTGCCGAACAGCAACAACTCTCTAGCCAGGACACCAATGTTACGGCACGCACCTCCACATTGACCAGACCCTCGACGCAACTACGAGCGACAACTTCGGAAAGTACCCCCTCCAAGTCGGAGAAAAGGTTCCACGACTAAATCGGAACTGGGGGAAATAGGGTCTTCCCCTCAGTAGGACAATGGTTCCACAGGGGAAGCCGCCCAGTCCAGGTCGCCCGTGTCAGTAGCGAAAGAGTCATGTCCCCTAGAAGAGTTCTCTGTGCAAGCACCCTTGGTAAGACTACATGATGTCGCCGCCGCGCCAGCACGTCTCATGTTGCACCGGCTCCAGCCCCAGGATTGTCGAGCTATGAACTAACTGATGATAAGACGCTCTGGGCGCCACCGCCCAGCACGCGCACACAACAACTTCTATCAGCGGGTCACGACAAGAGGGCAAAAGTCTCCGGGCGCAACTAACGACACGCTGGAGAAGGAGGGACGGCTTAGTTATTTTTTTCTTTCTAAGATTTCTAGAATACTTTTCCTTACAATAGCTTGTCAATGATACTTCAGACAGTCCATAGTCTTAAAATATCAAGTCTCTAGTTCGATATTTAACTTTTCAGACTGCCTATCCGAGATATTTCTCGAATAAGACAGTCATGGGCTGGATAAGTATATGGCGAATTCGTATAACTTACGAGTACTAATTTTCTCGACCTGCACAAAGGGAAAGGCTCCGCACTACAACAATCAGGGACGCGAGGAAAACCCCTTAACGCGTCTACAGATGACAGGGGAAGCCACTGAGCCCCCACCTGACCAGACCTAAGGCCTGGTCGACCGAGCTCCCCAGTTCCGTAGTAACGATCCTCGACCTCGAGTAAAGGAAGAAAAAAAAGGTACGAGTAAAACTAGACCAACGGAACCCATACACGCATTTGAGCCTTCGATTGCTTTAAGCGGAAGGTATCACGGGTAGAGTGTAATGCTGTCGACAACAGGGCAAAAACGTAGAAACTTGCCAACTTACGTCCAGCATCTCTACGACAAGGGAACACGAGCTGCCACTACGGCCACGAGAACCTGTATGAACACCCCTTATCGTGTTTACCGATGACGAGGAGCCAGGGAGCCCTCCATCCGACTAAACCTAAGGCCTGGTCGATCGCAGTTATCGGTAAAATAGTGCGGCTCGAAAATCCTAAGTTAAAAGAGAAGGACAAGGAGTTCGACTAAGCCTACGACAACCCTCGCACCCGACAAGCATTCCACAAAATAGATAAATACTTAAGAGAACAAAAAACACACATGATTAGTGCACAGTTACTAACCACTGTTTGTTACAAGTTCTTATTCTACCTAGCTAGACTTGACGCCTGGACTCTATCGCCAAAGGCATCTGCAGCATCCTGCAAAGCATCAAGGAGTTCCTCTTCCTTGCCAGCCGGCAGATCAGTCGCGAGAGCCTCCAAGGACAGGTCCGGGTGCCTACACCGGAGAAGGGCTAGAGCAAAAGCCAAGGCGTCCCACACACCTTGCTGGAGTTCGTCCTCGAGAAGCTTCTCGAGGATGGGCTTCAGGTGGGAGACGGAGGTCACGAGCTCCACCAGCCGGACGGAATGTGGAGGGCAGGGGAAGACGACGACGCCAGCTTCGACAAGCGCCTGCTCAAGCGTGCCAAGAGCGCGCTCGAGGTCTTCCTCCAACTTCTACGTGTAAGCTTGGCTTCTTTGCAGGGAAGCCTTCCCCACCGACGAGCAGGCCCTTGAGTCCCGGAGCTCAGCCTCGGCCACCTCCCACCTCTTCTCGGCGTCTCGGAGGCGTCTCTGCAGCTCCTCCTTCTCCGCCCGCCAGTTCCCGGACTCCTCGAGGCGCTTCTGCAGCTCCTCGTTCGCCGCCCGGCTCGCCTCCAGCTCAGCTTGAGCCTTCTCGAGCGAAGGGATCCGGGAGATGACGATCTATAAACAACGAGGTTAGTATTCCACTTCATGTATTTTTTATTACTAACTCCTCGACTTGCCTGTAACAGGGAGGTCAAGCCGACTTCTTCTGGCACCAAGGGCACCGGCCTAGGGGGCTCAACCCGCTCGATCAGGGCGGCCACCGGCCATGTCGCCATGAGCGGTTCCTCGACGACGGCCTCCGCCGGGACTCCGGTCAAAAGGATGGTCACCCTAGTCGGAACAGCTTCGGAGTTAATCCTTCATGAAGACAAGAAACAAAAAAAAACACATTGAAGAAGGACCATGAAAGGAACTTACCTTTGGCGTTTTGCCGGAGGAAGAGGTCCCTTTGACGAAGCGACTGAAGCCCGCTTTTCAGAAGAGGCCAGTGGTGCTTTCCCCTTTGTTGTCGCGGCCCCATTCTTTCGAGTAGTCGGGGGAGGAGGCGACGGCTCCCTTGGAGGAGGGCTACTCACCTCACGCTGTCTGACAAGTTCATTTCTGTTATTCTACTCGAAGAAAGCCACGGGACAGAACTAGTCGGGCGAGGGCTCTAACCTGAGGTTGGGGATTCGGCGAAGGAGAGGGGGCCCGGGTAGAAGAATCCACCCAAGTAGCCTCTGCCGCCGCCTCGGCCCCGGATGGACCTCCGACTCCCTCCTCAGGGGGCGGCATGGTCTCTCCGAGGACTTCAATGTCCTCCTCCTGCACTGGGGCTCTAGCCCGCTCGGCCTTCGAGTTAGGACCTCCGCAGCCGGGTCGCTGCAGAAGAAAACCCGAGGGCTATTAGCTTCACTACTCGGATAACTCAGGACCAGACAAGGTGAAGAACCTACAACTCACCAAAAGGACTTCTTTCCGCTTGTCGGAGCTAAGCTTCAGGAGAGGCAAGGGCACCTTCGTCCGCCTGCCCTGGGGAGATTGTTCGAATAGGTTGCTCAACCTACTCTGAAGTTCCCCCGGGGACAGGTCTGCACAATCGAAGGAAGTTAGAAGCAAGTGTGGTCTCACCGACTAGAATGGTACGGGAAGAGCAAAGTACTTACCCATGTCAAAATCCCTTGACTGGTCTTGACCCTCCGGAAGTATCCAAGCAGGGTGGACCCTTGACCGAAGAGGGCTGATGCGCCTCCGAAGGAAATCCTCCACGACATCCCACGCCGACAAGCCTTTGGCGGTGAGATTGGCGATGTCATGAACAAGGACCTTGAGCTGCTTGGTCTCCTTCGGGGCTTCCACCCAGCACTTCGTCGGGAAGGGGGCCAGGCCCCGGTAATGGATCCCGAGTAAGATGGGGGCTGGCAGTAGAACCACCTAGAACCACCGAGTAAGATGGGGGTTGGCCCGACCATGACGACTTCCAGGAAGAGGAAATGTAGGCATCCTTCTTCCCTTCCCGGAGTCGAAGACGACGATCCAGTCCGTGTCCGGGCTAGGGACCGTTTCCTTCACGGCCTCCCGCAAAGGCACGAATACCTTCGGGAGGATCACCTCCTCCACCACGAGCCTATTGATGACGGAGGAATCCATCACCGAGGCTTCGAACTCGGGGATGACGGAGATAGGCTCCCCCGAAGCATCCCCTAATGACTTCTTGGGCTCAGGGGACTTCTTCGCACCGCTCTTCTTGCCCATTGTCACCAATTGATCGGGAGGAATGGAAGCGGAAGGGTTTGATGAAGGCACGAGAAAGAAGACGGAGGGAAAGCTAAGGAACGGAGAGTAATACGGGCAAAAACCCCAACTCTTTGTTTCTTAAAGGTTTCAATTTTTCGCTTGACCAAGCGCAGTTAATGGCACGATCTGTTCCATCACATTTAATGCGGACAGTTGCTTTTCCCGCATACGAGACGTTGCGCGGGAAAAAGAGGGTCTGACAAACCCACGACCCTGACAAGCGCGCTGTGTTGCGGCTAACGTAAGTCGAAATAGTAGCGCAGGAAAAGAAAGATTCTTCATCACCACGTGAAATTTCCACCACGACGGTTTGATTTCCCAGAAATCCGCCAGGCGAACGTGTGTCCGTGATCGACGGATCATATTAAATCAGAAAAAAAAACCTTTTTCAAACAGGCCATTCCGATAAGGCTATTGCGACTACTCGGTAGAGATCGTACCTACTCAGAGAAGTCGTCGATAAGGATTACTCGGTTCACCTACTCGGAACTGTTTCTCGAGAAGGGCAGATTTTCTGCCGAACAGTCATAACCTCACTTCACGTACTGATGGGGGGCTTGACGATGAATAGTATAGTATCTCGTATATTAGGAAGTATCTGATATACGATTCCCTGGATTACCGAAGTATACCCCGTATCCGGTAAGGATCCTAGGATGATAAGGTAACCTCTAAGAAGGAGGAAAGATATCCCTTAAACTAGGAAGTTCATCCTGATGTTTAAGGAAGCCAGAATCCTATTTGGACGTAAGTCCATGTATGGTACGACTAGATGAACCCCCTATAAAAGGGTCAGCAGTCCCATAGGGGAGGACAAGTCAGGTTAGATCGACAACGAGGGTTAGATCCAGAAGACCAATCCAGATCCTCCAGCTTCCACACGTAGGCTTGACTTCTTTGCAAAGAAGCCTCTGCCTCCGACAAACGGGCCTTCAAGTCCTGGAGCTTAGCTTCGGCCACCTCCCACCTCTTCTCGGCGTCTCGGAGGCGTTTCTGCAGTTCCTCCCTCTCCGCCTGCCAGTTCCCAGACTCCTCGAGGCACTTCTTCAGCTCCTCATTCGCCTCTCGGCTCGCCTCCAGTTCAGCTTGTGCCTTCTCGAGCAGAGGAATGCGGGAAATGACGATCTGAAAGCAATAAGGTTAGTATTGGTCCTTTTGTACTTTTTACTACTAACTCTTCGACTTGCCTACAGCAGGGAGGTCAAGCCGACTCTTTCTGGCACCGAGGGCCTGGCCTAGAGGGCTCAACCCACTCGACCGGGGTTGCCACTTGCCCTAGCGCCAAGGGCTGCTCCTCGACGACGGCCCCCGCTAGAACTCCGGTCGGAAGAATAGTCACCCTAGTTGGAAGAAATTTAGAATTAATCCTTCACGAAGACAAGAAACAAAAAAAAGAAGAACACCGAAGAGGACCATGAAAGAAACTTACCTTTGGCGCTTCGCCGGAGGAAGAGGTCCCTTCGACGAAATAGCTGAACCCCACTTTTCAGTGGAGGTGAGTGGCGCTTTTCCCTTTGTTGTCGCAGCCTCCTCCTTTCGAGTAGTCGGGGGAGGAGGCGATGGTTCCCTTGGGGGAGGGCTACTCGCCTCACGATGTTCGACAAAGTTCGTTTCTGTTATTCTACTCGAAGAAAGCCACGGGACAGAACTAGTCGGGCGAGGGCTCTAACCTGAGGTTGGGGATTCGGTGAAGGAGAAGGGGCCCGGGTAGAAGAATCCACCCAAGTAGCCTCTACCACCGCCTCAGCCCCGGATGGACCTCCGACTCCCTCCTTAGGGGGCGGCATGGTCTCTCCGAGGACCTCAACGTCCTCCTCCTGCACGGGGGCTCCAGCCCGCTCGGCCTCCGAGTCAGGACCTCCGCGGCCTGGTCACTGCAAAAGAAAACCCGAGGGTTGTTAACATCACTACTCGGATGACTCAGAATCAGACAAGGTAAAAGGCCTACGACTCACTGAAAGGACTTATTTCTGCTTGTCGGGGCTAAGCTTCAAAAGAGGCAAGGGCACCTCCGTCCGCCCGCCTTGGGGAGACTGCTCGAATAGGTTGTTCAACCTATTCTGAAGTTCCCCCGAGGACAGATCTGCACAATCGAAAAAAGTCAGAAACAAGTACGGTGTCTCAGCGACTAGAATGGCACGAGAAGGGCAAAGTGCTTACCCATGTCGAAGTCTCCTGACTGTTCTTGACCCTCCGGAAGTATCCAGGCAGGATGAACCCTTGACTGAAGAGGGCTGATGCACCGCCGAAGGAAGTCCTCCGCGATGTCCCACGCCGACAAGCCTTTGGCAGCGAGATTGGCGATGTCGTGGACAAGAACCTTGAGCTGCTTGGTCTCCTTCGGGGCTTCCACCCAGCACTTCGTTGGGAAGGGAGCTAGGCCTCGGTAATGGATCCTGGAGAAAGATGGGGGCTGGCAGTAGAACCACCTGGAATGCCAGCCTGACCATCACGACTTCCAGGAAGAGGAAATGTAGGCGTCTTTCTTCCCTTCCTAGAGTCGAAACCCGGCGCCGCCGACGACTCCTTCGTCGCTGACCTTCATCCGGCGGAGGTTGTAGAAGTACGTCCACAGCTCCAGGCTCGGCTTGATGCCGAGGTACGCTTCGCACAGATGTGCAAAAACCGCCAGCATCAGGACCGAGTTCGGGTTGAGGTGAATCAACTCGATCCCGTAAAACTGGAGCACGAGGAGGAAGAAATGTGAAGGTGGGAACTGAAATCCACACCTGAAGAAGTCCGCGAAGATAACGATCTAGTTTGTGTCCGGGCTGGGAACCGTTTCCTTCACGGCCTCCCGAAAAGGTATGAACACCTCCGGGAGAATCACCTCCTCCGCTACGAGCCTTTTGATGACGGAGGAATCCATCACCGAGGCTTCGAACTCGGGAATGACGGAGATTTGCTCCCCCGAGGTATCCCCCGATGACTTCTTGGGCTCAGGGGACTTCTTCGCGGCACTCTTCTTGCCCATTTTCACCGATCGATCGGGGGCAATGGAAGCGGAAGGGTTAGATGAGGTCGCGAGGAAGAAGATGGTGGGAAAGCTAAAGGAACGGAGAAGGATAGGGGCAAAAACCCCAACTCTTGGTTTCTTAAAGGTTTCAATTTGCGCCTGACCGAGCGTGGTTAACGGCACGATCTGTTCCATCGCATTTAATGTGGATAGTTGCTTTTCGCGCATACGAGATGTTGCGCGGGAAAAAGAGGGTCTGACATACCCACGACTCCGGCAAACGCGCTGCGTTGCGGCTAACGTCAGCTGAAACAGTAGCGCAGAAAAAGAAAGATTCTTCATCACCACGCGAAATTTCCGCCACAGTGGTTCGATTTCCCAGAAATCCGCCAAGCATACGCGTGTCCGTGATTGACGGATCAGATCAAATCAGAAAAGCTTTGATTTTCAAACAGGCCATTCCGATAAGGCTATTGTGACTACTCGGTAGAGATCGTACCTAATCGGAAAAGTCGTCGATGAGGATCACTCGGTTCACTTACTCGGAGCTGCTTCCCGAGAAGGTGGATTTTGTGCCGAATAGTCATGACCTCACTTCACGTACTGATGGGGGGCTTGACGATGAATAGTACAGTATCCCTTATATTAGGAAGTATCTGATATACGATTCTCTGGATTACCAAAGTATACCCCGTATCTGGTAAGGATCCCAGGACGATAAGGTAACCTCTAAGAAGAAGGAAATATATCCCCTAAACTAGGAAGTTTATCCCGATATTTAAGGAAGCCAGAGTCCTACTCGGACGTAAGTCCATGTACGGTATGACTAGATGAACCCCCTATAAAAGGGTCAGCAATCCCATAGGAGAGGACAAGTCAACTTAGATTGACAAAGGAATCCAGATCCTGAAGCTCCATCACCTCGAAGGAGTCGAGAGTAGCGGAATTAGCTGGATTAGTCTACGATTAGGCCTAGGATAGCCACTAACTTCCAGATTCCCTTGTAAGACGTTTCTCCATTGAACATATACGAACAGGACGTAGGGTTGTTATCCTGAGGGAGGCCCAAACTTGTATAAAAAGGGCATTTTCCTTGGCATTATACCTGTGGCCTTGTGCCCTAGCGGTCCCTACCCTCATACATACACATTCCAGGAATACCGTAAGATCGACGGCTAACCGATCGTCGACAAAACTTGTGGTGATAACCCTTGCATCTTGATGAATATCATCACTTGATGTCAATCTTCACTTGAGCTTTGCAAGATACTCCTCTTGATGCCATCTCACCAAGACCTAACCTGCACACTTGCTTTTCTCCTCTTTTGAAACCACATATTGAATTCTTCTCTTGAATTCTATGCTTCAAGACCTAGATCATACACAACTCATCTCATGAGCTAGCCTTGACCTTGAACTTCACATTGATCATATGTGGTTTGCTTCTTGAACACAATCTTGATCTCTTGAAGTTTACTTCTCAATCTTCTTCTCTATCACATATGATTCATCTCTTCAACTCTTTGATCAATGATGTGTTGCTTGATTTAATGGTCCTCATCACACGTGTTTATCCATAATCCTTCACAAGTCACCAATCACGGGCTTGTAGGTTTATCCTCTTGATGCAACCTCATAGGAGGGGAACCTAACCCTTAAACATTTTTCAAACTCAAGAAAATGGTTAATTTGCAAACGTAGTTGTCATTGGTCACCAAAACCACACAAGTCTAGGGACATACATGTATTTTCAGTCTCCTGCTTTTTGGTGATTGATCACAAACCCAATCAAAAATATTTTTAAATACTCATGTGAGATATATACTCGAGGATTTGTTCTAATAGTAATGATCCATATAAATGTGGAGATTTTTGTGGTTTGGATCAATACTAGTGTGACACAAAATATAGTATGAGCTCTATCTAAATTTGTGCATTTCTCATGATGTGAATGAAATCAAATGCACATACCCAATTAACAATTCGAGGAGTTCAAACTATATTTTGGATCCATGGAATGTAATAAGATAATATGATATGAAAATTAAGAATTTGTTATGTAAAACATGCATTTACAAGATCTATAAGACATATTTTGAACAAGAAACAATAAAAATATGCAATAAGCTCATCAACTCAAGCATGTGCCTAAAATATATCCAAAACACATGAGTGCATCAAGAGATATGCAATACATAATGTAAGTACTCATTAAACAAACCCTTCTCCCAAACACATCCTAGTCCCCCTACGAGAACACAAACTACCCCCCTCCTATGAGAACATATCCAAACTTACTAATTTCTCCCCCTTTTTCATCAAGCACCACAAAGGGTACGAAGCCAAAACAAGGAGAGTTACAAGAGCTAGAAAAGGAGAAGTGGAGATATCTGCTAACACGGCCACTAAAGAAGATAGAAGGAAAGGTTGAGTGGCTGGTAAAATATAGGAACTTTGTCATGCATATAAGTTTATAGACGACATATAAGCGACATGCTACATATCCATATAGAAAAATGTAAACATAAGTTACTCAAAGATGGATCAAGACACCACATGTAGGAGCAAGAGCATCAAAGATTGAATCCGTAGCAATGTAAATTTGATCATTATCATAGAAGCATTACCTACGAAATAATTTCGATTTGATTCACATCATCATGAATTACTAAAAAGATAGATCTTGCAAGATGGATGAGCTCATAAGAATGTCACAAAGATAACTGGCACTTAAAACATATCATTTATATTATTGTGTCAAACTAGTTATTTCTCATAATCTTCATACGTGAGCTACTAAGAAACAGATAGATTTTGATAATAGAATTCTAGACATCCCAACTAGCAACAGGAAGCAAGTACACTAATAATTGAGGTGCTTCGAACTAAAACCCGAGATACCATTGACAAATAGATATTTTTTGCAATTTCCATCAATATTGCACACGAGAGCAACTTAAGTATTTCCATATTTTTCATATTTGGGATTAATGAATCATGAACATGATTTTATAGATCTCCCACGATATGCTACTTCTCATATTGCTCACATTTGCAACAAAGAGGTTTTAAAACATTTACAAGAAACGCAATTTCTGTAATTACTTTTCATGCCATGATGCAACCTACTCAAGGCTGAATCTTTTCAATATATGCATTAATTTAGGACAGGTTACCGAGATAGCATTGGTGTATGATGTTGATCCATGATCATCCTAACTTGGCTCCAATTGTGCACATGGTGTCATCACCTTCTTCATGTGTGAGCCAAGTCCTCAATACTTCTCCAATGCACCTATAACTAATTCAAGTATAATTTGGTCCCCAAACTCATTGGGTCCGAAGGAGCTAGCGAAACATCAATGTATAGTACATACTACCCCTATATATGTGCATATGGATATGAAGAAGTGTTGTTTTGGGTCCTATCACTACTACAGAAACCCACATCTAGGATCAAGATCATTGACACGTAGAGCTAGCCTGTCACTGATGTCAATCATCACTAATAGGTTGTCTAGCTACCCATCACTAATGGATTCACCAGATCTTCACGGTTCGTCCCCCAAGAAGTCATCAATGACGGGTTGAAGAGAAACCCGTCAGTGATGACTCTTACTAAAGGGTCGTTTCCTTGTTGTCACTGATGAATGCCACTCATCAGTCATAGGCTGCCTGCCAATCCATCAGGGGTGTCATCGATGATGGGTAGTGTTGTAGCCCATCACTGATGAAAGCGTCATCACTGACAAGTTAAGTGAGTGAGTTGTCTATATTTTTTTCAAAACCTGAAATTTTAGACTCCCGCCAACTCTGAAAATCAAAACCCGAAATTTTGAAGTGTCGCGAGGTATATAATTCACCTCAATGTGTCTCTCTCTCCACTCAGATCCAGATCCAAAATTTCTCATTCTTCTGTCTTCCACCCTCCTGTGCTCCCTTCCACTTTTCTCCTCCTCTCACCCTTCCCATCAAAATCCACGGGAGTTTCCTCTCGTCTTCCCATAGGAACATGGTAGAGGCTACACTAGAGTTTCACTCAAAGTCGAGGTAAGGAAGGTCCTCGTGAGGCAAGATTTGTGCCCTTTTACGCTCTGATTCGGAGGATTCCTACTAGTGCCCAAATTTTCTATTTTAAAAAAATTATCGTATTTTTTCTAGCAGCTCTACTCCCTAGCAATTCGGAATCCTAAAAAATTATTGCATTTGCGGCTCCAGGAGAAGGTCAATGGATGCTCGGAATAGGCGGTTTTTCGTTCGAAGGCCCGGAAGTGTGTCTTAGAGGGCGAATTAGGAGGTCAAAAAATACACAAGTCTAAAGACGAGTGGATTTTCTAGATGCTCCTTGTTGATACGCTCATTTTTAGTACTCTGGAGCCAAAACGGGCAAGCATGCAAAAGTTACAGCCATTTTAGTGAAACCCTACCAGGCACTACTAGGCAGAGTTTTTTCGCTCCTGCAAATTCATCAGTGACAGGTTGTGTTAGAGCCCGTCACTGATGACCACTGATGATGACAAGTCAATAGTGATGGGTAAATTTGAGTCATCACTGACCACTATCATCAGTGACGGACCCAAAATCTGTCAGTGATGAGGGATTTCGCCCGTCACTGACGAGGGTTTTTGTCATAGTGTATGATATAGAGTAAGCTCCCCTTAAAGATGTGCATTATTTAGAATTTTCTTTGAATGCAAATGCTTTTTATGTGAAGAGCTCTCATTACATCTTAAGATTCGTGGGTGTGTATAGTGTTCAATGAAGCATGATAGCGTACAGAATTATGCATAATAAGGTGAACATGGCAATAGATATAGCATGGCATATAAAATATAAAAATAAAGCATACAACCATGTCGGCAAGAATAAGAGTTTACAAGACATTACTCATATAAAAACTCAGATGTTCTGGGATCAAAGTCAGAAACTTCGGAAACTGCCTTTGGATACTATAACATCCCTTTTTTAATACCTTGATAGTGTGCATCATTGCATAACATGACATTAGACTTGAGTCAAATTGAAGTAAAATTTTAAACTTTTGAAATGTCAAGAAAAGCCTTGAAGAAAGAAGGGAAAACTTCAAAAATCTATATAAGAGTTAAAGTGAATTTCAAATTTGATCTAAAGATCCTCAAACAAATTGCTTTAAAATCAATTCGAATGATTCAAATCTATTTTCAGAACAGTTAGAAAAATTTTAAGAATATAAAAGTATGTTTTGGAATTGTTGAAAAGGGTAAAGCAAAAACAGAAAAATAAAATAAAATAAACCTAAACTAAACCCCTCCCCGAATGGGCCTTTCCCTGGCCCATTTTTCTTTTCTTTTTCCCCGGCCCACCTTAGCCCGCTCTCCCCCCCACCCCCCGGGACAGGCCTCCTCCCTGAGGCCCAGTTCCCCCTCATCCTGTGGGACCGCTTGGCCTTCCCCTCATCTCCTCTCCGAGTTGGCCCAGCAATCTCCCCCGCTGGCCCGCTTTACCTCCGTAGCCCACTCCCTCTCTCGGCCTCCCCAACCCTATCTTCCTCCCCGCCTCGCCCCTATCCACCTCGCCGCCACCAGCAGTTGCGTGAGCAGCTCGCCATTGCCGTGCGTCGAGCTCTGGAGCTGCTCCCGGCCACCTCCTGCTTCGTTCGCCCCGCCTCCCCCTCTATTTCTTGCCGGGACTAAACGCCTTGTCCCCTCCCCCTTCTCTCTCTCAGCTCCTCTCTCCTTGCCTCTCCACAATTCGCCGCCTCCGCCTCAGCACCGAGCCGCCCCGCCCCGCTCGCCCCGACGCCTCTTCGCCCTGGAGCTCCTCGCCACCCCACATCCTCGAGCCCGCTCCCAAGCCGACTCCCGTGCCAAGGAGCCTTTCCTGGCACCGAGCGCTCCCCTCGTCGCAGCCCGCCCCAACACGTCCCCCGCTGCTGAGCCATCCGCCGCGCCCCAGACCCCTCCCTCACCGTCGTCTCGCCGCCGCCCTCCGCTAAGACCCGAGGCCGCCGCTTCCCCCTCGCCGCTCAGCCGCCACCATCGCCTCCCCGCTTTGCTCCCTGCTGCTGGTAGCGGCATTCAAAACCGGCCGCCCCAACCTCATTAATTAGGTCACTAATGACCTTATCTAGTCATTATGACCGTTATTATGTCTGTTAAGACATATGTAATGCTAAACTTGACTCATTAATATGTATAATTAATGCTTGATAATTAATGTCTAATCATCATGATTAACTACTGTTCAGACACAATAATCATTTAATTAATTCAAATCTGACATATTTAATGCTCGGCTAGTAATTAATCATTGTAATTAATGCTCAACAGACATACTTATTTCATCATAAGCAATTAGTGTTTAAACGTAATTAATACACTTTTAGCTCAATTAAATGTTGTCTCCATGACACCTAGGCCCCGCGTGTAAGAAATAAAAGAAAAGATTAAGGAAAATGGAAAATCTATGACAAGTCGGCCCTAGCTGTCATTGACCCGAGTCAATTTGACCAGAGTTGACTGTAGGGCCCACATGTCAGCATCTCGGGCAATTTAAACTCTAAGTGAGAAAACTATTAATGATTTAATATTGTTTTTATTTACTGAGAAAAATACAAAAAAGTATTTAAATTGAATAAATCTTAGAAAAATCATAATAAATCCATTTTTAATCAGAAAATACAAATAATATATCAAAATGTTCAGAAAAATGAGATCTACCCAATTATTCATTTTCATACATGTTTGCATGTTAGGAAAAATATAAATGGATAAAAATTGAAATTAGGGTTTCTCGATTAGCTGGAGGTCTTTGGATCGTGATATCTCGAGCGTTCGGACTCTGATTAAATTATTCCACTTGCATTAGTCTTTTTCTTGAATCCTCTATGCCATCACATGCATTTCGTATCATGCAGATGTTCACAATTTTGATATACATCATTGCAAGCTTTTTCCTGTGTTTCCGTTCTTCTTCGCAATAGAACCGGAAGGTCCCGAGACAAATAACTTCGAGCAAGAGCAAGACCTCGTTGCCCAGCAACAAGGCAAGTAGTCCCTTTAAACATATTGGAAACTCTTATTACTTGCAAAGTATTATTTGCTTTCAAATTTGTTATCGCATGCATTCAAATTCTACTTTCCGCTAAGTATTAACCTTATGCCTTGCATAGACTTACTTTGTCGCCCAATCAACATCACCCTACACAACCAAATTAGAGTAGTATAGTTGTTACTTCCGTGTTGCTTGTATTGTTAACTATGGTTAGACATGCTTAGACATGTAGAAGTTGTAATTCCTTGGATGGCAGACAAATCATCACTTCATGGATAGATTAAGTGGTAGGTGGTTATTAACCGGGATGTAACTAATGAATTTGACTAATCATTATCGGGCTTAAACGAGAGGCCATGGCTGGGAGCATGGTGGATTGTCTCTTTTTCCACAAGGACCGGTTGTCAATGTATATTGACCCAAGATTTATGTACTTCTACACGGGTGGTATAATTGGCCACCCACGACTGAATAATTTGTCTAGACTTAAGCTATGAGCCGCATAGTTCGCCATTTCCATTTGCCCAATGTGTGAAAAATGATGTGATGTGGTGCCTCAATATAGGTGTAAGGGTTACACATGGTCCGGGACCGGAAATGTATCATCTGCTACAACTTTTGCCACCGTGACGGGGTACCGGCCGGACTGGTGTACATGGGTTAGCCATTAGGGTGGATCATACTTAAGTCAAAACATTGGTAAAGGTCGTGTTCAATCTCCCTCTGCCAACACACCTAGTAAAATGTGTAAAAGATCTAGCATTAAGAGTCGATTGATACATGTAGGTAAAGATATACACCCTTGCAGAGTTTGAACTATTTCAATAGCCATGTCTGCGGTTATGGACAACTTAGTGATTATAATACTTTAAAACATGCCAACTCTAAGGTTGAGAAGTTAGCAATTGCTTCCTCCCTGGTGGTTGAGGACGAATCGAGGGTTGTAAGTGTACGGTGATTTGTAATAGAGTTCATCTTGAAGATTCGACTTATCTCCTTTAAAAGCAATCCAATAGTCAATTTCATTCTACTTAAAGAGTATTGTTAAATGAATAATTGGCTTTCTACAAAATACTCCACAATTACCCCTTTATTGATACCTGTTGCATCTATTACTAATTTGCCTTGTAAGTCTTGCGGAGTACAATTTTTGTACTCATATTACAGTCGTTGATATTTTTGTGCAGAGGAAATCATCCCCTCAATGGATGGTTTCTATAGAGAGATCGACGCCCACGACAACTAGTCGCTGGAAATCTCAGGCAGTGGTTCTGCCCAGGGTTCGGCATCTTGATTGTTCCGCCACTTTTGGCCCAACCTTTTTGGTTTCTTAGTCATGTTTAATCTTCTGCTGTGTAATGAACTTCTTATGTAAATTATATTGTTAAGTTTCTAGAACAACTAGTATTATTGCAGTTTCAGTCATAGAGTTACTGTTGTGGTACTTGTTTATTCTTACCTGCCTCATGTGCCTTGCGTGTATGATATTGAAGCACATGGTGCGGGTAGGTTAATAGAATTGTTAGGTTTCATCACCCCTATGAAGTGACTCTTCTACTAGGAGTTTGGGAACTATATTATCCTACTCCAGTCAAGCATTCATTTGCCGGGACGAGTTTGGGATTGATGTTCCGGCTCAGTGAGAAAAGAGTGAGGAGACCATATTACCCTACTTAATCTGTGCATTAGTTTGCCGAAACAAGTTCGGGGTTGACGTCTCGGGTTATTTCAAGCCATATCACTTCATTTCCTCTTATAATTTGTACCCAAGGGTTGAGGTCGGAGTTGACGTTTCGACTTAGCAGGTGATTTCACTTAAGATTCTCTATTATGGATTTTGGATCTCGATAGATACATTTCTCAAAGAATTTAAAAGTTCTAAGATTTTCTTAGAGATTCTAAGTTTGTGTTTCTATCTAGCCAGAGAGGAAAGACAGACATTCCGGGAAAATCTTGGCTACTCCAAGATCCAAAAATGTGTGGTTAGAACCGATTTTTCAAAAAAGTGTGGTCAGAACTAATTTTCAGAAGTTCCAAACTTTTATTAGGGCTTCTGACTTCCTTCTGCTCAGAGTGCAAAGAGAAAGTTCGAGGCAAACAAAATATTATGGAAGTTCGGAGTGGTGGTGAACGTTAAGAGTTGCTAAGTCGTCTAACCTCGTGAAGAATTTGAGCTAGATGCCACTTCCATCTGCTAAGCTTTAGAGGCCAGGTACCAGGCCCGGAACAGAATCTACTAACAGAATAAGGACATGAACGTCGGTATGTTGATTTTATTTGTGATTAAAATGTTTTTCTTAGTATATTGTTACACTGTTGATGGCCGAATTAGCACATTAATGTGTTATCTTCACGCCAAAATTATAAAAATATACGTACATTTCTTTTTATTTCCACTGACAACCATTATTATGTGCATTTAGATTCTTTGTTATTACTAAAAAAAATCCTTGTTTTCCATGAAATTGTGTACATTGTGATGAATGGAGCCTATAAGAGCCCCCTAGTCCATGCCATCCAGTAACTATGGAATCATCTTCTCTATAATTTTCTCCTGCCATGGCGTATTTCAAACCCATGCCCCCATGAAAATAAATTGTAAAATTCAAACGCTTCTTGACTTGAATAAAACGTGGTACCCTTGACAGGTACTATAATCTGTGCACTTCCCTCTTCTTGGAATGCATGATAGATTGCTCAAAAGCAGACAGCTTAGAAGGCGAAATTCTAGCGTCAGGATTTTTCAGCCCCTTCTTCCTGACATCACAATATTCATGAAATATACCATTATAATGGCAACGGACATAATTTCTAGTTAAAATTGAAATTTTTAAAAAAAAGACATATTGGACTAGCATGTTCTTTCTGTATGAGGTCAATCAATTGCACATTTTAAATGTCATTATGGATTAGATAACTAATGGAATTACTGTTCATATAGCCTGCTTATGCTATGGAAAATAATAGACTCTTAGCTAAAAACATCAATCTTTACACGGTCCTAAATGTCCGTACAAATTGATTAAAGCAAAATAAGTAACAGCACCTTTTCTTCCATCCAAATTCCTCCTCAGTTTGGACTGTTAGGGTTGAAACATTAGCGAGAAGGAGATTTAAACTGAATCGAGTACCTGGTTCTATTTAGACGTGGCTCGGTTTGTGGTGCTGAAGTGTGATGTGCTGAGCTTATTTTATAATCGGCTGCAATTTGCTATAGAACTAGAAAAATGTTGGCTAAACAAACAATAAAACAGGAAAAAACTAGTCAAATAAATAGAATTATCATAATCTACCATGATGCTAAACAGAATCGAATAAATGGTGCTACCAAACACAAAAGGTAAAAATAAGATTGGTTTGTTTCACGGTTGGAAAGATATATAGACACGATATTTTTCCTCTTACCTATCATTTGGGGCAGGGGCGGAGCCAGGATGAAAAATGAGAGGGGGCAAAGATGTGTAGGAACTTTTTTTTCAGTGAGATGTGTAAGAACTAATGGCTAGATCATTTACAAAAACCAACCACACAAGTATACATATAGTGTCTACGAAGCAAAATCATATATTTTCTTATAAGATAATTTCATCACACACATAATTATGACAAGTTCATCACCAAAGTAAAAGTAAACTTCTTGAATAAATTTCTAGCCTGCAAGCTGTAGGAAAAAACATATTAAAATCTAGGGAGAATGTAAACATTGATAAATAAATAAATAAGCTTGAGCACATTACCTCCTTCCGTTTCATCCCACGACGATCTTTTCCATGGAAGCGTTTAACTATCACCTCATTAGGGATATTATCCAATATTTCCTTTTCTACATAGCAAATAAGGCTATTGCTCAAAAAATCATCACCCATTTTGTTACGTAAAGCATTCTTCACAAACTTCATAGCTGAGAAGCATCGCTCAACAGTCGCAGTGGCAACGGGAAGTGTTAGTACTAGCTTTAAAAGTCGATAGACAAAAAGATAAGAAAGATGCTTTTTTGTAGACACCATCAGTTTAGCCAAATCATTGATAGTTTCCAAGCTAGCAAATCTTGTATCATTGCGTACATTACCTATGTAGAGGCAAAGATCCTGCTCAAGATGGTCCAACTCGTTATCACTGAAGTCATTAGGATAAAACTTAGCCAACTTCATCAGCTTCTCATCATCATAATGACTAAACTGATCACTTGGGCTGAAAGCAGACATACAACGAAGCAACTCATTATTTACCTCATTGAATCTGTGATTTAATTCTTCTCCCAACAAATCCAAGACAGCAAAAAACAATCGACCCGATAATGATGCTCATTATTAATGCCAGTCCTTTGCCTTGGCTTCTTTGGATTTACACAGTCTTTTTCCATGTCCATCACTGAAATATCATTCTTGTTGCAAAAAGAACATACCTTGTTCAGAAGAGAATTCCATCCATGCTCAGATCTAAGCTTCTCTAGCTCTCGCTTAACAGATTCCACATCTGATATAGCATTTACAATGTCCATATCCTTTCTCTGAAAGGTTTTTGATAGCCCATTTGTTAAAGCTAATATAATCATCATCATGTGTAGAAAGAATGCAGAATCAAATGACTGAAAATATTTTAGAAGACCATTGGCTTGACATTGCTTAGTAGTATCTGATCCCTCTTCCTCCACATATTCTAGTACTTTTACCACTGAGGGAAACATCTTCGACAAACTCAACAAAGTGGTATAGTGAGAATTCCATCTAGTATCTCCTGGTCTTTGAAGAGAAAGCTCCTGGTTTAATCCAGTTCCTGTAGCAATCTCTCCCCTACCAATCGCTTTTCTCACTTCTTCTCGATGATTCTCTCTAAGTTTATCTTTTCTCTTGCAAGATGATCCAACCACAGTCACCAATAATGATATCACATCAAAGAAATCTCCAACATCAAATATCTTCTTAGCAATGGCAACAACAACCAAGTTAAGTTTGTGAGCAAAACAATGTACATAATAAGCTGAACTGTTCTCTCTCATAATCTTGGCTTGCAGACCATTAAACTCACCTGCCATGTTACTTGCTCCATCATAACCTTGTCCTCTCACTTGTTGTAGACTCAAACCAAGCTTTGCAATTATAAAATCAATTTTAGACTTGAGATAAGCAGCTGTTGTCTCCTCCACATGAACAACACCAACAAACCTCTCATTTGACACCCCACATTTATCAACATATCGTAGAACCACTGCCATTTGTTCTTTGTCGGAAACATCACGACACTCATCAACTAATAAGCCGAACACACCATTGTCAATCTCCTTCAAAATACAACCCAATACTTCTTCTACAAAGCATTCAGTAATATCCCTTTGAATTGTTGGAGACAACAACTGATTATTGAGTGGAGCATTTTTGAATGCCTTGGCTATAACATCATTGTGCATAATAGTATAATCCATCAACTCCCGATAGTTTCCTTTATTTGTAGACTCTTTTGACTCATCATGGCCACGAAACGGCTGTCCTTGATGCAACAAGTATCTGCATACATCAATTGCAGCATTTAGCCGGATAAGATGCTCATTTTTCTCAATTTCACTCTGTTTATGCAAGGCTGCAGGGATTGATTGAGATGTTTTCATTAGATCCTCACATTTTTTAAGTGCCTTGTTGTGGAAACTATCACAATCGCCCACATGAGTTGCAAATCTCTCTGTTGCCTTCTTCCAATTGACGTAGCCATCGACCACAAATGCATCATGTCCAGGTTTGTTACCTTTAATGTTTTCCCTAAATAAATAGCAACACAAGCAATATGCATTGTCCTCTACCTCGCTGTACTCTAGCCAATTATCATGCAGATCATACCAATCAAGATTGAAATACCGCTTACTCTTGCCAATCATCCTAGGTTTAAACTTGGATGGACGAGGTTGATAAGGCCCCCATGTCAGGTACTTTCTCCTAATCTCCTTATGCTGATTGGGATTGAAATCTGTAATTCTCTTCCTTTTAGATGGATCCCGAGGAAGTTTGTTCAGATCGACTATTTCAGGCATATTGCCAGTTGTGGATTTTGCAAAAAATCTCTCCATTAGTTTCCCTATCAAATAGTTGAACGTTAAATAAATTGTCATACATGAAGGCGAAATATTCCTATAGATTTTATTCTACTCTCACGTACTCAAACTTATTCATATGAAATTATTACGTGAAACTAGACTCAGTCAACCTAATTGCTAATTGATAAATTATACACATTGGAAAAGAACAATAATTTGGAATTTAGAAGAAAAAAATGAGGAACCGACACTAGGGCTTACCTTGATCGATCAATGGCGCGCAGCGTCTTGCAAGGATTGAAGGACGGCAAGCTGGCTGGCCGGCCGGCGTGCACGGCGCGGATCGACAACAATCACTGCAGGCGCGTCGCGCAATGCAGGCTTCCTCCGTGCGTCGCACGGTCAGCAAAAGATGAAGCCAGGCGGCCGGTGAATCGCGTCAGCGTGTCTTCAAGTCTCTGCGCGTGCACGTCTGAGCCTCTCGTGAAATTTTCACCCTTGATCGATTCGAGTAGAGCCTAGCTCGTATGCATGTAGGCCTGCTCGTTGATGTCTAGGTGGGCTGATGGCTAAGTTGTTTGTTTCTCATAGATGGGCTTTGAAAATATAGCCAAAAAAATTAAATGAGTGGGGGCAAATAGCTTGGGCTGAGTGGGGGCAGTGCTGTGTACTCTGGGCCTGGTATAACTGGGCCAAAAAAATGAGTGGGGGCATTTGCCCCCGTTGGGCTGTATGTAGATCCGCCCGTGATTTCGGGAACAACAGCCCCTGCATGGATCGTTCTCTCACTCTCGCGGCGGAGGGGAAGAACTCCATCGCACTCTTCCTCGAACAGAGAAGATTGGACGGTCTGCCAACAGTCCGTCCTACAGCAAGACAAGAGAAACATCACGCCAAATCAATACAGAGCTGGCCGAAATATGGAACTACATCTTAGAAGCTCGATTCTATTTGTTACCTGAGTGAGTACAAGATGGTGTCCTCGTTTTCTCTGGGCTCCAGCGACATTGCATGGCCTATGCTTGTTCTACTACTCCTGGTCTAGAGGACAGGCAAGACCAAGGCCCTTAGTGCCCATGTAGGAGAAAGGGAGAATTGATCTTCTCCCCTAAAATTGGATGACCTTTGCTCATATGGCCAAAGTTGGATCGCACTTAATTATTTCCCCTACAAGTGAATAAGTTACTCTCTTAAACCTTTTTAATCTTCTTTCTCTCCTCTCCCCTACATTACACAACCATGGATGCAGCCCTGAAGGCGGGAAAATGAGGCAACCGCCCAAGGGCCACCTAATGGCGGGGCCCCAGCCAAAGTATACATGTGTGTATTTCAATTTATAGTTGCTACTCATATTGACTTTATAAATGATGGACCAAGAAGTCTGCACGACATCAACTAAATATCTTCGAAGACCCAACCTAAGAAGTCGTCTTGATGTTCTTAGGGGGTAGGTTTGACTATGTTGTATGACAGGAGTTTGTTTGCCAGGAGGATCGGACGGAGAAGGACGACATCCCGGGAACCAGTCTCGCCAGGATGGACAGCACGTCGACCTCCGCGACAGGCTCAACGAGCGCCGATCCCAAAGGCATCAGCGAGAGCAAACTCCTCCCCAGATAGACTACCTGCACCGCGCTAATAACGGGAGACGATCTCCGACCCCAAATAGCGGCGATAACAAGCCTTATCGGAGGACCATCAACGGATGCCAAGCATTATCCCAAGAACTCCGACATGTGCGCTGGTCATCTCGCTTCAAGCCTAGGGCCCTAGATCGTACGATGGCACCACGAATCCTGCAAAATTCCTGCAGATCTACACTACGACGATCGAGGCCGCAGGCGGGAACGAGAAGGTCATGGCCAACTACCTCCCGACCGCTCTTAGAAGAACAGCCAGAACCTAATTGACGAACCTACCCCCAGATCCGCTCCTGGGGACAACTTTGCGACATGCTCCTCGCCAACTTCCAAGGCACCTTCACACGTCCTGGTGGGTCGACGACTTATTCCTAGTCGTCCAACGCTCAGACAAGACCCTCTGAGAGTTCACCAAGCGGTTTAGTGCTGTTCACAACACTATTCCCAAGGTAACAGACTTGGATGTCATTTGTGCCTTCGTGCGAGGCAGCAGAAACGAAATGTGCATGCACAATCTGATCATGCATCCTTCCAAGACCATGTTACAGCTGATGGATCTAGCCGAAAAGGCCGCCTGTGCGGAGGAAACCCTACAGTACATCAAGCAGCAACAGAGCAGGTCGACCAGGTCCCCCCTCCAGACCAGAGACGACTTATCGAAGACAAAATGGAAGAAGAAATCCTCTGGAGGGAATCGGGAGAAGAGGGCTAAAGCCGATGAGGTATTAGCTGACCTCCCCGAGAAGCGTACCTAACAACCACGCACCAAGGACAAGCCGACGACTTCCTCCAACAAGGCAGAAAAACACTGGTGCGACTTCCACCAGACCGATTCGCATGATCTCCGTCCGTGCCGCATCTTTAAGAAATACCTCAAGGAAGAAAGAGAGAAATTCCGCGAGGAAAACCAGCAGGTCGCAAACAACAGTCGAGATACTACATCCGACGATGATGACTCCGCCCTTGAGCCATTCCAGGGGCATATCAGAGCAATCGAGCATATATTCAGGGGCTCGTCTTCTTATGAGTCGAAAAGGCAATACAAAGCAATTGCCCGAGAAGTTCTCGCGAATATACCGCGAGTCCCTCAGGCAATCAAATGGTCGGAGGTCACGATCACAATCGACCAAACCAACTGCCCCGAGAACTGTGTTCCACGGTATCGTTCCAGGCTCGTCGGCTACGCCGATCGGGCAAGTCACCCTCCTAGTTACCTTTGGTACACCGGAGAACTTTCGAACAGAGAAGATCCTGTTTGACGTAGTCGACTTCGAGATGGCATACAATGCCATCCTGGGACACCCAACTCTGGCCAAATTCATGGCAGCAACACACTACGCATATCAGTGTATGAAGATGCCTTGCCTAAAGGGCGTCCTCACAATAAAGAGCTCCCCCCAGGAAGCATTACTCTGTGACAAGCGCAGCCTCGACCTCGCAGAAAAGCATCAACTCTCAAGCAGAGAAACAGACTCCAACGCCATTACGCGCACTCCCGCATCAACAAGACCTCCACCGCAACTACGAGCGACAACATCGGATAACACCCCCTCCAAATTGAAGAACAGGTCCTACGACTAATTCAGGACCGGGGCAAAAAGGGCCTTCCCCTCAGCAGGACAACAGCTCCACAGGAGAAATCACCCGATCCAGGTCGCTCTAGTTAGCAGTAAAAAGATAGTTGAGTCCATACAAAGAGTTCCGAGTCCAAGCACCTCCGGTAAGATCATATAGTCATTACCCTTCCGATCGCCAGTCTGTCCCAGGTTGCCCCAGCTCCATTCCGAATAAGCCGATTATAAGACGCTCCGGGAACCGTCGCCCAGCACGCGCACTCGACAAACTTCTACAGCAGATCACGACAAGAGCACAGGAATCTCTGGAGCAACCTACAACAACTCGAGAGGGAGGGATGACGTTTTCTAAATAGTTCTAGCGGTTTCTTTTTCTTGCAATAGCTTGTAAACGATACTCCAGTCAATTCACAGTTTTATAAAGTGTCCCTAGTTCAATAATTATTTTTCACACTACCTATCCGAGAAATTTCTCGAATAAGACAGTCGGGGGCTGCATAAGCATGTGGCACCAAAAACTGGCTTACATGTAAACATAACCAATGACTCGACCGGCACAAAAGGAAAGGGTTTCGCACTGCAACCGTCAAGGACGCGAGGAAGACCCCTTAACGAGTCTGCAGGTGGCAGGGGAAGCCACTGTGCCCCCCACCTGACCAGACCTAAGGCCTGGTCGACTAAGCTCCCCGGTTTTCATAGCAGAGTTCCCCGACCACGAGTAAAGGAAGAAGAGAAGGTGCGAGCATGACTAAGCCAACATAACCTGCCTGCTTATCCACATCCTCAACTAATTTGAACAGAAGGCATCGCGGATAGAGTGCAATGCTGTCACCAACAGGACAAGTGTAGAACTTACTAACTCGCGTCCAATATCCCATCGACAAGGGAATATGAGTTGTCGCTGTGGCCACGATAGACTGTACGAAGACCGCTCATCGAGTTTACTGATGACAAGTGGCCACGGAGCCCTCCATCCGACTAAACCTAAGGCATGGTCGATCACAGTCGGCGGCGTACAGCACAATTCGCGAGACTGAGTCAGGGGAAGGGGGATGCAAAGTCCGACTAAGTCTACGAAAACCCTCGTGTTCGACAAACATTCACAGAGCAGAATAGCCAGATTTTCAGAAAACAAAAACACACTGATTAATGCACAGTTACTAATCACGGTTTGATTACATAAGTTATTCAAGCAAACTGGGTGCCTGAACCCTGTTCGCAAAGGCATCTGCAGCACCCTGCACAGCGCCGAGAAGACTTTCTACCTTGTCCTCTGGCAGGTCGGCCTCGAGGGCCGTCAAGGACAGCTCCGGGTGCCAGCGTTTAAGAAGGGCCAGGGTGAAGGCCAAGGCGTCTTTCGTACCTTGCTTGAGATCATCGTCATGGAGCTTCTCGACGACAGGCTTCAGGCAGGAGATGGACACCACCAGCTCCACCAGCCGGATAGCCTGTGGAGGGCTGGGAAAGATGGTGACCCCGACCTCTACGAGCGCTCTCTCAAGCGTGCAAAGCGCATGGTCGATGACCCCCTCCAGCTTCCCTGCGTAGGCTTGGCTCCGGCTCAGCGAAGACTCTGCCTCGGAGAGATGGACCTTGACATCCCAGAGCTTAGCCCTGGACTCTTCGAGGCGCTTCTTTGGCTCCTCGTTCTCCGCCCGCCATCTCCCGAACTCCTCGAGGCACTTCTTCAGCTCCTCGTTCTCCGCCTGGTGTGCCTCCAGCTCGGCCTTCGCCTTCTGGAGTGGAAGAATCCGAGGAAGGAGGCACTGTCGAAACAACAAGGTTAGTACCGAGTACATTGACGTTCGATTACTAACTCATTGAATTACCTGTAGCTGGGAGTTGATGTCGTCATCCTCAGGTGCCGATACCTCCGGTGCGGGGAGCTCAGTCTGTACAACCAAGGGCTACGCCAGCCTCGCCACCGGGGGCTGCGTCTCTGCAGCGGCCCCAGTTGTGGCTCTGACTAGACGGATGGTCACCCTAGTCGGAGGAAGCAGCTCATCAGCCTTCACAGAATAAAGGAAGGAAGATTTAAAAAAAGACCGAGAAGAAGAGGCTCCTTTCGCCAACACCTCCGAGCTCCGCTTCTCGGTAGGCACCAGCGGCAACTTCGCCTTGTCCGTTAGAAGACCCACCACCGGCGTGACCTTCTCTGTGCTAATAGGCAAGGCAGAAGACGCCGACTCCTCCGGGCGGGGATCGCTCGTGTCCTGCATCCCGACAACTCACTCCCGTCATCCTAGATCACAAAAAATATCAAAGGGAGGATGTTAGTCGAGCATGAATTCATACCTGAGGTTGGGGGCTTGGCGGAGGGGAAGGGTCCCGAGTAGGATATTTCGCTCGGGCAGTCTCCGCTGCCGCCTCGGCCCCAGAGGGACCTTCAACCCTTGGGATCGAAGGGGTCGCACCAAGGACCTTGACCTCTTCGTCTTGAACGGGGGGCACCAGCCCGCTCAGCCTCTGAGTCAGGAGCCCCGCGGTCTACTCGCTGCAAAGAAAAAGCCCGGATAGCGTCGGAAGTGCTACCCAGACGAACCGTGACAAGACAAGGCAGAAATCATCAACTCACCGAGAGGATCTCCTTTCGTTTGTCAGAGCTGAGCTTCAGGATCGGCAAGGGCACGTCTGTCTGCCCGCCTTGAGGAGATTGCTCGAATAGGTTGTTCAGCCTATTCCGAAGCTCCTCGGGGGAGAGATCTACACAGCCAGTTGAGAGCTAACGAGTGAGGAGATAAGAATTTTTCTGACCAAGAATGACACGGAGAGGTTCGGATACCCACCTGTGTCAAAGTCCCTTGTCTGGTTTTGGCCTTCCGGGACCACCCAGGTGGGCTAAATCCTCGACCGAAGAGGGCTGATTCTACACCGAAGAAAGTCCTCCGCGACATCCCATGCCGACAACCCTCTTGCGGCAAGGGTGGCAATGTCGCTGACGAGGGCCTTGAGCCATTTGTTCTCCTTTGGAGCCTCCGCCCAGCACTTCGTCAGAAAGGGGGCCAGACCTCGGTAGTGGATCCCGGAGGAAGGTGGGGGCTGGCAGTGGAACCACCTCGAGTGCCAGCCCGACCATGATGACTTCCAGGAAGAGGAGATGTAGGCGTCCTTCTTCCCTTCCCAGAGTCGGAATCCGGCGCCGCCGATGACACCTCCGCTGTCGGCCTTCATCCGGCGGAGGTTGTAGAAAATACTTCCAGAGCTCCAGGCTCGGCTTGATGCTGAGGTACGCTTCGCACAGGTGTGCGAATACCGCCAGCATCAGAACCGAGTTCAGGTTGAGATGTATCAACTGATCCCGTAGAACTGGAGCACCAGGAGGAAGAAATAAGAAGGTGGGAATTGAAATCCTCACCTGAAGAAATCAGCGAGGACAACAGTCCAAGTCGTGTCCAGACTCGGGACCGTCTCCTTCGCAGCCTCTCGGTACAGTACGAACACCTCCGGGAGGATGACCTCCTCCGCCACGAGCTTCTTGAGGGCGGCGGAGTCCATCACCGAGGGCTCGAACTCGGGGATGGCAACGATCAGATCCCCACAGGATCCCCCGCCGACTTCTTATGATCGAGGGACTTCTTCGCTGCGCTTTTCTTCCCCATTGTCGCTGACGGTGATCGGCGAAGGCGAGACGAACGGTGAAAGCAGGGGCACAAGGGAGAAGACGAGGATGCTGGGAGACAGGGAGCAACGCGGGCAAAACCCCAATTCCTGGTCTCTTAAAAGATTCAATTTTCGCCTGACCGAAGCGTGGTTAACAGCACGATCTGTTCCATCGCATTTAATGCGGACAATTGCTTTTCCCGCATGAGAGACGTTGCGCGCAGAAAAAAGAGGGTCTGACAGACCCACTACCCCGACAAGCGTGTTACGTTTCGGCTAACGTCAGCCAAACAGTAGTGCAGAAAAAGGAAAGATTCTTTATCACCACACGAAATTTTCACCACGATGGTTCGGTTTCCCAAAAATCTACCAAGCGAACGCGTGTCCGTGATCGACGGATCAGATTAAAACAAGAGAAGTGCTTTTTGGGTAAGTTAACCCCGAAAATTCCCTGGAGTACTCGGAGGTTTACTCCGACCAGGATGGCATGAATACCCGGTAGAGATAGTTCCTACTCGGGGACGTTGTCAATAAAGTACTCAATTTCGCCTACCGGAGTTGTTTCCCGACAAGGGCAGATTTCCTACAGAACAGTCATGACCTCACTTCACGTACTGATGGGGGGCTTGATGGTGTATAGTATAGTATCCTGTGTACGAAGAGGTATCCGTATACGATTCCCTGAACTATCGCAAAAGGAATGTGTATCCGGTAAGGATCCCCAGGAGATAAGGCAATCCTCCGTAAGGAGGAAGGATCCCCTTAAACTAGGAAGTCAATCCTGACGTTTAAGGAAGCCAGAGTTCTACTCGGGCATAATCCATGTCCGGTACGACTCGGGGAGCCCCATATAAAAGGATCAGCAATCCCATAGGGGAGGACAGGTCTTAGAGGCAAGACAGAGCCCATAAGTCTTAGAAGACACACAAGCCTGAAGCCATCCAGAAGCCCTAGTGATTCCCACGATAAGACCCGCCGCCTCGAAGGAGTCGAGCCCAGCGGAATTAGTCGCCGTAGTCTCCGATTAGGTCTAGGGTAGCCACTAACATACAGATCCCTTGCAAAGACATTCTCTGATCAATATATACGAATAGGATGTAGGGTTATTATCTTGAGGGAGGCCCGAACCTGTATAAAAAGGGTGTTTCCTTGCCGTCAGATCTCTTGGCCTTGTGCCCTAGAGGTCCCTACGCCCCAAGTATCACAGTTCCATGAATACCGTAAGATCGGCAGTTTACCAATCGTCGACATGTTGCTTCATCTTTAAATTGCTTCACTCTTGCATACTAAACAACAAATTTGGTTAAAATTTGATAATCTCCTATTCACCCCCCTCTAGTCGATAGACCTCGATCTTTCAATTGGTATCAGAGCAAGGTCTCATCTTCACTACTGGTTTAGTTTAACCACCAAGGGAGAAAGGTATGTTGACTTCCGGGAACTATAGAAGTTCTTCGGATAGAGGATAGACCTATCTTCGATGGTACTATCTATGCAGGTTGGAAGCACAAGATGAGGATGCATCTTAAAGCCATTGACTTCGAGATCTGGACAGTGATCAAACAAGGAGTTGTTGTCCTAAATGAAGCTAAGCTGACTGAAAGTGACAAGAAGAACAAGAAACTGAATGCTCAAGTTTGTGATATCCTCTTCGGCGCTCTCAATAATGATGAGTTTGGAAGAATCAGCACACTTCGAAGCGCCAAGAATATCTGGGACACACTTGAAGAAGTGTACGAAGGGACTGAGTCAGTCAAGGACTCTAGAACAGACGTTCTTCAGAGTCAATTCAACCAGTTCAGGGGTTCAGATCAAGAGTCAGTTCAAAGCATCCATTCAAGATTCACCACCATCACAAATGAGCTTCGAGGACTAGGTGCCACAGACATCACCGACACTGTCATCGTCAAGAAGCTCCTCATGTCTCTTGACGAGAAGTGTGACATGCACACTCATCCAAGAAAAGGCTAACTTCAAGTCATTGACTCCATCTCAAGCCCTTGGAAGACTCAATGCTCATGAGATGATCATTGAAGAAAAGAAAGAACTGCACTCCATAAGATCAGGCCATCGAAGAAGCATTGTGTTGAAGGCCAAGAAAGCAGATTCCTCCTCTGATGAAGAACAAGAAGAATCCAGTGATGAAACTGATGACAGGGACTCTCTTGGGAAGGACATGGCCTTTTTGGTCCGAAGATTAAACAAGTTTCAAAAGGGCAGCAGATTTAAGAAGTATAAGTTGAGGAGAAAAGGAAGCTCTTCCTCAACAGACCCCAAGAACAGAAGTTGCTACAAGTGTGGGGAGCCCGGCCACTTCATCGCCAATTGCCCGCTCCTCAAGAAAGAGAAGAAAAGAGAAAAAGGTCACAAAGGAGACAAAGATGACAAGAAAGAGAAATCGTACAAAGAAGGAGCATCACTCCAAGCCCAACCATTACAAGAAGAACAAGTACCAGGCTAAAGCCTACCTCGGCAAGGAGTGGGATTCAAACGCTAGCGATTCATCAAGCTCCGAATCTTCTTCCTCGGACTCCGAAACTAGAATGGCGGGAGTCGCTTGGGCTACACCGACAAAAGCAAGGCCAATCTTCGACATGCCAAGCGACAATGAGTCTCCCACATGCCTTATGGCTAAGGGGTCCAAGGTAACTTCAAAATCTCCTACCTATGATGATAGTGATGATGACCTTATGAGTGATGAGCTAGAGAATATAAAACCTAGTTATAGAAAACTAGCTAAAACTCTTATGGAGCAAGAAATTATTCTTGAGGATCAAGAAAGTTTGCTTGTCAATGAAATAGAGAAAAACAAATAATTGACTCGTGAGTTGAATAAACTCAAGTCAAAACACCTTGATCTCACTAAGGCTCATGAATCACTAATTGAAGACCATGAAAAGCTTGGTCTTGAGTTCCTTAATAAGAAGCAAGACCTTGAGTCTCTAAAAGTGGTTCATAATGAACTTAAGTTTGAAAATGATTCTCTTATCGCCAAGCAAATTAGTGAGAATCAAGAAGGTTTCAATCCTCCTTGCTTAAAATGTATTGCATCATCCAATGCCATGCACCATCTACATCATCTAGCAATGTATATTCAGATTCTTTATTTTCAAATGCTATTATGGTCTCTTGTTCTTCTAATACTCCATCTAAGGAGACCATAGCCATTATGAATGAGAATGCTAGGATGAAGACCCTCCTTGAAGTTGATTTCTTCAAGTGCTGCAAAGGAAGTGACTCTCTAAGAGAGCTTCTTAGCAAGCAATTGATGAACTCGAAGAAAGAAGGATTAGGCTTCATCCCAAGCTACAACTCCGATGGAACCAAGTGGCGACCCGAACAATATCCCAAGACCAAGTGGGTCCTTGGAAGAGGGAAGAATATCAAACTCACTCACTATAATGGTTATGCTCGTAAAGATTATGCATCCATGCATGCTAACTTTGATGCCAACTATAGATTAGCTAAAACCCAAAAGGGTCTAGTTTCAATCTTCGATATCTTGTCTTTACTACCAACTTAGGGCTGTGGTATCCCAAAGGGGCTAGTTTCAATCTTGTTGGATATTCAGACTCAGATTATGCAGGAAACAAGGTTGATAGGAAATCCACCTCCGGAACATGCCAATTTCTTGGTACATCGTTAGTTAGTTGATCTTCCAAAAAGCAAAACTCTGTTTCCCTATCCACCGCCGAAGCCGAATACATATCCGCAAGTTCTTGTTGCGCTCAATTGTTGTGGATGAGGCAAACTTTAAAGGATTATGGGATTGTGAGAAAAGAAGTGCCTCTTTTGTGTAATAACGAAAGTGTAATCAAGATAGCCAATAACCCCGTACAACATTCCCGCACAAAACATATAGACATCCGTCACCACTTCATTAGGGATCATGTTGCAAAGGGTGATATTGTGATTAGCCATGTGAGGATGGACAAACAATTAGTGGACATCTTCACAAAACCCTTAGATGAGTATAGGTTTTGCGAGTTGCGGAGTGAGCTAAATAACTTAGATTCTCGACGTGACTTGAAACCATGCTTACATGTTCATATTATAACTTGATGCTGATACTTCAGATGTGAACACATTAAGGGTAAGTATAGTTCTCTCAATGAACATATACGTCCAAGTATGTGAGAATAGAAACACTTGTGCATCTTGATGAATATGATTCATAGAACCATCTTCACTAAATTGATATGTGGTTCTAAATCAACACATTTATACATGGTGGCTTAAAACCACTACATTTGATATGGATCTTATCTCTCTTTGCTTCTAGTCCTTATTATCATCCAACTTATAGCTTATTTTCTTCAGCTGTTATTTCTCTAAGTGGATGAAAATGGACCCTAACCTCAGATCCATCTAAACTTACCTAATTCTTCATGCTTATCTTCACAAGTGTACTATTGAAACCATTCTCAGCATACACCAATTTTCTTCCGGTGCTTCCAAGATGAAACCTTTGAGTCAGTTTCCTCTTTCAACGATTCTTCGGTCACTCCGGTTTCAATCCCGGCATATTCGAGAATCATCTCTATTGTGACTCTGCAATCTGTGAAGATTTTGAGTCATCCTCCAGTACTCAATTCTGGTGCTACCGAGTTTATTTTCGGCATCACCGAGTTTGAGGACTCTCAACGGCAGATCCGCGTTCGACTCAAACCGCATCTCCGGTTTTTCCAGGAACCCCTGCCTATAAATAGACCAAGTTCTCCTCCACGTCACTTTATCTTCCAAAACCCTAAAGTCTCAGCGCCGCCGCTGCTCTTCATCCAACACGCCGAAACCGCTCGAGGCTTATTGTCTCGTCACCACCGTCGCAAGGACATCCCACCGCCACCGGACTTCTTCACATCCACCGCCACCGTAGCAGCGTCGCCATCGCCGAGTTAGGGCACGGTAGTGGCATCCACGATCTTCTCCTCAAATCCTTCGGTCGCACGTATTAAATCCCAGGGTACATTTTCGATCTTCGCTACCTGTCAAATCGAAGAAATTTCTTAGATTTTAGGCGCCTTATTTAGATTCCTTTCATTCTGCGCCTATCGAATTAAGTGGTTCATGCCTCGAAGAATCTTGGCATTACCAGCTTCAAACCAGTAGTTCCGCGTTTGTGTTCTGCAACGTTGAAGTGCAAGCCCGGCACTTCCAGAAGTGAAACTGGTCATTCTGACTTTGAAGAAACCACTAATTCATCAACTATAAACTCTTTTTCTTCAAAAATTATGTCTGTTGAGTACATTTGTGATCGTATCATCCCATATGCTTCACAGGAGTAACCATGAGTTCTAGTCAAGATGACTCAAATGCTGAGCGAAGCTATGATGTGCAAATCAGTGAGAGTGACCCTAATAGAGCTTTAAGCAGTTCAAAAGGAGATTCTTCTCCAAATCCCAAAAGGTCAAAGACTTCTGCTAGCACAGCCACATCTTCAAGTAGAAGAAGATTGCAAAATATGACATTTGAGGTTCCTGAAGGGCTGAACCTTGGCACTCCTCCGCATGAATCCACAATGGAGAGAAAGCACAGGCATCAAAGGAAAAAAAGATATTGGAAAAAGCAAGAAAAGGCAGGCCCATATGTGACAGAGTATTGGCGCAAGATCTTTGAAGAAAAGGCTACCAAGAATGCATCTGCTAAATCTAAGATGGATTCAATTCGTGAAGCAGCAAGGAAGAGGAGAAGGGAAGCTAAAGCTCTCTTATCAACTCCTCGGGAGGAAGAGCCTGCTCACTCTAAAAGGATGAAGAAAACTGTTTCCAAAGTGAAGAAATCATCAGCTGCGAAGCCAACTGCTCCTCCAATGTCCTCTTCAGCTATGGACATTGATGATGACATTCCTCTTGGAGTAAAAGCTGATCTAATTGCTAAAAAGGCACAAGCTGAATGGGAAGCAGCTGAAGCTCAGAGGATTGGCAGAGAGCTAGATGCAAAGGAAAGAGCTGCTAAGCAAGCCCAAGTTAGCTCGATGGCCACCATCATTCCTGAGGAGATGGCCAGAAAAGATGCTCTAGTTTGTGAGAGACTGGAGATAGAGGCAGAAGCCAAAAGAAGTACGGCTAGGCTAGAAGCCTTTAGGAAAGAAAAAACAAAGAAAGAAGCTGAGTTGAAGCAATTCAAAGCTGCAACATCTAAGAGCAAGGAGCTTTGCAAGATACAAAGCCCTTGAAGCTGAAAAGCTGCTGATGAAGAAAGAGGCCAAGCCTTGGCCAAAGCAGCATTGATTGCCAGCATAAAGAAGAAGAAAGTAGATAAACAGGCTACTGCCTTAAGAAAAGGGCTAGCTGCAGAAGCTCCAAAGGCTCCTAAGCCTAAAGGAGTTGTGATCAGGGATCCTCCACCTCCAACATCTTCTCCTCCTAGAGCCGCTAGCTCTCCAGTGAGGCCCTCATCACCTCCAGCAAGTCCTATGAGGATTTCTTTCCCAGAAAGCCCTACTGCTCAGGTTGAAGAACCTGCAGCACAAAGTGAGGCACAGACTGAAGAACAAGAAGTTCAGCCTGAAGAAAGCTCCAATGTTCCTGATGCTCCAGCAGAAAATATACCTGTTGGAGACCCAACAGAAGAAATTGTTGAAGAACAAGCTACTGCTGCTGCCGAAGCTGCTGAGGCTCCTGAAACTCAGGACCCTGTTCCTCACTATGAGCGAAGAAACAGGAAGCAAGTTGCGTCTCCTTCGAGGCCAACTGCTCCTGCTGAAAAGAAAAAGAAAACAGTTGAAAAACAAAAGGCTGATAAGTTACCTCCCAGGCCCCTTCAAAGGACAAGGACAGCTCTGAAGAAGGTCAGAAAACATCTTAATGAGGAAGACTTAGAAATGAGGGATCAGCAGAATATTGAAGAGAATGCCACTCTAGTAATGCTTGCTCCCTCTCCCATGATCCCCAAACAAGAAAAGAAGCCTCAGCCAGTCATTGAATACAATAAAATGACAAATGAAGAATTGAGGGAGATCAGATGGGATCTAAATCCTTATGAATATGCCAGAGATGCTTCAAATCCAAGGTTTTGGGTTAGAACTCAACAAGACTTTTATCAGACAGTACTTTTCAAGAAGAACAGAATATTCAAAGAACAATAGGTTGATCTAGCATAACTTGAGAAGTATAGATGCTTTACTCCAGTCCTGGAAACACTGAGGCAAGTGGGACTTGCAGAGTTTATCAATTTCAGACAGGACTGAAATGAAGAGCTAATTCTTCAATTCTATGCAACCATTTATATCTCTGGAAATGAGAATGACTCCAACTCCTGGAAGTTGGAATGGATGACTGGCCATTCCAAGTATGAAGCCAACTTTGAAGAATTTATTGGCAGAATAGGACTTGGAATGGATATCAATTTTGAGGATGTCAAATTCATGACGAAGATATTCTGCCAAAGGAAGGCTTGAAGCCTTTGTATCCTAAAGATAGGGACTGTGTGCTTAGCAAGACTGCTGATTTCACCTATGCTGCCAAGACAGTCTTCAAGATACTGAAGAAGACCCTTGCTCCCAAGAAAGGCAATCAGGATGAAATCCATCATAGAGCAAGGAATCTTCTTCTCAAGGCCATGACCCATGTCCCCTTCAATCTAGCAGATTTCTTCGGTAATTTTATGTTAGAAGTGATAGTAAACCATGTCAAGCAACTGCCTTATGCACCCATACCTAATGAAGTTTATTCTAAAAAAGACTGATATTGATTTCACTGTGATACTCTTCACACAAAATTCACTCCTTCAGTCTATGAAGACCTTGTGAAGAAGGCACCACAAGACAAAAGCAAAGGCAAAAAGGTTGCTACACCATCTCCTTCACCTTAGTCAGCTGCTCCTCAATCTCAGGCCGGTGAAGAACGAGAACCATTGGCTAGTGATGACCCTCACTTCTATCAATCTGAGAGCCGACATAAATCGCCTGAGGATATGCCAAAGTCTGTAGAATCCTCCAAACTTGATCAAATTCTTCAAGAGATGCATCATATGAGGAAAGAACAGTGTCTGATGAGGCATGATCTGAATGCTATCTTCAATATGGCTCTGGTGTCTCAATGAGCTGACAGGGAAGCTCAGAAGAGGTCTTGGGCGCTCCTAAGGAACCTACTCATGGTGTGATCAGCCACTTTCTTCGCTTCACTATAGTCACCCCATCTGCCTCTGCTTCATCTGTCCAGCCAGCTCCTCGTCGCTCACCTCATGTTGAAGACTCTGCTACCTCGCCTCCTCATGCTCAAGCATCTCCAGCTCAAGTTCCTCAAGCTCCTCCTCATGCCTCTGCCTCCGGTGGTCCTACCGACGCTTAAACCATGTTTCTTCGCCCTTTTGGTTCCTTGATGCCAAAGGGGGAGAGATTCAGAGGGTGTTCAGGGGAGAGAGTCGGGAGGAAAGGGGGAGAGTTCAAGATAGCTAGAATTAGAAGAGTTACAAACCTTGCCTTTTATTCGATTATTCTTGTATTGGTTTGTAAACTCTATTTGGTGATCTTATGTGTTTGCTACATTTCTTAGACATGCTTCTCTTAATGCTCATTATATGCATGTCTATATCTCTGAGATCACTTCTTGTGCATTGTGTTGTTAATGTTTATTCTTATACAATGCATTCACATGGGTTTCAAGATGTAGGGGGAGCTCCTCAAATTTCCTCAAACATGTGCACTTGTATTCAAAGCTATTTTTAAATAGTGCACATATTTAGGGGGAGCTATCTCTACATCATGGAACTCAAAAACACAAACTTTAATATCCAATTTGAAGCTTTAATCGTATTGTCATCAATCACTAAAAAGGGGGAGATTGAAAGTGCATCTAGTGCCCCCTAGTGGGTTTTGATAATTAATGACAAACAATTAAGGGGCTAATGGCTTACTAAGTGTATACAGGTGTATAGTCCCAAGGTAATTGGTTTGACCAGTGAATGTCGACCCCTAAAAAGTTAATGATGAAGGAAGGCTTGGACCTAGAAAATTAGTTGTGATTTTCTAGTGTTTAACATGATCAAAAGATCATTTGAGTCTATAGGACAAGCCGCACTATTAAGAGGGGTAAGATATCTAATCTATAGGAAGAATCTTCATGTGTGCTCAGTCAAACTCTCAGAAGACTTCGTTGAAAATCTCTTTTGAGACACAGATCATGATTCTCGGTGATACCGTTTTTGAAGAACCGGATGTACTGAGATTGGCCTCTGTTGCGAGGTTTGATGACTTAGTCGTCTCAAGCCTCGAAGAGCTTCAATTACGGCATGACCGGTCTCAAGTCCGGTGCTACCGAGAATGGCCTCTGTGTCGAAGAGTTAGGGAACCCTGCCACTTAGGGTTTGCCCTAGTTTCATGTTTTGGAACCGGTTTGTCCGTTCTTGAAACCGGTGCTTCCGGGATATGCTTCTGTTGTCTTAGGCTAAATCCCATTTGATTTGTCTTTGGTTCTACCGGCTTCGTTTCCAGTTGTACCGAGAATCCCTTTTGGACTTAGGTCTTTTTGTGAGTGCTGTGTTACCGAGTTGATTTCCGGTTTTGGACCGCGTCTCTTCTTGTGAGAGAAGAACATGTCATTACTTTAAATCTCAATTTAACCGTTCTTCAAAGTCGGCACTATCGGGAATCGCTTCTGGAAGTGACTCTGCGGAGTAGAATCTTCAATCTCAGTGTGACCGTGTTCCTTTCGGAACTACCGACTTTGAGTTGAAGACTTTTATTGTGCATTTGAGTTCCTCAGAATATGACCATTGTTTTGAAACTCGGTGCTTCCGGGTTCATGTTCCGGTTGTTCCGAGGAAGAATCTTTTCCTCCAACGACTCTTTTCTAAGCTGAGCCTAGCCTCCGACCCCCTGCGGGCTCGAGAGGACACTCTGCACAAAATACTCCTTCTCTCACACTGTGTGTTCATTTTCCTCTTGCTCTTTGGGATCTATTTTGACAGAGGAAAGATTTGAGAGATTTGAGATTTGATTGAGCATACAAGCAAGAGCTTCTTCGAGCCTAGTAATCTTGACTCATTACTCTTGGAGATTTGACATCTCCTAGCCGGCTAGGCGTCGTTGAGAGCTCCAATTTATGGATTCGCCTCCAACAAGTTTGTGAAGGTTCGGAGATCACCTCAAGATCCACCACGAGTGATTGAGCAAGTTCTAAGTGAACTTGGCTCAAGGAGAAGAAGGTGAAGTCTAAGTGACTTCAGAGTTAAGTGCTCAAGCCTCTCCAAACGAAGACGTAGAGTTGTTGCCAACAACTTGAACTTCGGGATAAATCTTGAGTCTTCTCTCTAGCTCTTTACTTAAGTGTTATTCTTCATTTGAGCTAGATCTATTTTGTTATTTGTTGCTTCATCTTTAAATTGCTTCACTCTTGCATACCAAACAACAAATTTGGTTTAAAATTTGATAATCTCCTATTCACCCCCCCTCTAGTCGATAGACCTCGATCTTTCACATCCATATAGGACATAGTTCGTATTCCAATGCAAAATAAGTGTGTCTTTCCTTGTATACCCCTAATAAATATCCACCTTTACTTTGTGTACCCTACAAATATATATTGAATATAGTACTTCAGAGATAATAGCTAAGATTACTTCAATCCCTTTCAAAGTTTTTGGTTTATGCTTAATACAAAATACCTCTAATATTTTTTGAACGTATTTCGTATTATCTTTCCAATTAAATAAAAAGTATTTTAAGTACTTATGTGCGAATAAAGGTCCTTCCTCGTTGTCTTAGCTCAGGGCATCTAATATGTCAGGACCGGCCCTAGACACAGAGTCCAAGTCATCCATCATTAGCATTAATGCAATCTGTCGCGTGGACTCTATGATTATCGCACCTTAAAATTAAGCACACAAAATAAACCTGAAATAAAAGGAGTTGTAACTCCATAAATGACATGTGCGTTGATCAATAGAACAACAAATGGACGTCCTCCATGCTGAACACGTCAAAGGATTAAATGGTTGCACAAAATAAATGTGAAATAAAAGGAATTGTAATTGAGTAAATTCATACAGGCATGTCAATCAATAGAACAATAGAAGAGGCTTAATTGGTGGAGAAAACTCCAGTTGCCGGACATGTCAAAAGGATTAGATGCTTTGATCCTTTTATATAAAAGAAGTCAATCCTAATTAAGCATATATTTTAATTCTAAAAGGAGAACCCATAAAATTTAACACAACTGGAAAAAACATAAAAATATGTAGGTTGTTTATTTAGAAACTAGTGAAAGGAATATAATCTTTATCAGTAACCAAAGAAATCTATTATATACTTTATATAATAACTACAAAAGCATATTCCCAAGTGTTTTCTATATTTCTAGTTGGTATAAATACTATTCAAAATTACTAGCCCATGCAATCGCATGGGTTGATGACTAGTTTGAGCGAAAAACGAGTAAGATGAATTGAAACCCTTAGCTTCCCTCTTGTGCAGTGTTCTGTTTCATCTCTTGAAGGCGTAAAACGCTGCTTTTGTAACCACAATATAACATCATACCATATATGTACCTCTCTAGCAAAACAACATCATATTAGAAGGTGTTTGGCACATATGATAAAAGGGTTGTGTACATGTTGGTGCATGACAATCGATCCGAACTCCAACAACATCCTGTAGAGCTAACCAAGCGTACAACTTGTATTTAAGGGGAACCCAGCCTCTTCAAGAATTAGGAAGTATGACTAGGAGCTAGTGGTTGCACCCCTGAATAAAGATTCTATATTGTCAGAGCTGGCCTAGGCTCGAGCAACACGGGTGGCTGACCAGAGTGCCTCATTTATAGGGGCCTAGCTGGTATAAATAGAAATTATATGTATAGAAGCAAGTATAAATCATATATTGAGTATATCCTTCCATCATCGCAACCTCCTAAGAGAAACTAAGCAACAAAATTCCTAGAATAATCTAAAAAGAAAAAATCTTAGAAATTCAATTATAAATTGTGAGGAGTGCAAAATGAAACATGATAGACTGACATGTCACCACTTCTTTCTCCACCATTCGATTTCAAATCCGATGGACACAATTCTCCCAAGCTGTAAACTCATAAAATAAAGCATCAGAAAACATTGAATCACCATATCTTTCTTCACCGTTCAGTTTCAAACTCAAAGGGCATAGTTGCACCTAAACTAGTTACTCGTCACTTTGTAATTATGTCGCATCTAACCTAATCTAGTCTAGAAACATATATCAAGATATTTATTGATACTCATACAATCAAGAACCTCTTTCAAGATATTTGCTAAATTATATACTCTAGAACCATCTACTATGATATATATATAGAAAATGTAGTATGTGCGAATTAATCTTCAGAGGAACGTAATTTTGTCCTTATTATCAACATTTTGCTAAATGATTCTAAGAAAAATGGAACTATCACCAGAAAGTGCAGCTTTAGTTTAGCACATGTATATTTTAAATGCTAAGCATTCAAGTTGTATTAAAAAAAGATAATTCTATTTTAAAAGTTCATCATGTAACTTTTATGTAATGACTGACAGTAGAAAATAAATGTGTCAATTAGAACTATAAATAAATATATCATTTTACTTTATATAAATAAGAAACTTTGATTTTAGCTCGCCTCAGACCTGTTGAATTATAGGAATGGTCCTGCATGGATGACTCTGTGAGCTCAAATCCGTCAGACTACCCATGAAACATCCACCGTGCACCATGCGCCATCGTTCGTGGCCTCACTGAGCTAATGCCGCGCCATCAAGTTGATTGTCGTCGAGCTACACGATGCTGAGAAACACGAAATCGTCTATTTTCCTTGCCTTCTTGTTTGGTTAGCCCCGATGCCCCTTCCCTGAGAAATCCAGTGGCTGCCACACCTCCCCTTAGGCCCGGGTGACCCATCGTCCGAGCACAACATTGGAAAAAAAAATCAGAGATCTGGTTTGATTTTGGGACGTGTTATCACGTTTTGAAATGTCATATATTTGTTTTGATGGAAGCAAACTAGCAACAATTTTGGAGCTATTGGATCCGAATGTTCGTTTGTTCTAGAACAGGACAACCCTTTGCTCATGATGGAATTTTACTTTTGTTATGCCTTATTTTGGTCTTATCGAAAATAGAGTTGGGTCCATGGCTGAGCAAAGTAAGGGGAGAGATGACAGGTGCGCTTATAGGGGAAATAATCAAGGCCATCCCATTTTGGATATATAAGCAAAGGCCATCTAACTTTTGGGTGAAAAAATTGGCTTTGGACCGAGAGCTCGAGCAACGATGACCTGACATCTACATTGATAGGCATCTTGGGTTTTTGTGTCCTGAGAAAGACAATAATGTACAGTGACCTAGCTATAGCCCAACACAGATCACCCCGCCAAGAGCCCATACGCTCTCATCGTTCGGAAGCCTCTAATGACGCTCAAAGGCATGGGCCTTCTCGTATCCCGACGAACTGGACATGAAAGGGACGGCTGAGATAGCAGGGCACGTACGCATATGCTTAAAAAATCCGGTCTCTAGGTTCAGATTGTCCTATCTCATGCCAAACTCTTGGTTCTACAAGCTGAGGGACATGAAAAGACCCGGCCCAACAAGCCAAAGAAGCAATGCAGCTACAAGATCCTCCAACTCCAAGAGATCATCAAGCCACTATTGCCATGGAACCACCACTCCCAAGCCTCTTCCATTATCACCGCGCCAATCCTACCTACTAATTAACAAAGCAAATACGACGGGAGAAGCTGCACCTCTCTCGTCTCCATCTCCCCAAAGGCAACACACATCCAGTTACCCAAAGATCATCATCAGTCACCAACATCGAGAAGCGCCACCGCCATATCGATGACGAATTTCACGACTTGCAACTACGTCAGATTCGCACTAGGCCAGCGTCAACTGAATCAAGAAGTGTTAACGGCACGATCACAAGTGACACGTGCCCAAGCTCACCGAGGGGTAGGAGGCTTAGTGGCTGTAGGGTTAGCACTACGTGCAACAGTCGCCGGAGAAGCGCCGCGAGGAGGAGCTTTGCTGGCGCGACGGACCCATACAGGGACTTCAGGGAGAGCATGTTGGAGATGACCGTCGAGAACAACATGGGTGTGACTGACGATTTGCCAGACCTCCTCAAGTGCTACCTGTCATTGAACTCAAGGGAGTACCATGGAGTAACCATGGAGGTGTTCAGCGGAATCTGGCTTCACATTACTGATGACAGTGCTGACGTGTGAGGAATGGTTCCAAGCTGTAAATCAAGTGTCGTTGGGATGTACATGCTTGTGATCAGTGAATAATGTATGTGCCGTATGAGTTTGTATGCTCGTGAGAAACTAGCAATAAAATTTGATCCAATTTGTACGCCCCATGATTCCATGAACAATTCGCTGTGTTGTTATACAACACTCCTTTAGAGTTGGGAACACCATGTTCATGACACAACCGATCGGGGCAAAGAGCGGGTTAGAGGAAAAGAAAATTTCATCTAGGGATATCTTTATCCTAGCTGAAGTCATCTTGAAGTGTTTGGATTGTTTGTCTTGAGTATGCATAATATGTGTCCCAGTGGCAATCATATTTCATTGTATCCATGATTTATTAAATTTTCTTTAAATAATATTATTTATAATTAGCAAGTATGTGACTTGTTTATGAAACTCCGTACTAAATTTGAATGATAATTCTAAATTAGTCCCTAGTCGGAATTCATGTAAGAACACATATGAATAATAGACTAGCATATGTATTGGTTGATGACCATGTTTCATAGGATATGGACATAGAGATGTCAAATCAATTATATGAGCACATGTTAGGGAACATGGGGTTGACTGACCCAACATGAGACACTGTGAGAACATTATTTTACTTATCATCAGTAGATCACATGCAATGTGTATGCTATGTCCTTTGACCTGAGATTGTCATATGTGTTTGAGATGTGTAATGACTTACTTAGAGATTGACAAATGTTACTCCGTAACTGGGTAGTTATAAAGGTTGCTTTCTTGTCTGTCATGAAGCATGTTGCGAGACATGGTCAATCGAGATGGGATTTGCCCCTCTCTGTAATAAGAGAGATATCTCTGGGCCCCTCGAGTGATTGGATCCAGAAATACATGGCCATGCTATTTAAGGTTAAAGAGTTAACCTAATAAAGGATTCCAAGACACGTGATCAAGAAAGAGCGGTCGAGCTCGAGCTTAAGCTTGACAAATATCGTTAGGCAAAGCGAATTGCATATATAACATTGTGAAGATTCGTCTGATATGATCTTTATATACGTTTGAGAGTTAGCACGTCCTGCTAGGGGCCGCTACCAATTAGTGACCGAGTAGGAGTACTCAGGTCATGTCTAAACGTGCGTGAACCTATAGGTTGCACACTTAAGGGGCTGGGGCCTAATTCGGATTTGGATCCAAGTTAGACTGGGCATTGAGTCCTAACGGGCCTCTGACGTAGAAGCTTATTATGGGGACATCTATATAAGGAGAGGGAGTGAACGTGTTAGGGTTAAGCCAATTCAGAATTCCCGAAACCTGGCCGTTACTCCTCCCACGCCCGCTCGAACCTAGTAATCCGGACGAGTGACGTTCATCCCTGAACGTGTGGAAACCTTGGAGACGTTGCAGCTGCGACGTTTGGACGAACTTTCTAAGAGAACCGTAAGGAGGAAAAGGCAGTATGACTACAGCTGCACCAATGATGCATCGATTCTACTTCCTCTACGGGTCTGCGCGTCTAGTGGTAACCTCGTGATCTATTACTACAGCAATTTGTGGTTTATGTGGTAGAATATTTTTATTTTACGCTAGTGTAGCCTACCCGTATCCCTTCACTTCCTCGAGAGGGCGTTGCAAGTGAACCAGCAAACAATCTGCCAATAAGGCAATAACCTTCAAAACGTTCGCCAGAATTAACCCTTTTCTGGATTTGTTTAGGGTTCTTGTTTTCCTTATTTCAATGGTCTGTTCAAAATTGGCCGTTTGGTCAGCTGTTAGAAGTGAAGTGTTGTGTGCGTATTTCCAAGGAGATATTTATAGATGTGCGAAAATGCAACACGAAGTCATGACAGCAGGTGTAACGTCTAAGAACATTTTGCTTAGTATTTTACAGAATCACATGCATTTTGTCATAATGTATCACAAAACCATAATTCTTGCACTTGCCATATATCTGAGAATTAAAACCCACTTGTCATGACACCTACGACTCTCTAACACCATTACGTACTGTGGAGGGAGGTATACCCACTTGTCATGATGCCTACGATTCCTAACACCATTACGTAATGTGGAAGAGGTATACTGAGTCCATGTGTATTGAAGTATAAATGCATCACCAACCAATTTACACAACAACTCGAACTAAAGAAAGGTGAGTAATGCATTTATACTTCAATACCCCTCCTAACGTCTAGACTCCTCTAGGCCTTAGAGACGGGATCGATGTATGCCGTAATTATTTTTATTAATAGTGTGTTAGCTGTATCTTCAACTCGAGACCTATTCGCTTTTGATATCATATTGAATTGCATACACCAACTAGTTCACCCAAAAGTTCAAGTTATTAAAAAAATATGGACAATATATTTTAACACTCGCCGACATGATCAGGTTCCATGCATGCCAGCTACAAGAGCATGCAGTGCTCCTGCCGCTGGCCCTTGTGTGCCTAAGACCCTGTACAATGCAGGTGCTTAAACAAGTGCCTCAGGAAAAAAAACTCGGTTTTTTGTGAGAGGTGCTTAGACAGGTGCTTAGGAAGGGCGACGGAAGCAAAGTTAAGCACCCGGTACTAGGCTGGTGCTTAGGGTGACACAGGTGACAGGTGCTTCAACCGGTGCCTAGTAAATAGTACTCCAAGAAGCACAAATAGTACTCCACACAATGCAGCGCTGCATTAGAGACAACAGGTGCTAGAGTAGGTGCTACACGAATATTAAAGTAACTTAAGCACCCATATGAAGCACTCTGCATTATAAGTCACATATTTTTTTGGGACGCAACGCTACTCTCTCTCTTTAAGCACTAGGTTATAAGCACCCTGCATTGTACATGGCCTAAGGCTGCAGTAACTTATGTTGGGCCAGATAGCTCTAGTGGGCTGGAACTAGACCCATCTAGCCAACTGCCCCAACTGGTGGGTTGGATCTGCCTCTGCGCGCACTCGACGCCTTGACCCAGGCCTCACATGCTGTGACATCCCGGTTTTATAATTAGGATTAATGTTAATGAATTTGAGCAAGAAATAAATTTTTGCTCTTGATTGCATCATATCATGCATGCATATAAAATTGCAACATAATAGAACCCTAAAGGGGCTTTTTTTTTGAGAAAAGGCTGGAATGTTTCATTGATGATCTTCCCCAAACAAGTCTTTACGTAACACGGGTACAACAAATTCCGGGGGAGCCTCAAGCCACGATTCAGAATTAATACTATTACAACCAGCTTTTGCTAACACATGAGCACAAACATTGGCCGTTCTACGGCACCAAACAACACGATACTCATCAGAACGCCTACATCTCGTTTTGATTTCCTGCACCAGCGTCGCATGAATCGAGCGGTCCAGCAAAGGATTTTGCAGCGTCGTCACCACCTCCCTGGAATCAAGCTCAAGTAGCAACCTGGAGATCCCCACCTGCTCAGCAAGAATGACGGCTTCACGAGCTGCTAGCGACTCAGCAAGTTCAGGCTCTCGCACAAAGGAGAACTTTACACTTCTTGACGCTACAAATACGCCGTCTTCTCGCCTGATAACAACGCCCCCACCTCCATCACCTGACTCTGGATTAATACTACCATGTGCATTAGCTTTAAACCATCCAGGCGGAGGCAAACACCAGCGCTCTGCAGGCTTATGCATTTCCTGGGGTGGGGCTGGATTTAAACCAGTCCACTCCTCGGCAAGCTGCTGAGTTCTCCTGGCCACCTTATTTGGGCTCTGCATTTGTTCTCCACGCGTAACAGCATTTCTTGCTTGCCAAAGCTCATAGAGCATAAATAAGAAAATACAGAATTTATCACCTTGCATAGCTTGAAGATTCAGCATCATCCAATCCTGAACATGATCAGCTTCTCTTTTCCTCTCATCCATCTTCGGCCATTGCAAATTGCATAAATCTTCCAAAATTTCCCAAGCCTCTCTCACAAAAGCACAACTCTAGAAACAGTGCGCAAAGGTTTCAACTCTGCAGCAATACGGACATCTTACATTGAATTTTACATTCCTGCGTTCATGCTCAGCACCCACTGCAATGCTTTGCTTGACCACTCTCCAAGCATGCATCTGAACCTCGCCTGGAACATTAGCATGCCAGATCTTCAACCATCCCCTATGAGCTCCGAGCACTGATGAGGTTATTCCTCTCTTATCAGCATTCACAATTAGATCTGCCATCTTCTTTGCATGATAAGCAGACCTAACCGTGAATAAACCATTCGAGGTCCAATTCCAAGCGATGAAGTCCTCTCCATCCCAGTCGCCAATTTTGATCTGTAGGATGTCATCCGCGTCTGTTTCGTGGAAAATCTCTCTAATTAGAGATTCATTCCACATCTTTGTTCCCAACAACAGGAGGTCAGACACCTTGCACACATCGGTCTCCATTCTCCTTCCCAAAGGATATCTGCACCCATTCCGAGGAATCCAGTTATCCTCCCATATCTTAAACATTTTCTCCATTAACTATCCTCCATGTAATTCCTTGCTTAAGCAACTTCCTTCCATGCAAAATTCTACGCCACGTTAGAGAAGCACTTCTGGGGAAACTGCAGAAAATCAGAGCGCCTGAAATAGCAAGCTTTCAGCACCCGAGCAGATAATGACTCAGGGCAAGTTAAAATTCTCCATCCCTGCCGAGCCAAGAGCGCTTGGTTAAAAACTTCCATGTCCCTTGAAGCCTACACCTCCCCATTTCTTTGACACCGAGAGCTTCTCCCAGCTAACCCAGTGCACCTTTCGCTGACCATTGCAAGAGCCCCACCAGAATTTTGCCATAACCGTAGTGAGCTGCTTACAAAGAAATTTTGTAAAGGAAAAACAGCTCATGGTGTATGCTGGTACAGCCTGTAGCACAGACTTCACAAGGATCACTTTTCCCGCTTTTGATAAACCCTGTCCCTTCCATCCTTGAACCTTATTCCACGCTCTTTCCACAATATGCTTAAAAGTGTTAAGATTATGCAACTTGGATCTATTGCACAGCCCAATAGGCATATATATAGTACAAGATGACTTGGAATACAAGACAAGAATAGAGTCCTATGGTAATAGGAATACAAAAGGTAAGCCCAATCCTACTATATCTCTAACACCCCCCCTCAAACTCATGGTGGATTAACAACACTGAGTTTGGAGAGGTAGAAGCTGTGCTGAACACGAGTCTGGGCCTTCATGAAGAAATCAGCCAACTAAAGCTCGGAAGGCACATACTGAAGAGCAACAACCTGATCCTGTACCTGTGACCGCATATAAGAAGCATCAACATCAATATGCTTGGTGAGCTCATGCTTCACTGGGTCTCTAGCAATACTGATGGCACCAGTACTGTCAGACAACAGAGGAGTCGGTGTAGTGAGAGAAATACTAAAATCCTCAAGTAGCCACCGTAACCAAGTAACCTCCGCTGTCAAAAATGCCATAGCACGCAACTCAGCCTCTGCACTCAAACGGAAAACTGCAGTCTGTTTCTTCGTCTTCCAAGCAATGAGAGAACCACCAAGGAAAACACAGTAAGCAGAAAGAGAGCGACGATCAGAGGGATTGCTAGCCCAAGTAGCATCCGAATATGCCTGAAGCTGTAACGGACTCGAGCGTGGAAAGAAAAGATGACGGGAGATAGTCCCACGAAGATATCGTAGAACCCGAAGAAGGTGACTGTAGTGAACCTGAGTAGGAGAAGAGATGAACTGACTCAGAATGTGAACTGGATAGGATATATTTGGATGAGTGACAGCAAGATAGACAAGACTCCCGACAAGGTGACGATAGCGAGTCGGATCAGAAAAAGGCTCACCATCAGAGGCACGAAGATGAACATTGAGCTCCATCGGAGTCTCAATGGTGCGCTGATCAGTAAGGGAAGCCCGATCAAGGAGATCGTGGATATATTTCTCTTGGGATATATAGAAACCATCAGAAGCAGATGTAACCTCAATCCCAAGGAAGTAGCGAAGAGGACCAAGATCAGACATAAGAAACTAATCACTAAGACGAGCCTTGACAAAGGCAATGTACTTAGAATCATCTCTGGTGATGATCATATCATCCACATACAAAAGAAGAAGAGTCCGACCACGAGACGAAGTGTGGACAAACAACGCAGGATCATGAGCACTAGCTGAGAAACCAGCAGCAGTAACCACAGAGGCGAAGCGCTCGAACCAAGCACAAGGGGCTTGCTTAAGGCCATAAAGAGAGCGACGAAGGTGACAAACCATGCCCTCAGGAACAGAATACCCAGGCGGGGGGTGCATGTAGACCTCCTCACACAACTCACCATTAAGAAAGGCATTCTTGACATCGAGCTGAGAGATAGACCAGTGGCGAGCAGAGGCCACGGCAAGAAGAGTGCAAACAGTGGTCATGTGCGCGACAGGAGCAAATGTCTCGTCATAGTCACGACCATGCTCCTGCTAAAAGCCACGCGCCACAAGACGAGCCTTGTAGCGCTCAAGAGAATCATCGGAGCAGGTCTTAACTTTATAGATCGACTTACAGGTGATGGGACGAACACGTGGAGGAAGAGAGACAAGATCCCACGTGCCGGTGCGCTCAAGAGCAGCAAGCTCCTCGGCCATCGCATGCTGCCATTCAGGATGAACAACAACATCACGGTAAGAAGTAGGCTCAGCAAGAGTAGCACCAACAAATCCAAAGCAGTCTGGAGGCGGAAGCGGGCGAGCGCGGAGGCCATACATAGGAGGGGGTGACGAATCCGGAGAAGATGAGTCACCCAGAGAAGATGACTCATCAGACGGAGATGGCCCAGAAGAAGGAGAAGGCACATCAGAAGGAGGCGCAACATGAGATCGGTGTGTGTAGACAAAAGGATAGGACGAAAGAGGAGAAGGTGCAGGTGGATCTGTAGGAGATGATAGTGGAGAAGAGTCGACAACAGGAGTAGGTGGAGACTCAGGAGGAGGTGGAGACTCGGTGGGACGGGTGGAAGAAGGCACAACAGTGATCGGTGTATCAGGAAAGGTCAGAAAAGACAGAGACTCAACAGGGGAAGTCGAAGGAGAAGCTGGACGCGGAAAGAAAGGACGGGATTCATCGAAGGTTACATCTCAAGAAACCCGCATACGATGAGCAGTGGGATCCCAACACCGATAGCCCTTATGCTCCGGACTATATCCTAAAAAGATACACTCAACAGACTGAGCAGTCAATTTGGTGCGCTCGCGGGGAGCTAAAGAACATAGCAAACGCATCCAAACAGACAAAGCATAGAGTAGTCAGGAAGAGAACCAGAAAGACGCTCAACGGGAATCCCACCCTAAAGGGCAGAAGAGGGCTGAATATTAATAAGATATGTGGCAGTAGAAACAGCCTCAGCCCAAATGTGAGGTGGAATAGAAGCGGCAATCATGAGCGCACGAGCAGTCTCAAGAAGGTGACGATGCTTACGCTGAGCAACACCATTCTGAGCATGAGCACCAGGACAAGAGAACTGAGCAAGAGTGCCCTGCTCAGCAAGAAAACCACGAAGATGACGAGAAATATACTCGCCAGCAGAATCAGCACGAAAGACACGAATGGGGGTGGAGAACTGGGTACGAACCATGGTGGCAAACTGTCTATAGATGGAGAGAACCTCACTACGAGAAGACATAAAATATATCCAAGTGTGGCGAGAAAAATCATCTATAAAGATAATATAGTATCGATGACCCCCTTTCGAAACGAAGGGAGCCGGACCCTATACATCCGAGTGAACAAGATCAAAAGGACGCTGAGACACGGACTCACTATGAGGATAAGGTAACTGAATTTGTTTACCAAGCTTACAACCCTGACAATCTAAAGACACGTCGCCTGAGACAGACCCCAGAAGACCACGACGAACTAACGACGATAGACGCGATCCACACAGATGGCCAAGACGGTGATGCCACTGCTGGAAGGAACCGGTGGACGGGCGAACAAAGGCGGAGAGACTGGTAGCGGCGGCAGCAGAGGGAAGGCGAAGCCAGTCAAGCTCCCAAAGACGCTGGGAATCAAGGCGGCGAGGGCCAGAACCAACCAAAACACCCGTCTGACGATCCTGAACACAACAAGAATCAAAGTCGAGAGTAACCCGACAACCAAGATTAGTAATTTGTCCAGCAGAAAGAAGCTGCATGGTAAGACGAGGCACATGAGCAACAGAAGGAACATGAAATAAAGAAGTGCGAAGAGTGCCTCGACTAGAAATAGGAAGAGAAGTACCATCAGCAGTAAGGACATGGACAGGAGAATCAAGAGGTCGAAGGGAAGATAGAGTGGAGGAATCAGAAGTCATATGAAAAGATGCTCCTGAATCAAGAATCCACGGGGAAGTACCTGACTGTGTAGGGGGTGGTTTCTCAATGCTGGAAGAGGGAGTAGCAGAACCTGCAGAACCTGTCACAGCGAGTAGACGTCGAAGCCGTGCAATCTCCTGCTTAGTGAACGAGGTGGCAGAAGTCGAAGCAGCTGAAGGAGTCGAGGAAGAAGGTCCAGTGCCCGGAGAGGAGCGACGTGCAAGGTGACGCTTCTTCCGAAAACAAGTAGACTCAATACGGCCAGCCTTATCACAGTAGGTGCAATGAGGACGGCCACCACCCGAGGAAGAATGACCACCACCACCTGTGGAGGCCGCTGGAGGAGACGAAGTGCGGAGGCGTGAAGTAGTCGATGCAGGAGTCGGTGTAGCCAGTGGACGAACAGCAAGCACGGAGGAAAGTGGCAGTAGACCAGAGCCACGCAGGCGAGGCTCCTCCGCACGGATCTCTGTAAGCACCTCCAGAAGAGAGACGCGAGGCTGACGGGCAAGAAGCTGGGCACGACGCGACTCAAACTCAGGACGAAGCCACGTTAAGAACTCGTACATGCGCAAGAACTCGCGGTCAGCACGAGCATCCTGACAGCACTGACAAGAGCCACAACCAGGACGGCGAAGGGAATCCAGCTGGCGCCAAACAGCAGAACTCTAAGCATAGAACTCATCAACCATGGCATCACCCTGCTAGAGAGAGTGCTCCTGGTGAACCACGGACAGGAACAGAGCGTCGCCAGAGGGCTCATAACGCTGACGAAGGTGAGTCCACATCTGGGAGGCCGTAGAGAATCCCACAACCTCAGAAGAAAACTGAGGCTGAAGACTGGCGACAAGAACAGCAGCAGCACGAGCATCATCATCAAACCACTGAGTGTACTCAGTCAGCAGAGCACCGTAGGAATCCAGAGCCTCCTGATAAGCGGTGACAGCCGCATCATAGGCAGCGCATTCAGCATCAGTAGGTCGAGCACCAAGCTTAGGCTCCACCGGCGCCACAGGACAGGCCGGACACGGAACATCGCCTGAGAGGTCGCCCCAGAGACGAAGACCACGCATGTGGATGCGCATATGGGAGACAAAGTCTGTGAAATTGACCCCATCAAAAATCACCGGGAAGCGAGGGAGAGAAACGGTGTCCGACGAAGACATTGTACTTTTTTCTTTTTTTCTTTTTTTTAATCTATATCTGCCGGCCGCTTAAAACAGAGCGAGCCAAGTAGACACGGGCAGCGCGGGGCTCCTGGAGAGGGGCGACGGCAGCGCACAAGGAGAGCCCTCCGGGAGCCGGCCGGCCGGCAGACGTCAGCGAGCAGCCGGCGGCCGGCCTGGACGGCGGCGGACCGGCGAGGCGAGGCCGGGGAGGCGGCCCGAGCCGGCGGCTGTGGGTGGCTTGAGCCGGCGGTGGAGGGCGAGGCGAGGCGGGGGAACTGGTGGTGGGCGGCGGCGCAGGCGGTGGGCGACGCCCAGAGGAGCGCCGGCCCGACCTCAGCCAGCGGCGGAACCGGGGAGGCCGGCAGGCGACCGGGGCGGCGAGGCCGGCGGGCGGGAGAGGCCGGCGGACGGACGGCCGGGGCGGGAGAGGCCAACGGAGGGGCGGCCGAGGCAGGGGAGGCCGGCAGGCGACCGAGGCGGCGGGGCCAACGAGCGGGAGAGACCGGCGGACGGGCGATCGGGGTGGGAGAGGCCGACGGAGGGGCGGCCGGGGCAGGGGAGGCCGGCGGACGGGGAGGCCGACGGGCGGCCAGGAAGGAGCGAAGGCGGCGCGGAGACGCGCGGGGAGCAGGGTGGCAGAGGATCGAAGCGTGAGTTGCAGCACGCGGTGGAAAAAAAACTAGAGCTCTGATACCATGTTAAGATTATGCAACTTGGATCTATTGCACAGCCCAATAGGCATATATATATAGTACAAGATGACTTGAAATACAAGGCAAGAATAGAGTCCTATGGTAATAGGAATACAAAAGGTAAGCCCAATCCTACTATATCTCTAACAAAAAGCTCCATTTTTTTATTTTCCCACCATTGTTGGAAGGCCCAAGTATTTTTCATTTAAAGCTTCAGCGCTGATGCCAATGATAGTCTTGAGCCCCTCCTTTGAGTCTTCTTCTACCCCAGGCCCGAAGAAGATTGAAGATTTCTGTAAGTTCACCTTCTGCCCTGAGCTCAGCTCATATCTGTGTAAAACTGACCTGAGAGCCATAAGGTTCTCCTGTGACACTTTAAGAAACACAAAGCTATCATCAGCAAAAAGCAGGTGAGTAATGTGTGGCCCATTTCTTCCAAATTTAATTCCATTAATCCTTTTCTCTTGTTCTTTCCGAAGTAAGCCCGAAAAACCTTCCGCACACAGGATAAAAAGGTAGGGAGAGATCGGGTCTCCCTGCCTTAGGCCTCGAGATTGATAGAAGCTTTCTAAACAGTTTCCATTCAGCTTTACTTTAAACCGAACTGATCTCACACACCTCATAACCATTTATGTCCACCTTTCTGAGAATCCCATCCAGAGCAAGGCATTCTGCAGATACTCCCACTCCACCCTGTCATACGCCTTCATCATGTCAAGTTTTACTGCACAAAGATTTTTCATCCGGTTCCAGCTCCTTATTGAGTGAAGGCACTCATATGCAATGAAGACGTTGTCAGTGATGAGGCGCTCCGGCACAAAAGCACTCTGCTCCTCTGAGATTAAGAAAGGTAAAACCTTTTTTAATCTGTTTGCTAGCACTTTTGAGGCCAACTTGTACAACACATTACATAGGATAATTGGCCTGAACTAAGAAAGATGTTCAGGCCCAGGGATCTTTGGAATCAGCACTAGGGTGGTATCGTTCAGTTCTTGTGGGTGCTCATTTCCTTCCAAGAAACCGCTTACTACTTCACAAACCTCCCTCCCTATAAGGTCCCAATGTTTCTGGTAAAAAAGAGCCGAGAGACCATCTGGACCAGGGGCTTTTGTTGGCCCCATTTGGGATAGAGCTAAGAAGATTTCATCATCAGTAATACCTGCATCTAGCTCCACCAACATCTCATCAGAAACAAAAGAATTAATAGAACTAAGCACCTGGTCCATACCATCCACACCCTCAGAAGTATACAGCATCTTAAAAAACTCCATCGCTAGCTTTCTCATCTCCTCCTCTGTTGTACATCTTCTACCATGAGGAGAAAATAAATATCTCACTGTATTTTTCCTCAAGCGATGGGTAGCACGAGCCTGGAAGTATTTTATATTCCGATCTCCCGCTCTAAGCCATTCCTGCCTTGATCTCTGCCTATACATTATCTCCTCTCTTTCAAATATCTCATGCAGGCTATCCTCAATTGATTTAATCTCACCTGTGTTGTCTTCATACAGGCTTCTCTCCTTCGCGTCAGCAAGCTGCATCCTGAGTTTTTTTATTTCTCCCCGGACTGACCCAAAAACTTCTCTACTCCACATCTGCATACACTTTGAGACTTGCTGCAGTCTGCCCCAAAGGCCCCCCGTCCCTGGCCGCCCATAGTCACTTCTCTCCCATGCCTCCTTTACCATTATAGGATAATATTCATGTCTTCCCCACATCTCTTCATATTGGAAGGATCCAGATCGAGGCTTACTGCTTACATTTCTAGAAAGAGCAAACTCTATGAGAAGAGCCATATGATCAGATCCTTCAGTGGCAATATGCTGAACTGAAATATCTTGAAACAATTCAAATAATTCAGCATTGCCAAAGGCTCTGTCTAGCCTTACTTGGACATTTTCCTGGTTTTCCCTCCCATTATTCCAAGTGAAAGGATAACCAGAGAACCCAAGATCGTGCAATCCACAAACCTCCACACATTCTCTGAACCTGTCCATCTGCGCTGCACTTCTGTCATTCGGTCCCAACTGTTCTGAGGCTCTCAGGATTTCATTAAAATCTCTTGTGCAAAGCCAAGGTAGATCAGATTGTGACCTCAAGTATCGCAGAATGCTCCAAATTTTGTCTCGGAATTCTGTGCGCGGTTCCCCATATATTCTAGTGAAACGCCATTTTCTTCCCTCCTCCTGAATATAAATCTCCATATGGTATTGAGAATATGGTTTGAACTCCATAGAAATTCCATCTCTCCACCAGAGAGCTAGACAATCTCCTCTTCCTTTACAATCCACCATTGCACCATTTGTAAAATCCAATCTCCATCTTATTTTCTCCATTGCCTACGCCCTCTTTTTGGTTTCAGAGAGGAACACCAGGCTGGGGTTGAGGGATCTCACCAGGTCCCTCAGCTCTCCAACTGTCGGGGTCAACCCCAAACCCCGACAGTTCCATACTAAGATTTTCATGGCTCTCTGCGGGCCTGCTCCACACTGGCAGGCCCGCCGCTATAGAAGTCTGGTGCTCATCTAAAACTTCTTCAGATATCTTCTGTCTTTTAGCTACCTTCTCTCCTGCAGGCTCTCCCGCCTCCCCCACAGTCACCACTCCCTCATGCTGCACAGGAATCCACATCTTCCTTACATTCCTTTTTTTTGTCATTGGAGACTTCATCTCCTTCTCACCTTCCCCTATGTTGCTGGTTTTTCATGACCGAGGCTTCTTCACGTATTTGCGTTTGCCACTGCTGCTGCCCCCACTCACATTGGCCACATTTTTCTTCCCTGTAGCACACCTTTTCCTTTGCCTTTCTCTGCTGTTGCTGTGCACTAGCTTGCATATCACCTTTCTTCAAAGGACTGGTCACCTCTCCTTCCCCTTTTCTTCTCCCCTCTTCATTCAAAACAGAACTGGAGACAAACAGCGGTCTATGAGGTGGAAGATCCCAAACAACTGCACTCCCTCTAATTACGGATTCTGAGGAGTAAGATCTGCTTCCCAGGCTGCTCGAGACACTCTGTTTTGAAGAGATATAAGAGTTCCTTGATTTCTTTGGTGAAACACACAGCCAACCACCCCATTCTTTCTTCTTCCCTCCCTCTGATGCACAACCCCTATTTCTATGGAAGAGCTTTCCACAGCTGAAGCAAAAGTGTGGGATTTTCTCATATCTCACTTCATACCAAACCCCCACTTTATCTTTTGGGCTACTTTTAACATTCACAGCTCGCACCAGAGGTTCATCAATCGGCAGCTCCACTCGAACACGCAATACTTCCCCCCAAACCTTCCCTTCTTCATCAGCATCAATCCCTACCACCTTGCCCAGCCAGCCACCCAGAATCTCCCCATACTTCATGTTCATCATATTTGGTGGGACATCCAAGAACTGCACCCACACTGAAAGGGATTTGAAGCTCACCTCCGAAGGTCTAACATGGCCTTCCAATTCCTTCAACCCAATGTCACTGAACTCAAACTGCCAGGGACCATTTGCCACAACATGCTTCCAATCTCCTTCGGTGGCTAGCTGCACAATAAATTTGTTCGCTCCCAGGTGCCTGAACGAAGCCGGTTTATGCAACCCCCGCGCCTTGGACATGCAGCGCTCCAGCGCCGCTGCATTGACCTGCCGCTCCGCCAGCACCAGCCCCACTAGGCTCCACTTCGGACTCACTTCCAGATCCACCTTCAAGTCTTCTATTACCAACCCCGACGCCTCCTTCTCCGTCAGCTTCATCCCTCTCAGCCTCACCAAGATTTTCCTCACTTCCTCACCGGATCCAGATGGCGAGTCCTCTGCCTCTGCCATCAAGCTTCGAAAGCCACCTCCCTTGCCCGGAGCAACGAAAAAACCTCAGCCACCCCCGCCTCCCGCCGGGACCGCCGCCTCCCCCTCGACGTCCCGAAGACCAACCGCCCGCGAATGCCGAATCAACGCCACCCAACGCCGGCGAAAACCCTAGAATTGCCCCAAGTCGCCTTCTGGAGGGAACTAGTTCTTTCCAAAAATGTGGTGGGACCCGACTTCTAAAGGGACTAAGTTAATAAGTAATTAAATAATACAACTAAAGATTATGAACCATGAGTTCTAATAAATTTTCTTTTAGTTATCAACAAACCAAAAATCACGTATAAATACTTCTAGAGTTCTTGAGCTAAGTTTTATATGTGGCTTAACTCAAGTGATGAATAGTAGTAATTACTATTTCAATAAGAATAACAGCTAATGATATATTAATAAAGATAATTAGAGAGTGTATATGTGCAATTTATTTGCATGGAACTTTTGTGAATGATCTTTCCTTGGTCTTATCCACTTGTGCGTATCTGTTCCATTTTCTGCTACCAACTCGCCACTATCTGCCACCCCATCAAGGCCACCTCCAGGTTAGTACTGATGAGTCACAGCAGCAAGTGAACACACCCAGTGTAGTAAGCTACATCTAAGCTTATCTCCTGGAGTTATAACTGCAAACAATCAACTTTAGACAGCTACAACTGTTGCTGTCGATGGGAAAGCTCCCAGCACACCACATTCCCATGAGAAGGAGGCACTAGCGTCCCATAAGTATAGCTGTGTATATTTGGAGCTTTAAGACCACCTGAACCATGAGCACCAAGAGGAAAGGGGAGGAGGGAAAAACGTTCCTCCTTGCTGCCATTAGAGCTTCTGGAAAACCACATCTTCTCCGTTTTCCTGCTTTCTCTAGTGAAACCATCTGTTCTGCTGTTCGTAGGAGCCAAGCTCAGCACACAGAAGGGGAAAAAGAGAGACACACACACAACACATACAAGTATTGAAGAACACCAAGGAGATGAAGAGAAGGCCACCATCAAGAGATGTTGAAGAGAAGCATGACCACCATGGGAGCAAGAAGGAAAGCTTCCAACCCCAGGAAGAAGAAGAAAAGCAAGAAGACCACCATAGCCATGAGACTATCTCAAGGTATAAAAATACCTTGCCAAGCCACTTATATTTTTGCTGCACCTGTTCCATCCATCTAAATCTTCTCAATTTTTTTTACCACAGCCTCTCTGATGTATTAGGAATCATATAGAAAAGTTTCAGATTTTTCTGGATAGTTTAACCATAAGAATGAATTTTGAAATGATTAAAAGGCATAAAAACCAGTACTGTAATTAACCCTTTGGAGCATCATCCAGTATGAGAAAGTCATGAAACTTCATATTTAAGCTTTATATGCTATTGCTCACATACTATAAGTTTCCTTTTTTGTGGAAAATTATAATGCACTTGTAGTTTAAACCCAAATATGGGCCAGAACTGCAATCTAACTTTTTGAAAATAAATCATATAATAATATGGAGATATTTTATGCGGTTAAAATTGTCCCAATGAGCCATATAAAAATTCAGAAAATGTTTAAAGCATATTTGAATCAGTTTTAAATTCAAAAACAAAAAGATGGGATGAAAACAGAAATTAAAAAATAGATAAAGATAAAGATAAAACAACCTCCGGCTGGGCCAAAACTCGGTCCAGCCCATTGGCCGGCCCAGCTGAGGCACACCAGCGCGCTTGCACCCAAAGGAGATGTCGATGGGCGGGCCCGCCTGTCAGGTCGTCGTCTACCTCGAGCAGGTGCGTGGCACACACACCAATGCCGCAACCACCTCCTGCTCGCCGCCTCTTTGGCCATCTCGACCTCCGCCACCTCGCCATCTTGATCGCCATGTCACGTCACGCTCAACTAACCCATTGGCATCGCGATTCATGCACCAGGGACGTCAACACTGAGCTCAATACTCATCTCTGCCGTCCGCCCCTTTTGCTATCGCTATCACAGTCATCCTTATCTCAAATTGACTGCAGGGATAGACACGCCTCACCTCATTCTACCTTCTCACACAAACCTCACCCCTTCTCTTCCTCTGTATCTCTCGGAACACGAGCGACGTATGGTGCTCCGCAGTGAGCACCTCACCGCCAACACTGTGACTGGAGCCATCCCCTTAATGTACCGCCTTGCTAAATCGATCTGCCTCGCCTTGAAGAGCAACCCTACCAAAGAATGGTCCAGGGAAGCCATGAATCATCGGATCCATGTTCGTCTTCTCCAAGTCCTGTCGGGATCCACCACGCTTGCCCATCTATCCCATGAGCTTCAGTTCTTTCCTTCATCTTCTATCGCTTCCTCTTGTTGTGTTGATACTCGCTTTCCCTTTGTGCAAGCTCAGGAGCCCTGTCGAGCTCCACCATTCGCTACTGCTAGTGATAACCACACTGTCGAGCCTCTCTATCATTGCCGAGCCTTCCAAAGCATTTCTGGTGAGCTCCTCTCTTTCCTAGCCATCCCCGAGCACGTGCGAGTCCTCAGTACGTATTTTCACCGAGTGCCACTACCATCCGCCACTGGAGCTCGTCACTGATGATGCTCCGGTGATCCCCCAGCCACCGCACCACCGCGGATGAATGCAATGTTGTGCTTGGGGAACCAAAGCATGCAAGCGCGGTTGCTGGAAGCCTCTGTAGCACGAGATCCCTCTCAACAGAGTTCCCGTGAGACACCACCGGCATTCAGCCACCGGTGAGACTGTTACGGTTAACTCATAGTCAATCTATGATATGCGGGCCCCAGCCGATTAAGTTAAACCGAACCGTTACCTCATAGATGAGCCACTGATCAGTGGACCCGCTTTAAATAACATATGGTATAATTGTTCACTTGAGGTGAGTCATTGACATGTGGGTCCAGAGGCCCAGTAGACCGGTCAAAGTTGACCTAGTCTTCTCTGACGTCGAACCCACCTGTCATTCTCTGTTGCTAGTTTAACATTGGGTATAAAAAGTATTTTCCTATAACTTTAATTCAAAATGTTTATCATAAATTCTAGAAAGGCTTTTTAAATGATTTAAAGCTTTGAAAAATAATATCTAATTCATATTAAATCAGAAAAATATGAATAATATACCAAAATCTTTTAAAAAAAGAATGTTATCTATTCATACCATTTTCATGCATGTTTGAATGGTAGATAAAATGAAAATGGTTTAACAAGTGAAGCTAACTATTTTCCTCTCATCTGAGATTCTTCGAAATGCAATATTTTAAGCGTCCGGACTCTGATTAACTTGATATCACTTGCATTAATCTTCATTTAAAGGTAGCATGTCATGACATGCATTTCATATCATCAAGATGATGTTAAATCATTACTAATAAATATTATATTGCTTTTTCGTTGTTTCTACTTCTTCCGGGTAGACACCGGAGTTGATGTGAGCTACAAACAACATCCTGAGAAGATCCAGGACTATGCACAGCAAGGCAAGCAGCCCTCCTTCGACCATGTTGATAATTCCTATTATTTACAAAGTTATTATTTGTGTTCAACTTGATATCGCATGCGTTCAACTTCTACCTTATCGATAGATAGTTAATTTCCTATTTTTGCATGGATCCTCCTTGTAACCTAAACTGCCATGTTAATCCATTCCATCGTAGCATGATTAAGTTTAATTGAATCCTTGGCAACTAATTATATCAATATTGCATGCTTAGGTCTGCTTAGACTTGTAAGTCATTGTTCTTCGGATAGTCCGATGAATTCGTACATCATGGATGAGTTAAGTGTGGTATTGTTTAGAGATTACTGGGAAGTAACTAAAGAACTTTCCTAATAATCATTGGGCTTAGACGAGAGGCCATGGTTGGGACATGGTGGGTTGTCTCTTCTTCCCGCAAGATCGATTTTGATGTATATTAATCCAAGATTTGTGTACTTCTACACTAATGGATTATGGGGTCATCCACGACTAAATAATTTGACTATACCTAATATATGAGTTGCATTAGTTTGCCGTTTTCATTTGTCATTTGGGTGAAGAAGGATATGATATGATGTGATATCTCAATATAAGGTGTGAACATATAGTGTCCAGGAGACTGTGGATTTATCTCGGTTCACAACTTATGGGAGCATGTCAGAGTTAACGGTCAGACTGGTGTACATGGAATGGCCCATAAGAGTGGCTCATATCAAAGTTGAAAGCATTGTAACGATCGTGTTCGATCACCCTCCACGAGCACACCTTGGGAAGTGTGTTAAACCGGTGGCATTAGGAGTTGATCGATACGTGTAGGTAAAGATGTACACCCCTACAAGGTTAGAACTATTCGAATAGCCGTGTTCGTGGTTATTGATAACTTGGTGATTACCTGTGTCGAATTAGACAACTTCAACGTTACTCTAAAATTTGTCAACTTTAGTTAGAGACGTTAGTGGTTATTTCCTCCCGAGTGGTTGAGGAAGAGTCGGTTAATCTTAAGTTGATGGTGACGGAAGTTTTGGACTAGTCTTGGAAGAACACTCGCTTATCCTCTTATAGACTGCTTTGGTAGTCGATTTACATTTATCTAGAGTAATGAAAAGTAGAAATTGGCTTTATGCAAAACAGTTCACGGATATCCTTCTTTGATACCTTGTGCATCTATTTTTACTTTCCCCCCAAGTCTTGCAGAGTACAATTTTTGTACTCATCTTGCTGTTATTATGATTGAAATGTCCACTCAGTTGGTTTCTGTGGGAAGAATCAACTAGGACAACACATCGGCTTAGGGATTCCTAGGTTTTGATCCGGGAAAATGATTGTATCACTCTGATATTCTTTTAAAGCCATCTTATAGCGTTAACCTTGCAACTATTTAAGTTGTCATTATACTTTTGTTGTCTTCGTACTTGTTCATTCGACCATGTGTGCATCCATTTGTTAAACTTGCTCTTTCTAAGAGCTAATTAGTATTGAAGTTTACTATAGAGTGCTATAGAGCTATCTTGTGATACCTGCTGTTTCCAACATGCTTCCTGTGTTTTGTGTGTATGACTATAAGGTGCATGAAGCATGTAGGGGTTTGGAATTCATTATGTGAAACTGTCAACTATGATCACTGATGTGAAGAGACTCTCTAACTGAGAGTTTAAGAACTATATCAACTCCAACCGTGCATTAATTTTGTCAGGATGAGTCTAGGGTTGATGTTCGGGTACAGAAAGGTAAGACTGTGGAGACTATATCACTCTACTCGAGCTGATGCATCCATTTGCCGACTTGAGGTTAGGGTTGATGTCTCGAACTCTTCAAGGCCATATTACTCTACTTCTCTTAAAGATATTTATATCTCAACGACTAACGTCAAGGTTGACGCATGCACTTGTACAATATTGTAATTGAGGTTTTGCATCTTAAATTTTGGGTCCGGACACACAATGGCCTCGTCTCCAATGCCTGCCATCCCGGCTGGTGGGTAAGGCCAGCCCTCGTGCACATCTGCTCCAATGCCTGCCGCTTTGGCTGGTGGGCTGGGTCAACTCTCATGCGCATCTAGCGGGATGGGCTAGGCAAAGTGCATGTCTTTGCCGGTTCCATCTAGTACGCTAGTTCCATAGTAGCATCGCACCATGCAAAGCAGGCTCTAGAACAGTATTCAGTAGAACACTGTTTCACAGATGACACGTTCCCATATCCATCACAGCACTGGGTGTTACTTCTCTATGGCAGTGATGAGGTTCCCAAGGATCTCGGCAACTATGCTAAGGCTACTCAATATTCTCAGTGGCACACGACAATGGATGAGGAGTTTGGTGCATGTCTCAAAAATCAAACTTGACGACTTGTTTCTCATCGTAAAGGGGTGAATGTAATTGACCGCTGATGGGTGTTTAAGGTCAAGCAACACGCTGATGGTTCTATGGATAGGTTCTGACGATGAATAGTATAGTATCCCGTATATTAGGAAGTATCTAATATACGATTCCCTGGATTACCGAAGTATACCCCATATCCGGTAAGGATCCCAGGATGATAAGGTAACCTCTAAGAAGGAGAAAAGATATCCCTTAAACTAGGAAGTTCATCCCGATGTTTAAGGAAGTCAGAGTCCTACTCGGACGTAAGTCCATGTACGGTACGACTAGATGAACCCCTTATAAAGGGTCAGCAGTCCCATAGGGGAGGGACAAGTCAGGTTAGATCAACAATGAGGGTTAGATCCAGAAGGCTAATCCAGATCCTGAAGCCCCATCACCTCGAAGGAGTCGAGAGTAGTGGAATTAGCCAGATTAGTCTACGATTAGGCCTAGGATAGCCACTAACTTCCAGATTCCCTTGTAAGACATTTCTCCATCAAATATATACGAACAAGACGTAGGGTTGTTATCCTGAGGGAGGCCCGAACCTGTATAAAAAGGGCGTTTTCCTTGCCATTATACCTCTGGCCTTGTGCCCTAGCGGTCCGTACCCCTCATACATACACATTCCACGAATACTGTAAGATCGGCGGTTTACTGATCGTCGACAGATGGCGCCGACCGTGGGGACCTCTCCGCTCAAGCCGTCCAGGAAGAATCAATGTCGGCAAGACGTGCAACTTCTCGCGATCAGTCCGCAATCCTGATTGCACAGCCCTCCCCGGTGCAACCCGAGGAGGAAGAAGCAAGTTCGACAGGAAATACGATCGTCGTTACGCACCATACCGGGTATTTGGACCAGGGCTTCTACGACAACTTCGGCCCAATGGACCCATACCCGGTAACAGATCGTGTAGATTATGGAGAATACGCCCCTAACGAGAACTCGGACAGCGACGCAGATCGCTTCCAGACCCAAGTGCGCCAGGGCCTTTGAAGGGAGATTGGTATCAGTCGACAATCTCCAGGCAGGAGCGGCCCAGCCCAATGTCTGGCTTATCGCCTGCACTCTCTGATCGACCATACGATCAAGAACCCGCTCACATCGTACCCAATAAGGACGACGTGATGGAGTGGAGCCAAACCCCATCTAATCCAAGCTCTCGAGTAGTTCTCGCAATCGAAGGTGATCGCGAAGAGCTCGAGAGACAAGATCAAGATGGGAGTCCTCGACGCCGCAGCCCGATAGCTACTCCCCAGGGGAACGTGATTAGGCCAACAGGAGCAGAAAGGACACCTCCAGGGACAGAGGAATACGTGTCCCGGACCGCTCGAAGACTTGCCGAGGCACGTAATCTGCTATCAAGACCACCGGTAGTAGACCTACCAACGCCAGAAGGACGGCAGTGGCTACAACAGCTGGGGGCTGAAATACAGCAGGCCCAAGCTCAAGCCGAACCTTCTCGGGCACGGTCCGTGGCACGTAGCTCCACCAAGAGGAACACCCCTCGCCCATAGGAGGAGTCAGACGGGGAAAGACGTCATCCCAGCAACCAGTCTCAACAGGGGCAACCACGCATCGACCTACGCGACCAGATCAACGAATGCCGGAGCCAGAGGCACCAGCAAGATCGATCTCCCCCATGACGAGATCAACGACCTCACGCCAACACTCGAGGATGGTCTCCGACCCCGAATAGCGGCGAGGTCGCGCCTTATCAGAGAACCTTCCACGGATGCCAAGCGCTATCCCAAGAACTCCGACATGTGCGCTGGCCCTCTCGCTTCAAGCCCGAAGCCTTGGAGTCTTACGATGGCTCTATGTTCGCACACGAACACGTCACCGTGTACCCCCAACGCCGAGCGCGATGCGCAGGACACGGAGCCGGGGGAGACTCGCCGGGAGCGCGATACGCAAGACACGCCGGCGAGTGCTTTTGGGAACCCGAAACCCCACACCCCCGGGAGGGACCCCGTCAGGGAGTGCGGCGGCTATGGGCTGCTCTGAGTCGGCCTGACCGCCCTCAGAGCTTCGAGGTTCGCTGCCGTTGAACACGAAGAACAGTGAAGAACGAAAAGCATAAAACAAGGATGAGAAGAAAATAGTAGATGAAAAGATAATAGATTGATTGTTTCGATTGTGTGTTGTTCTCAATCGGCCATATACCCTTCATATTTATAGGGTACGCCCGGTCTTAGGGTTGGAATACAACTTTGTATCGTACATGATATAGCTTTCCATATAAACAAAGATTGCTTCCCTAATCTGATAATCTTGCCTGCCGTAATCAAGAATCCATCTCGCACACGAGATGTCTTTCCTAATCTGATCAACTTAACCGCCGCGATCTGGACTCCGCCTTGTATACGAGATATCCTTCCATATCAACCGGGAGTCTTTCCAAATCTCATACTTTCCTTTAAACGTCATGATCAGCTACTGTTCCTTGTATCCCAAGTCAGGGTTCCTGGCACCAGAAAAGACTTCACAACAAACGACTCGATGCCTTGACCCACCTGCGGGATAATTCGGGAGCATCACGACTCGGACGAGTTAGCACCGTTGGAACTCGAATGTGCTACTTATAACCCGACTCGGACCTACTCGTGACCGTGAATGCTCGGGGACGCGAGTACTCGGGGACACGAGTGCTCGGGAACGCAAGTACTCGGGAACGGAGGAACTCAGGAACACGAGTGCTCAGGAATGAGTACTCGAGAACACGGGAACTCGAGTGCTTGGGGAATGAGTACCCGGGGATACGAGAACTCGAGATCCAGTACTTGGTTACATTCGGCACCCGGGGCACTACCCGGGGACCGGGATCCTTTGCGAGCACCTCTGTACTCGGGGACACCACAAGCCGCTCAGCGAAAGCCACGACTTGGTAACACTGTGAAATACGTGGCGCACCGGGCTACTCGGGGTTCTGCCAAATTACGTCATCAACACACGCCCCCCTGTTTTCGGTATAAAGATGTGTTTTTACCGAAAACATCGTGACAATTTCTTAGGACGATGTCATTAACTTTCACCGGCCATTTTTCTCTGACTTAAGGCGATATAGTATATCAGCTATAACACTTGTTTAAGCTTCCTGCCACACGCTCGGGTGGAACTTCTTCAGGTATTTGCCATTGAGAGCTCGCGGTAGTAATGTACCCTGCACAGATTCCACTAGGTATGAATTCCCAGGAACCACTCTTGCAACTCTGAAAGGACCTTCCCAACTCGGCGACCACTTTCCAAACTTGTTATCCTTTGAGCCGACTGGTAAGATTACCTTCCATACTAAGTCGCCGACTTGAAAGCTCTTCAACTTGTCCTTCTTATTGTACGCTCTTGCTACTCTCAGCTTATCCCTTTCTATAGCCTTTAATGCATCCAAGCATTTATCGGCGACTTCATCAAGACTATCCATCATCAAATTATAAAAGTTGACTGCCGATAAGTCATTCTGTTTGGCTAATCTTAAAGTACTCAGATTTACCTCTACGGGTAAAACGGCATCTTGTCCATACACGAGTTCATAGGGAGTCAATCTTTGTAGCACTGTGTCTTGAAATTCTATGTGCCCACAACGCCTCGGACAACACCTCATGCCATCTCCTCGGATTATCTTCGATCTTCTTCTTGATAAGCTTGATCAACACCTTGTTGTTGGACTCGGCTTGTCCATTGGCTTGGGCATAATATGGAGAGGAATTGAGCAACTTTATTTTATAAGACTCGACAAACTCCTTTACTTGTCCCGCCATAAAAGAGGTACCTTGATCCGTAGTCAGTTTGAGGGATGCCGAACCTATGTATAATGTGCTCGGTTATAAATCGAATTACCTCCACATGTGTCATATTCTTGAGAGGTACTGCTTCGGACCACTTGGTGAAATAATCAGTTACCACCAACACGAACCGATGCCCCTTTGAGGAAGAAGGATAGATTTGTCCAATGAAGTCTAGTCCCCAACCTCTGAATGGCCATGGCTTGATAATAGGATGTAACATGGCAGCAGGAGCGAGTTGAATGCCACCAAACTTCTGGCAGGCTTCACACCCCCTGTAATACCTGAAGCAATCATTGATCATAGTCGGCCAATAAAATCCAGCACGCCGCAACAACCACTTCATCTTGTGTGCCGACTGATGAGTGCCACAAATACCTTCATGTACCTCTCCCATTGCAACTCTTGCTTGGTCCTTATCCAAGCGCGTCAAAAGAACTCCGTCAACCGTTCGGCAATATAGATTATCATCGATCAGAGTGTATTTAAAAGCCATCCACCGAACAGTCCGATCCACCTTCTTACTCGGATCTTGCAAATAGTCAATGATGGACTTCCTCCAATCTTCGTTGTCATGTATACTAGGTCCTTTTCTAGTGACCGAGTCGGCGAGTTCCAACTCAGCCTTACCTACCAAGTCGGACCCAAGCATCGGCTCTCGAGAAATACGAAATACACCACGATCGACGTGGTAGCCGGATGCTTGTTGCGCCAACTCGTTCGCAACCCAATTCTCTTGTCTAGGTATATGAGCAATACTAAAATAATCCAAGGTGGATATTATATCTAGACATTTATCAAGATAAATATTAAGTGATTCGTCGAGACATTGATAGACCTTGGATATTTGCTGAACTACTAACAACGAATCACTGAAAGCCTCAATATGTGTAGCACCTATAGCAATTAGAAGCTCTAAACCGAATAACAATGCTTCGTACTCGGTCTGATTATTCATGCAGAAGTACTCTAAGCGGCATGAGGCTTCGCAAGTAGCACCATAAGGGGATATGTAAACAACACCAACACCTTGGCCATTGCTACAAACTGAACCATCAAAGTATAACCTCCACGGCACTAGGGAGACCATATCAATGTCAATGCTATGCTTGTCGTCAACCCGATGTTCAACAATAAAACTAGCAATGATTTGGCCCTTCATAGATTTCAAGGGTTCATAAGCCAAATCGTACTCGACCAACGCATAAGCCCACTTGCCAACTCTGCCACTAAGAATTGGTCTATGCAACATATATTTAATGACATCGGTTTGACAAGCTACTATGCAGGCACTAGATAATAAGTAATGTCTCAACTTTATGCAAGCATAATATAAGCATAGGCATAATTTTTCGACAAAACAGTACCTTGTTTCGGCATCCAGTAGACGCCGACTCAAGTAAGTGATAGCATGCTCTTTCCCTTCAGTCTTTTGGGTACACAGCTCCGATGACGCCTTCCTCTGCTGCGATGTAAAGTCGGAAGGGTTTCCCCATGCCTGGGCGCCTTCAATACTGGAGGGGTAGATAAATAGCCTTTGATCAACTCGAACGCCTCTTGCTGCTTTGCCCCCCAAGTAAAATCAACGTCATTCTTCAACCGAAGGATAGGAGTGAACGCGTTGACCTTTCCCGACAAGTTGGCTATGAACCTCCTTAGATAATTGACTTTGCCAAGGAATCGTTGCATGTCCCTTTTGCATGTTGGAGCTTGTACCTTCTGAATTGCTTCTATCTTCTTAGGGTCAATCTCTACGCCATGCTGATGTATGATGAAGCCTAAGAACTTCCCAGGCGATACGCCAAAAGCACACTTCAAAGGATTCATCTTCAAGCCATACCACTTCATCCTCTCAAAAGCTAAGCGCAGGTCGGCCAGATGAGATTCAAAGACGTCCAACTTAACAACAATGTCATCAATATAGACCTCTAGTATGACGCCGAGTAGATCATGGAAGATTAAATTCATAGCTCTTTGATACGTGGCTCCGGCGTTCTTCAACCCGAAGGTCATCACTGTCCACTCGAATAAGCCAAGGAACCCGGGGCAACGGAAGGCCGTTTTGGACATGTCCTCTTCGGCCATGAAGATTTGATTGTACCCCGCGTTACTGTCGAGAAAGTTGATGACCTCGTGTCCAGAAGCATTATTAATAAGCATATCGGCTATAGGCATAGGGTACTCATCTTTGGGTGAGGCTCTGTTCAAGTCTCTGAAGTCGATGCACACCCTCAACTTGCCGGACCCTTTCTTTTCCACGGGCACAATGTTAGAGATCCAGTCGGCATACCTGCAAGGTCTAATAAAATTAGCTTTAAGCAGTCGACCGATCTCTTCCTTGATCCGGTCATACATCTCAGGATTGAAACTTCTGGCTGGTTGTTTGAAAGGTCTGAAACCGGCCTTGATAGGCAACTGATGCTCTACTAGCTCTCGGCTCAACCCGGGCATCTCGTGGTATTCCCATGCGAAGCAGCAAACATATTCTTTTAGCAAGCCGACTAGCTTAAGTTTGCAGTCGACTTTTAAATTCTTGTTCACAAATGTCGGCCTAGAACTCGAACCGTCCCCTATGTCTACTTCCTCTAATGGATCGGTCGATGTGAAACCTTGTTCCAACTTATCCATATCGTCTAACTCTTCTATGGACTCATGCATATCGTTCTTATCAGACCGATACTCCGCGAGTCGCTTTTGTAACCAATCCGAGTTGGGATCCATCTGATTATTTCATATCTTGGAGCCGATTGCCATCAACCGGCTTTGAAGGTGCGGGTAGTCGGCTGTTTCCTGTAGTACTAGGGAAGCCGGCTCCCGATGAGTTGCCGGGTTGTTGCTAACTTGCTAGCGCATCGGCCAAGGCAATGAAAGCCGAGTTGCCCTGAAGTCGGTCGCTGCCGACTGGCTTTAAAGATACGGGTACGAACCCACTCCTTGTGGCACTAAGAAAGTCGAACTCGAAAAGGTCACGCCCTGTTAGACACGTCGCGTTGGGGTGCTGCCAATCCACCAATGCATCGGCTAAGGCGACACAAGCCGAGTTGTCTGCGTGAATGACTTTGACTTCTTCATCAATCCATTGTATCAGGCATTGGTGCATCGTGGATGGCACGCATTGGTTGGCGTGAACCCAATCGCGACCCAGTATGACATTGTAATTTCCTTGCACCTCAGCGACGAAGAACGCAGTGGCTAAAGTCTTGCTTCTGATGGTGAGCTCTACGTACATCACGCCTTTGGCCTCTGTCTTCTCTTTGCCTTCAAACCCGTTGAGCACCATATTGGTCTTCATCAACTCATCATCATGCAGACCTAGCTTCTTGAAGACCGAGTATGGCATAAGATTTACTACGGCACCGCCATCTACGAGCATCCTAGCCACCGGCGATCCGTTGATATGACCCTTGACATATAACGGTTTCAAGCGCTTCACCGGTTCTGTCAGCTTCTCGAAGACGGCATTCTTGGGGCCGAAGTCGAACTGGGCTACTTCCCCATTTTCATCTACAGCACGGAACTCGGCAGGTAAGTAATATACCATATTTATGTCCATACCTCCATGAATTGGCGTAGACTCGTAGTCCACCATTTATTCTTCGTCGTCTTCCGTGGTGGCTATCGACTTCGGGGATCTTCCGAGTAGAGGAGATGTGTCTTCGCAAGTTGTTGTGTCCTCTACTCGCTTAGGCTTCCACACCTGCTTCACGGGTACCATGGGCTGAATTTCATTAAAACATTCGTCCCTCAGCCTCTCGGCTTCTCGCTCAGCCTTCTCCTGATTTCTCATACGCTGCAGCCTCCTTTTCTTGGTTTTAGTCAACCCGGGAGGGCACCATGTAGGCTGAGTGTACTTGGGATCTCCAGGCCTGCTCTTGCTCGTACCAGCTTCATGATCATTGGCCATGGACCCCTGCTGAACAGTGATTATATTATCATTAGAATTGACCAGATTGTTGATAGTAATCGGTCCTTTGCTGAGTTCATTGATCTCCATCCTTTGCCCGCCGTCCGTTGGAGCATCAGTACTCGGCGATTTAGCACGCCACACCTTTCTGGCCAGTTGGCCCAAAGAAGTCGGTGATGATCGACTAGTATCGCCACCTAGTCGGCCCCGAGTAGGACGGTTGAACTTTTGTGCCGGCCGACTAGTATCACCATCTAGTCGGCCCCGAGTAGGATGAGTGAGCCTCTCACGGATGGGCCTTCTCGATGCCGTCCATCCTGGATGAAAGGCGTAAGGAACCATTGGGTGCTGCCCCCACCTTCCGTTGAAGTCGTTCATGTAAGGCATGCATGGAGGTGGTGCCATCCATGGAGTTGGCATCCATGGCCCATGTGGTCCGGCTTGATGCTGAAATCCTGGTCTTAGAGGTGATCTTGGGCGCTTTAAGCGTGATGGCCGGTTAGGGATAATACCGGCCGCTTGATTAGCATATTTGGAAAGCAACATATCGAAAGTCGGCTTCACTCGTTTATGTTGTACTTCAGCTTCATTTGTCTTCCACTTGCCGACTTCCGGACTCTTGGGTTTGATGAACTTGGTCCGGGTACTCTTTGGCATCTGCGGTTGCCCCCCGAGTGCACTGGTATGGGTGTCCTCTTGTACTCGGGATTGCCCCCCGAGGGCATGATTTCTAATAGTGATTTTCAACGTTTCTTTGCCATCGGGTTGTTTCTCGAGTATGACTTCTCTTCCCGGGACCTTGTTGACTTCCTTCTTCCTGGGTTCACCGATGACCACATTATCTTTGTTAGCTGATTTGGCTACGTCGGGCCGAAGTAACACCTTCTTCCCTTCCAAACCCATAACGTTCATTGGGAAGGGCTGCTTGTTGACTTGCATTTCGGCAAAATTCAATTGTCCATCATTAATAGCCGATTGTATCTGTCGCCGAAAAACATTACAGTCATTAGTTGCATGAGAGAAAGAGTTGTGATACTTGCAATAAGCTCGCCGTTTTAGCTCTTCAAATGGCGGTAAGGAATGAGATATTCTAATGACCATGTCTTGCAGTAAAGAATCAAATATCTTATCACACTTAGCTATATCAAAGGTAAATTTCATCTCTTCTTCACGATTCTTGTGAGTCGGCTTGAGAGCATCACAAGTATATGGTTTGGCTTTGGAGGACCAAACGAACTCGGCAGTATACATGTTACCCTCATCGCCCGAGCTGTCGTACTCGACCATGTGCATCCTAGGACGATCGGGTTTAGACCTATGGATTTCTTTGACTTCTATGCTTCGGCTTTCTTGAGCCAAAGCTTTTTGCAAGACTTGGTTGACACTTACGAGCTCATAATTTTCTAACCGTTCTCTAATGTGGGTTTTCAAGCCGGCAAGCACCAAGTCGGCCAAGTCTCTTTCAGTTATTACCAAGCTATAGCATCGGTTTTTTACACCTCTAAACCTTTTGACATAGTCGGTGACCGACTCATCATGTTTTTGCTTAACCGATGTAAGATGTGATAATTTGAGTTCATTGTCACCGCTATAAAAGTGATCATGGAACTTCCGCTCCAATTGTGACCATAAGAGTATAGTGCCAGGTGACAAAGCGGAGAACCATGAGAATGCGGTGCCAGTCAAAGATAAAGGAAATAAGCGTACCTTCAACTCGTTTATGGAGTTCACTTCACCTAACTGTGCTAGGTACTGACTGACATGCTCCCATGTAGTCTTCATTCCTTCACCGCTAAACTTAGCGAAGTCGGGAACCTTGTAACCCGGAGGGTATAGGATTGTATCAAAGTAGTCGGGATACGGTTTCTGGTATAGCCGACTTCTCACCTTTGGCTTGAGTTCGAAGGACTCTGAGAACATCTTCTTTACATCCTCCTTGAGCTTGGCTAAAATTTCGTCCGAGGCGGACGAAGTCAGCGTGGGAGCGGCATGATGGCTGGTCATGGGCGCGACTTGTGACACATACGCCTAGTTGTGACTCGGCATTGGCCTAATCATGCTCGTGCTTATGGGTGGTGCAATCAGGCTCTGGTTTGGCGCTACCGCCGAACCGGGTATACTCATGATCGGACTAGTGCTTGCGGGTAGGGCTACGAGTTGGCTGGTTTGGCTAGGACATAAATTCAATGGCACGGGAAGCGCCGATGAATCTACTACCGAAGTCGGATCAGGGTTTACCACACCTGCAGCTGTACCAGCGTTACCACTAGATGAGGGACACGTGTTCCCCTTAGCGTTTGTGTTTTCCATGAACGAGTTGTAAACAAGGATATTGCTCTCCGAAATATAACTCTGTATTTCGGCTATCTGTTCTGGAGAAAACGTGCTACTTACCGGGGTCTGAGCCTTCTTGCCGTGTAGAGGAGGGAGCTTGATTTCTCCAACTGGAGTAATGTTTCCTTGACGATCCTTCTTGAAGTTCGCGAGGAACGTCTGTAGATCCTCCTCCTCCCGCTTCTTCTTGTATGCTTCAAAAGCTTGGCGATGTTCCTCCGATAACTCATCGTAGCCTGGCTTGATGATGTTATCGGTGCTGATCTCGCCGAGTTGTGGAATCTGGTTGTTAGAAATGATGATTTCTTCCCCAGCGGAGTCGCCAAAAAGTGTGTTCGCACACGAACACATCACCGTGTACCCCCGACGCCGAGCGCGATGCGCAAGACACGGAGCCGGGGGAGACTCGCCGGGAGCGCGATACGCAAGACACGCCGGCAAGTGCTTTGGGAACCCGAAACCCCACACCCCCGGGAGAGACCCCGTCAGGGAGTGCGGCGGCTATGGGCTGCTCTGAGTCAGCCTGACTGCCCTCAGAGCTTCGAGGTTCGCTGCCGTTGAACACGAAGAACAGCGAAGAACGAAAAGCATAAAACAAGGATGAGAAGAAAATAGTAGATGAAAAGATAATAGATTGATTGTTTCGATTGTGTGTTGTTTTCAATCGGCCATATACCCTTCATATTTATAGGGTACACCCGGTCTTAGGGCTGGAATACAACTTTGTATCGTACATGATATAGCTTTCCATATAAACAAAGATTGCTTCCCTAATCTGATAATCTTGCCTGCCGTAATCAAGAATCCATCTCGCACACGAGATGTCTTTCCTAATCTGATCAACTTAACCGCCGTGATCTGGACTCCGCCTTGTATACGAGATATCCTTCCATATCAACTGGGAGTCTTTCCAAATCTCGTACTTTCCTTTAAACGTCATGATCAGCTACTGTTCCTTGTATCCCAAGTTAGGGTTCCTGGCACCAAAAAAGACTTCACAACAAACGACTCGGTGCCTTGACCCACCTGCGGGATAATTCGGGAGCATCACGACTCGGACGAGTTAGCACCGCTGGAACTCGAACGTGCTACTTATAACCCGTCTCGGACCTACTCGTGACCGCGAATGCTCGGGGACGCGAGTACTCGGGGACACGAGTGCTCGGGAACGCAAGTACTTGGGAACGCAGGAACTCGGGAACACGAGTGCTCGGGAATGAGTACTCGAGAACACAGGAACTCGAGTGCTTGGGAATGAGTACTCGGGGATACGAGAACTCGAGATCCAGTACTTGGATACATTCGGCACCCGGGACACTGCCTGGGGACCGGGATCCTTTGCGAGCACCTCTGTACTCGGGGACACCGCAAGCCGCTCAGCGAAAGCCATGACTTGGTAACACTGTGAAATACGTGGCGCACCGGGCTACTCGGGGTTCTGCCAAATTACGTCATCAACACTCTACAAACCCTTCAGAATTCCTAGCCATCTACACTACGACTATTGAGGCCGCAGGCGGAAATGAGAAGGTAATGGCCAACTACCTCCTGACAGCCCTCAGAGGGGCCGCCAGGACGTGGTTGATGAATCTACCCCTGGGAACAATCCGCTCCTGGGGACAACTCTGCGACATGCTTCTCAGCAACTTCCAAGGTACCTACCCTCGCCCTGGCCGAGTGGATGACCTATTTCTAGTCGTCCAGAGGTCAGATGAGATGCTCCGTGAATTTAGCAAAAGGTTTAGTGCTGTCCGCAACACTATACCTGAAATCACCGACTCGGACATCATCCGCGCCTTTACTCGGGGCAGTCGAAACGAGATGTGCACGCACGACTTGATCATGCATCCTCCTAAGACCATGGCTCAGCTCATGGACTTAGCCGAAAAAGCTGCTTGTGCAGAGGAAACCTTGCGCTACATCAAACAACAGCAGAGCAAGTCGACCAGTTTCTCCCCTCCGGACCAGAGACGACTCTAAGAAGTCGAAACACAAGAAGAAGTCATCCGGAGAGAATAGAGAGAAAAGAGCTAAAAATGAGGAAGCCTTCACCGACCTCCCCGAGAAGCGTACCTGGTGACCACGCCCCAAGGACAAGCAAACGAATTCCTCCGACAAGCCGTCCAAGCTCTGGTGCGATTTCCACCAGACCGACTCGCATGATCTGCGCCAATGTCGCATCTTCAAGAAGTACCTTAAGGAGGAGAAAGAGAAGCTACATGGGGAGAACCCGTAGGTCATGAACAATAGCCGGGACACGACTCCTGACAACGACGACTCCTCCCCTGAGCCTTTCCAAGGACACGTCAGAGCGATCGAGCACATATTCGGGGGCTCGTCCTCCTATGGATCAAAAAGGCAGTACAAGGCGATCACCCAAGAAGTCCTCGCGAGCATACCGCAGATACCTCAGGCCATCAAGTGGTCGGAAGTCAAGATTAATTTCGACCAAACCGACTGCCCCGAAAACTGTGCTTGACCAAGACGATATCCGATCGTGCTCGAACCAATGATCAATAACTGCCGAGTGGCTCGAGTGCTGATAGATGGAGGGAGTTTCCTCAATATCCTATTCACCACAACCCTCGATGCAATGCAAGTACCACAGTCATCGATCCAGACGGTGACACAGGCGTTCCACGGCATTGTGCCAGGCTCGTCGGCCACACCGGTTGGGCAGGTCACGCTCTCGGTGACCTTTGGAACGCCTGAGAACTTCCGAACAGAGAGAATCCTGTTCGACGTAATCTATTTCGAGACAGCATACAATGCTACCTTAGGGCGCCCGACTTTGGCCAAATTCATGGCAGCAACGCATTACGCTTATCAGTGCATGAAGATGCCCGGCCCAAAGGGCGTTCTCACGATAAAGAGCTCCCCTCAAGAAGCACTGCTCTGCGACAAGCGTAGCTTCGACCTCGCCGAACAGCAACAACTCTCTAGCCGGGACACCAATGTTAAGACACGCGCCTCTACATTATCCGGACCTCCGTCGCAACTACGAGCGACAACTTCGGAAAGTACCCCCTCCAAGTCAGAGAAAAGGTTCCACGACTAAATCGGAACTGGGGGGAAATAGGGCCTCCCCCTCAGCAGGACAACGGTTCCATAGGGGGCGCCGCCCAGTCCAGGTCGCCCGTGTCAGTAGCGAAAGAGTCATGTCCCCTAGAAGAGTTCTCCGTGCAAGCACCCTTGGTAAGACTGCATGACCGTCGCCTCCTCGCCAGCACGTCTCAGGTTGCACCGGCTCCAGCCCCAGGATCGTCAAGCTACGAACAAACTGAAGATAAGACTCTCTGGGCGCCGCCGCCCAGCACGCGCACTCAACAAAGTCCATCAGCGGATCACGACAAGAGGGCAGAAGTCTCCGGGCGCAACTAATGACACGCTGGAGAAAGGGGGACGGCTTAGTTATTTTTTTCTAAGATTTCTAGAATACTTTTTCTTACAATAGCTTGTAAATGATACTTCAGACAGTCCACAATCTTAAAATATCAAGTCTCTAGTTCAATATTTACCTTTTCAAACTGCCTATCCGAGATACTTCTCGAATAAGACAGTCGGGGGCTGGATAAGTATATGGCGAATTGGTGTAACTTACGAGTACTAATTTTCTCAACCTGCACAAAGGGAAAAGGCTCTGCACTACAACTGTCAAGGACGTGAGGAAAACCCCTTAATGCGTCTGCAGATGACAGGGGAAGCCACTGAGCCCTCCACCTGACCAGACCTAAGGCCTGGTCGACTGAGCTTCCCAGTTCCGTAGTAACGATCCTCGACTTCGAGTAAAGGAAGAAAAAAAGGTACGAATAAAACTAGACCAACGGAACCCATACACTCATTGAAGCCTTCGATTGCTTTAAGCGGAAGGTATCACGGGTAGAGTGTAATGCTATCGACAATAGGGCAAAAATGTAGAAACTTGCCAACTTACGTCCAGCATCTCTACGACAAGGGAACACGAGCTACCACTACGGCCACGAGAAATTGTACAAGATCCCTTATCGTGTTTACTGATGACGAGGAGCCACGGAGCCCTCCATCTGACTAAACCTAAGGCCTGGTCGATCGCAGTTATCGGTAAAACAGTGCGGCTCGAAAATCTTAAGTTAAAAGAGAAGGACAAGGAGTTCAACTAAGCCTACGACAACCCTCGCACCCGACAAGCATTTCACAAAGCAGATAAATACTTAAGAGAACAAAAAACACACATGATTAGTGCACAGTTACTAACCACTGTTTGTTACAAGTTCTTATTCTACCTAGCTAGACTAGACGCCTGGACTCTATCGCCAAAGGCATCTGCAGCATCCTGCACAGCATCAAGGAGTTCCTCTTCCTTGCCAGCCGGCAGATCAGTCGTGAGAGCCTCCAAGGACAAGTCCGGGTGCCTACACCGGAGAAGGGCCAGAGCAAAAGCCAAGGCGTCCCACACAACTTGCTAGAGTTCGTCCTCGAGAAGCTTCTCGAGGATGGGCTTCAGCCGGGAGACGGAGGCCACGAGCTCCACCAGTCGGACGGAATGTGGAGGGCGAGGGAAGACGACGACGCCAGCTTCGACAAGCGCCTGCTCGAGCATGCCAAGAGTGCACTCGAGGTCTTCCTCCAACTTCCACACGTAAGCTTGGCTTCTTTGCAGGGAAGCCTTTGCCTCCGACGAGCGGGCCCTTGAGTCCTAGAGCTCAGCCTCCGCCACCTCCCACCTCTTCTCGGCATCTCTGCAGCTCCTCCTTCTCCGCCCGCCACTTCCCGGACTCCTCAAGGCGCTTCTGCAGCTCCTCGTTCGCCGCCCGGCTCGCCTCCAGCTCAGCTTGAGCCTTCTCGAGCGAAAGGATCTGGGAGATGACGATCTGTAAACAACGAGGTTAGTATTCGACTTCATGTATTTTTTATTACTAACTCTTCGACTTGCCTGTAACAGGGAGGTCAAGCCGACTTCTTCCGGCACCAAGGGCACCGACCTAGGGGGCTCAACCCGCTCAATCAGGGCGGCCACCGGCCCTGTTGTCAAGAGCGGCTCCTCGACGACGGCCTCCGCCGGGACTCTGGTCGGAAGGATGGTCACCCTAGTCGGAAGAGCTTCGGAGTTAATCCTTCACAAAGACAAGAAACAAAAAAAACACACTGAAGAAGGACCATGAAAGGAACTTACCTTTGGCGTTTCACCAGAGGAAGAGGTCCCTTTGACGAAGCGACTGAACCCCGCTTTTCAGCGGAGGCCAGTGGCGCTTTTCCCTTTGTTGTCGCGGCCTCCTCCTTTCGAGTAGTCGGGGGAGGAGGCGACGGCTCCCTTGGAGGAGGGCTACTCGCCTCACACTGTCCGACAAGTTCTTTTCTGTTATTCTACTCGAAGAAAGCCACGGGACAGAACTAGTCGGGCGAGGGATCTAACCTGAGGTTGGGGATTCGGCGAAGGAGAGGGGGCCCGGGTAGAAGAATCCACCCAAGTAACCTCTGCCGCCGCCTCAGCCCCGGATAGACCTCCGACTCCCTCCTCAGGGGGCGGCATGGTCTCTCCGAGGACTTCAACGTCCTCCTCCTGCACTGGGGCTCTAGCCCGCTCGGCCTCCAAGTCAGGACCTCCGTGGCCGGGTCGCTGCAGAAGAAAACCCGAGGGCTATTAGCTTCACTACTCGGATAACTCAGGACCAGACAAGGTGAAGAACCTACAACTCATCAAAAGGACTTCTTTCCGCTTGTCGGGGCTAAGCTTCAGGAGAGGCAAGGGCACCTCCGTCCGCCCGTCCTGGGGAGATTGTTCGAATAGGTTGCTCAACCTACTCTGAAGTTCCCCCCGAGGATAGGTCTGCACAATCGAAGGAAGTCAAAAGCAAGTGTGGTCTCACCGACTAGAATGGTACGGGAAAAGCAAAGTACTTACCCGTGTCAAAATCCCTTGACTGGTCTTGACCCTCCGGAAGTATCCAAGCAGGGTGGACCCTTGACCGCAGAGGGCTGATGCGCCTCCGAAGGAAATCCTCCATGACATCCCACGCCGACAAGCCTTTGGTGGCGAGATTGGCGATGTCATGAACAAGGACCTTGAGCTGCTTGGCTCCTTCGGGGCTTCCACCCAGCACTTCGTCAGGAAGGGGGCCAGGCCCTGGTAATGGATCTCGGGGGGCTAGCAGTAGAACCACCTAGAATGCTAACCTGACCATAACGACTTCCAGGAAGAGGAAATGTAGGCATCCTTCTTCCCTTCCCGGAGTCAAAATCCGGCACCGCCGACGACTCCTCCACCGCTGACCTTCATCCAGTGGAGGTTGTAGAAGTACCTCCACAGCTCCAGGCTCGGCCTGATGCCGAGGTACACTTCGCACAAATGTGCGAAGACCGCCACCATCAGGACTGAGTTCGGGTTGAGGTGAATCAACTCGATCCCGTAGAACTGGAGCACGAGGAGGAAGAAATGCGAGAGCGGGAACTGAAGCCCGCACCTAAAGAAGTCCGCGAAGACAACGATCCAGTCCGTGTCCAGGCTGGGGACTGTTTCCTTCACGGCCTCCCGGAAAGGCACGAATACCTCTGGGAGGATCACCTCCTCCACCACGAGCCTATTGATGGCGGAGGAATCCATCACCGAGGCTTCGAACTCGGGGATGACGGAGATTGGCTCCCCTGAAGCATCCCCTGATGACTTCTTGGGCTCAGGGGACTTCTTCCCGCCGCTCTTCTTGCCCATTGCCGCCGATTGATCGGGGGGAATGGAAGTGGAAGGGTTTGACGAAGGCGCGAGGAAGAAGACGGAGGGAAAGCTAAGGAACGGAGAGTAATACGGGCAAAAACCCCAACTCTTGGTTTCTTAAAGGTTTCAATTTTTCGCCTGACCAAGTGCGGTTAATGGCACGATCTGTTCCATCGCATTTAATGCGGACAGTTGCTTTTCCCCCATGCGAGACGTTGCGCGGGAAAAAGAGGGCCTGACAAACCCACGACCCTGACAAGCGCGCTGTGTTGCGGTTAACGTCAGCCAAAATAGTAGCGCAGGAAAGGAAAGATTCTTCATCACCACGCAAAATTTCTACCACGACGGTTCGATTTCCCAGAAATCTGCCAGGCGAACGCGTGTCCGTGATCGACGGATCAGATTAAATCGAAAAAAAACCTTTTTCAAATAGGCCATTCCGATAAGGCTATTGCGACTACTCAGTAGAGATCGTACCTACTCGGAAAAGTCATCGATAAGGATTACTCGGTTCACCTACTCGCAGCTGCTTCCCGAGAAGGGCAGATTTTCTGCCGAACAGTCATAACCTCACTTCACGTATTGATGGGGGGCTTGACGATGAATAGTACAGTATCCCGTATATTAGGAAGTATCTGATATACGATTCCCTGGATTACCAAGTATACCCTGTATCTGGTAAGGATCCCAGGATGATAAGATAACCTCTAAGAAGGAGGAAAGATATCCCTTAAACTAAGAAGTTCATCCCGATGTTTAAGGAAGCCAGAGTCCTACTCGGACGTAAGTCCATGTACGGTACGACTAGATGAACCCCCTATAAAAGGGTCAGCAGTCCCATAGGGGAGGACAAGTCAGGTTAGATCGACAACGAGGGTTAGATCTAGAAGGCCAATCCAGATCCTGAAGCCCCATCACCTCGAAGGAGTCGAGAGTAGCGGAATTAGCCGGATTAGTCTACGATTAGGCCTAGCATAGCCACTAACTTCCAGATTCCCTTGTAAGACGTTTCTCCATCAAATATATACGAACAAGACGTAGGGTTGTTATCCTGAGGGAGGCCTGAACCTGTATAAAAAGGGCGTTTTCCTTGCCATTATACCTCTGGCCTTGTGCCCTAGCGGTCCGTACCTCTCATACATACACATTCCACGAATACCGTAAGATCGGCGGTTTACCGATCGTCGACAGGTTCGAGGCTAGATTGGTTGCTAAAGGCTATAAACAATAGTATGGTATCGATTACGATGACACATTTAGTCCTATTGTAAAGCCTTCTACTATTCATCTAGTTTTGTCTATAGCTATCCCAAGCGGCTGGAGTTTGCACCAGTTGGATGATCAAAATGCTTTCCTCCGTGGTTTCCTTGAGGAGGAGGTGTATATGCGTGAAGTGCCTAGGTATGAAGATAAGCAGTATCCACACTACATCTGTCGGCTTGACAAAGTGTTGTATGGCCTTAAGCAAGTACCATGAGCATGACATTCAGGGCTGACCTCCAGGCTGCAAGATTTGGGATTTATGACGTCTAGGACTGATGTTTTCATGTTCATCTATAACTGAAGAGGTATCACTATTCGTATGCTAATTTATGTAGATGACATTATTATTGTCAGTTCTTCGTCTCGTGCTATTAATTTTCTGGTAAGCCAGCTATGTGATAATTTGTCGTTAAAATTCTTGGAGACTTAAGTTTCTTCTTGGGAATTGAGGTTCTAAAAGGGCAGCATGGTATCACCCTTACGTAGTGCAAATATGTGAGTGATCTATTGGCACGAGCACGCATGCAGAACTGCAAAGGGGTGTCTACTCCAGTGGCTACCACTGATCGGCTTTCTTGCTAATGATAGCTCTAAATACAGGAGTATTGTTGGTGCACTTCAGTATCTAACTCTCACATGGCCTGATATATCATTTTCGGTAAACAAGGCTTGTCAGTTTCTCTCTTTGCCAACTAGCTCACATTGGATGGCAATCAAGCGTATTTTGCGCTACCTAAAGCTCACCTCGACCACAGGACTTTGTATTCACAAGTCATCTTCATCTTTGGTTAGTACTTTTTCTAATGCTGACTTGGCAGGATATCCTGATGATCGTCGATCCACTGGGGGATATGTAGTGTTCCTTGGCTCTTACCTGATTACATTCTCTTTATGTTGAGATATTGACATGTATAGCAAGTTGAACATGTATAGATTGTCAGGATCCTAACCTCCTAACAATACTTGTAACCAATGTAAAGATTCTATACGTGCACATACATATGATACAGGCCGGTAGCCTGTTGGTACCGTGCAAACCAAATAATCTAGCTATCCATCGAAATCTCATCTAGAGTTTCCTTTTCTTTATGGTATTAGAGCCTTCAAGCATCTCCGATGAGATGTCACTTATGGCTTCCATAGCACTGCTATCACTGGCCAAGGAGGCCCTTCCCTGTTCAGTGCATGGTCTAGCTGAATGGCACAACTATCTTCTACGGAGGGCACAAGTCATGGCTGCTCTTCGGGGTCATGAACTGCTTGGCTACATCGATGACACGATGGCTGCACCGAGTGCAATCATGGCTCAGGCCATCGGCACCGAGACGTCGCAACTCACCAACCTGGAGTACCACACTTGGAGGCGCCAGAATCAGCAGATCCTCAGCGGTCTTCTTGGGTCACTGAGTGAGGAGGTGCTTGCTCAAGTCATCATGCTCACCCGTCTAGGGGTGTGTGAAGTGCCTTGGAGCGGATGTTCTCCTTAGAGTCCCGGGCGAATGTCATACAGATTTGCTTCCAGATGACCAACATGAAGAAAGACAACACCTCGGCGGCAGTCTACTTCAACAAGATGAAGCAACTCGCCGACAAGCTCGCCGCCGCTAGTAAGCCAATGTCTGACGAAGATCTTGTCTCTGCATCCTGAAAGGTCTCAATGCCGAGTACAGCCCATTGGTTACATCTGTGACCACCAAGATCGAGCCTATGATGCTAAATGATTTTTACTCACATCTTTTGAATTACGAGAAACAAAGTGTCGTGGGATGAATCTACTCCACCCAGCGGCTCTTCCGTCAATGTCGCGTCTCGCTGCAATACTCAAGGAGGCAAGGAGGTCTCTAGAAGAACAAGGCAAGCAGCAGCCCAAGCACGTCATGGGAGGCGGTGATGGCCAGCCAAGCCATGGAGGTGGCTACCACGGCCCGCCTGCGCTGCCTGGCAACGACAACCACTACTAGCGAAGCAATGACGATTGCCCAATCTACTAGGTCTACAACAAGCCAGCCCACATTGTGGTGCGCTACACATTGCTTTGATCGTCGCTATAGGAGGAGCCACACGTCGCAGGTTCAACGATGAACTCCTACTCTGTTGATACCAAATGTATGTCGATACGGGAGCAACAGACCATGTCACTACTGGACTTGACAAGCTAAGCATCAAGGAGTGCTACCTTGAGACCAATCACATTCATACGACAAGTGGTTCTGGTATGGATATTTGTCATGTTGGTCATTCACAGCTTCTTACCTATTCTAGCAAGCCATTTACACCTCAAGAATATTTTGCATGTTCTTAATCTCGTTACAGTCTCCTATCTATTTACAAACTGGCCTCAGAAAGTGATAGCACTATGGATGTCTCGATCTTATAAAGAGAAAGACACCATCGATTTGGTAGAGACGACTTTGACGGTCCGACCATACTGTATGATGATGATGCGTCTTAGCAATTGCTAAACCAACTCCCGTGGATTATTGATGATGCCGGAAGCATGATCAACTTGATCATGAGGATATATTCCTACAAGCAATCGAAAAACAAGCAAGAATATTATATGAGGTAATCTAAAATAGCAAGTAGGATTGAAGCACGAAACCTCAAGTCTCTAGGGGGCGCAACAGGGGTATATAAGGAGGAGGGGGTGTTCACCCAACCTTGAGAGGAGGTGACTGAAACCTACTAGGAGTCCTCCTCTACAACTCTAACTCTAATTGCCTAATTCTTGTTGGACTCTTCTCACATAGCCTTGGGCCCAATTAACACGAGGTGGTGCAAAACCCTAACTTAACCAGCTGTACCCGATAGGGGTGGTATTCTCTTGGCCGAAATATAATGAGGTTGGGTTCGGCCAAGTCTTCTTCCTTGTATTTATGGTGGCACTAATTGCTTGTCGAAGGCTGTTAAGACTCCTTATCATTTCCATGCAATCTCCTGGTCTTGATGATTCTAGGCTTGATCATTGTCTTGGTCATGTATCTTGAAATCTTGATCAGTCCCTTGCTCCTCCATGTCTTCTATTGAGCTTAATTCTTGACTTGAGGAAAAGCAGCAATAGTTATATCCAAAGGGGTCATATCCTCATTAGATACTCATATTTTCTTTGAATTTTATCCTAATTTCTTTGTCACCAAGGATCTAACCACAAGGGACATACTTCTTAGAGGACAGCGCAACGAAGGCCTTTATCAGTTTCCTCCCATCCTTGGATCAGCAGTCGAGAGGGTTCTTAGTGTCATCAAGCCTTCTTCCGAGGATTGGCATTCCAGGCTCAGTCATCCGACGTTTTTCACAGTTCAGCGTGTCATAGAGTCGAATAAACTTTTGTGCTACTCCAAGCATGACGGTCATGTGTGTGATGCATGTATGCAGGTTGAGAGTCATTATTTTCCTTTTCCTTTGCCAAATAGTAAGTCTAGTGCTCCTCTTGAGCTTGTATGCTCTAACGTTTAGGGTCCTACTAAAACTTTTGTTGGAGGATTTAAATACTATGTCAGTTGCATTGATAATTTCAGTTAGTTTACATGGATTTATTTACAAATAGAGCTAGTGTGTTTAAAGCATTCTTACAATTTCAAGCTCATGTTGAATGTACATTAGACACTAAAATTCTTGCTGTTCAATCGAATTGAGAAGAACATCGTAAACTCATTTCTTTCTTCAATCAACAAGGCATTGTTCATCATGTTTCTTGTCCATACATAGATTAGCAAAATGACATTGCTGAATGCAAACATCATCACATTATCGAAACTGGGCTTGCCCTCCTAGCACATTCCGATATTTCCCTTGGGATGCTATCTTTCTCACAACATGTTTTCTTATCAACCAATTTCTAGTGCAGTGATTGATTTTGAGAACTTTGAGGACGTTTATTTGGCACCAAACCCGATTATACTTTCCTTCATACTTTTGGTTGCACAAATTAAATGCATTATCCATCTTTTCCAACAGTTTAAGCTTTTTCGTAAATTGGTTGGTGCATACAATTCGATATGGTATTAGAGCCAATATGTCTTAAGTTCAAGACCTAACCAACACATTATTAATAAAAGTAGTTGTAACCTACATCGATCTCACGTCTAAAATTTAAAGAAGTCTAAACATGAAGGAAATGTTGAAATATATTATTCACCTTTTCTTAACAGCTTGAGCTCTTAGATAAATCGGCTGTGTACGTAGTTCTCCGCTCGTAAAAATAAATGCACAGCTAGAAGGAAACGTATGGCGTTCTGCTAGTTTTTACTAAATACATGGGGTTCTAAAGATTTATTCAATGTTAAAGAAATACCATACGTGGATTAAATTCACATAATAATGTCAAATTAGGCGGTGGAAATGCACTAACCTTTAGCATTTTTACCGCAGGCTACTGTGGAAGTGTATCTGAACCCAATCCAAAGCACAAGACCCATGTCGCCCCTCTCTTCCCGCCACCATGGCCTCCGCCTCCGCCGCCGCCGCTGTCTCCTTCCACCAAACCCTCTCCCATCCCCTCCATCCCCGCCGGCGCGGCCCCTCGGCGCCCAGCTGCACGCACTGCGAGCGCGGCGTCTCCTTCGACCCGGGCTCTGCCTTCTACCGCAGCGACAGCGCCCCGGGCCGCGACCTCGCTGTCCTCGCGGCCACGCTCCGCCGCCGCTGCCGCCTCGACCCCTCCGCCCCTTTCCTCTGCCTCGACGCAATGTGCGGCTGCGGCGTCCGCGCGCTCCGCTACCTCGCGCAGGCCGGCGCCGACTTCGTCTGGGCCAATGACGCCTCCGACGCGCTCCGCCCCGTCGTCGTCAGCAACCTCTCTCGCTTCGAGTCGGCGGCGCCGGAGGGGCACAGGAGGTGGGTGGTGTCGCACCTCGATGCCACCCGGCTGCTCGCGGAGAGGTACCTCCGGCGCGAGTACTTCGACGTCATCGACGTGGACTCGTTCGGCAGCGAGGCCGAGTACATACGGGCGGCGTTCTTGGCGCTCAAGATTGGGGGCCTTCTGTACCTGACGTCCACGGATTGGCGTTCGGCGAGAGGGTATGGCGGGAAATGGTGAATTCCTGATCCATTTAATGCATCGCGCACCTGTTATATTCGTGATGCCTTTGGCTTAACTTCTTACATTTTGGGGTGTCCAGTTCAAATTCTGAAATACTAAAACCGGATTAGGTTGTTCAATTTTTGCACAGTTGTGTTCTGTTGAGTTGAATTGCTTGTTGTAGTTCAATTTACTGTTGTCATCTTTTTATCCTAAGACATAGATGGTTTTCTGTTAAGTGTTATGTAGAAATGTTGGCATTTCTTGCTTGTTCTATATGAATGTTATCATTTCCTGATAAATTAGACTATCCAACAACGAAGACGAGTCAAATAGCTTGGTTAGATTGTGTTTGATTCTCACATTGTGTACATCACTGTTTCATCGCAGTAATGCGAGCATCTCTACTGACTACTATTGTTATAGTTGCTTCATTTTGTTCTATGAATTGGGCTAATTGCTTTCTATATACTCTGACATCATATTTTCTTTTTTTCTTAACCGTGATCAAGTCTGTTTCATACTGCAGATTATAGTGGTCATAAATCTTTCATGTCAGCCCCATAACATTTTGTTTCTCTTAGCTCATTGTCTTCGTATGGAGCGTATGTTCGTCCAGTGCCCTATCCGAATGAGATCGGTTTGCGAATGCTTATAGGTGGTGCTGCACGGGAAGCAGCTATGCTGGGATTTCACATAAGACCGGTATTCTCTTATTATGCGTATCATGGTCCTATTTTTCGAGCGATGGTACAATCATGCAACGGAAAAGAAGATGGTATCAGGTGAACTCAGTTCTCTTTTATTTCCAAATATCCTATAGCCAATTAGTAGATATAATGGAATGTCAAGTTACTGATGTCTTTTCTATTTTGGCAGTAATTATGGTTTCATTTGTCATTGCAAGAGTTGTGGGCAAACTCAGACTTTTGGATTTGATGAATTGGGGCAGATTTCTTGTGGATGTGCAGATAGAACAGTAGGTACATTTAATCATGCGGCTATAGCAAATTAATCATAAAATTATCACAATCAAACTACATAACTACTTTATTTGTGTCATGTGTTTTACTGAATTGATGTTAGAACTTTGGAGTTCCTTTTCCTTTCTTCCTTTTTCTTTTTTTCTCGTTGATGGAGAAAGTGTATATAATTTGAAGCTGATCACTGTCTTGTTTCATTAACGAGTAAATCTTCATTTGCACATAAGTTGAGAACTGTATGCCATACAAATGACCTCATCATCCCATGTTTAGCACTAAATACTTGGCTAAGGTATTATGCTAGTATATGATTATTATTTTATTTTACAGGATGCCACTTCTATCACAGTTGTAGGCCCACTTTGGACAGGTCCTCTCCATGATGCCTCTTCCATCACTGAAATGTTAAGCTTGGCAGTAGAATGGGGATGGGCACACACAAGTGAGAATGGCGTGACTTTGGAAAAACTTCTCGACACCATGATTGAGGAAAGTGACCCAAGGTTGCTACCTGGATATATCAGACTTGATGAGGTATGTCTTGCAGTTCCATATTCACTTATTAGGATGTCTACAATGTACCATTTTGTTGTCTTCCTAGCCAAAATCTTCCAGTAAAGCTAATTTAATATGCAATTTCAGATTGCTAGCCGAGCAAAAGTTAACTCTCCACCACTTGGTACCCTCATCAATTCACTGCGGAAGGTATTTCACCTTTGTACTTTGTTGTATCAATGTATGATTAACTTGCGAAATACTAGCAACTAGAGAGTAATGACCAGGGCACAATTGCATAAGCGAAACTACTTCTTTCAGTATGACATAATTGGCATTTTCTTCTTAATAACCATTAACCAGCAGGCAGTTCGAGAATATTTAATTAATATTTTTTTCATTTCGAAAGAAAATAGGCATTGACGCTGGAAACTTGATCATACTCTGAATGTGAGCAGGAAGGTTATGCTGCTTGTAGATCTCATATAGGTTCCAATGCAATCAAGACCAATTGTCCCATCACTTCTTGCATCAAGGTTGCACGGGAGATCCGGAATTTGCGATGACTGCCAACTATGTAGTTGCTAAGTACACAAGATTTTTGGTGTTGAACAGAACAAATTGTGGCGGTGCATGAGCAATCCTTCAAGGTTCTAGGCGATTCCAAAACCAGAAGAGAGCTCTCACATTGGCAGTAGTCTGAAATTGGAACACCTGTCGTCCTGCACTACAGAAGCAGCAAATTTTGCTCTGTATTTTGCATATAGGTGTCTCATGCTTTAAAATGTTTTCCGGTAGGCATTTGTTTTGATTCACCTGCTTTGTATGCAAACAGTAGTATTCCTCTTTTTCTTTTTTTGTACCACAGAGAGTAGAACCATTATTAGAAGGGAATGGCTAACATTTGGCTATACTGGGTGTGATCTTCATTTTGTAGTGACCATCTTCTGTAACCTTCCCTTTCTTTTCTTCTTTCTTACTCCAAAGATGAGATATGTTCATGATATCTGAAACGTGAAGGCACGATAAAATTACTAGAGATGAATTGATTATAATCACCTGTTTGAGTCCGCAGACATCAGCTGAATAAAGTGGGCTTCCTAGTGGTATCCATGGCTATTGGATCAATTCCACAAATGTACGTAATTTTCGGTTGGAGCTGTACAAATTTTATGTTGAATAGTAAGGCGCCTGTCGAAGAAAGAACGTGTAGGTGTAGGGCGAAAGCCCAGGCAAGGAAGCAGCTGCGGCATCCTTTGTGCTTATGTGATTATCTTCTTGCACAATTTTTTGCAGGTGTATGTGCTAACATGACCTACGTCTATTAATTCCTTGGAATGTGTACATTTCCGAGGAATTTGCACCAAAATCATGTAAAAATTCCACTAGAATGATATTCTTTTCAGATAATATAATGCGAACACAGTTTATTTTTCTTGCACGAAGCATGTATGAACTTCCAAATGGTGTGCTTAATTCATTCGTGCTAAGTTGAAGAAAACATCGCTCTGCAGAGAATCACTCATTTGCTTTATTAATTGCACATGGCCGAGCAAGAGAGGCTTGTTGGGCAGGAACGAGCACAGAAGGGCAGCATAGAGAATGCAAATGCCGACTCTGAAGTGCGCCACGCGCAAAACAAGCACGCAAACATGGCAATAACAAGGTCGACTGCATTGTGTATTACACATTTAGTCACCTCTACGCAATGTACAGAAGGTACCAACAGTGGAATAGGCCCACTTTTATTGCATAAAAAGATCCAACACAACAGAAAACAGAAGAGCAAAGTATTGCCTATTCAGACACATCATGCGGCCACGTTTTCGTACTCTTCTCCAGCATATTTCCAGTTCACCACCTTCCAGATGTTGTTCAGGTAATCTGGCCTGACATTCTTGTACTGCAACCAAAAAACAATGAAGATCGCTTAGCACTGGGAAATGTCTTTCAATTTCCATTGACAGCACAAATAAGTTGGGTCTCGCAAGAAAATTGATACTGAAAATGGAAGATAATGTAAGTTCAAATTTGTAAACCAGCAGAATAGTAGTTTAGTTTAACCCTCATTCTTAAATAGGTGGGAGGTCACACATTCCAACATTTTTGGCACATATGTTCCTCCCAATGCTTGACATGCTGACAAGTGATAATTATGCATTAATTCTTTCCCATTTTGGGCTACATACATCAAAACCGTCAAGACAGACCAGGGCAATAACACACTTGCAAAGTTAACCTTTTATATCCATGCATGTTACCACCAATTTCCAAGAATTCAATTGTGTTTTTCACAAGCCTTACTGATATCGGTCCTATTTGTACTCAGTCGTGTGGAAAGCCAGGGCGATGTTGAAATGCAGGAATTCCACAGGAATTTTGCAGAAATCTTATAGCTAATAGTGTGATTTCTACAGTACTGGAAACTACCATGTTCAAAATGGTTGGGCATTTTTCAGGCATTAGCTTCATGACAGAAACAGTAGTATAGAAAGAAAGAAAAAGCTGCCAAGTGATCCAAGTGCAATCTTATCGAATGTGATTATATGAGGCAGATTAAATCATATCACTAGTAATAAAGATTAGCAACATAACCAAAAGGACAGCTGATTCAGGCAAATAAAATAGCCTTCAATTCCAACATGAGATTACCTGCAGGTAGTACGCATGCTCCCAGACATCAATCCCCAATAAAGGGACCAGGTTTGCCCCTTTAGTCACCAGAGGGTCCTGCATGGTCCAACAAGGCAGTTATATGCACATGAAAACTACATGGTCAATTATGAAAAGGAAAAGGAAGCACCAACGAAGCACCAACCCCAGGCACCAGCACACATACACAAGCACGCATGCATACACAATCTGCACCAGCACACATACACATACGCACACATGCATACACAATCTTACATAAAACATATAGAAACTTTTCAGATGCCAATAAGAACATATAAATTGCTTAAAGTAGGATGCCAAAGAAACTGTACTTTGCCCTCAGGGTTTGCAATTTCACATAGCTCAGCAAAAGATAGGTTATCAGAACAGCACATTTTGTGTTCACAGAAGCTACGTGCAAAATTAAAGGATAAAACAAAACTTGCACAGATAACATACATTAGTATAGGAGAGGATCAAAAATATGTTAGCAGTCAAATGTATATCTCTTGCCTTGTATATCAAAGTAAAATTTGGTATCCTTATTTTTAACTCATAACTCTGCAACCTTGCAGGTGACTACTGAATTAAGCACTACTTTTGTAGTATTGTAACTACAGAGACATAACATGGAGTTACAAGCATTCAAAATATTAAATCCCATAAGACCAACACTATTTGTCACAGCAACACATAAAGGACCCCAAAAATCAGTTTCCTTGGCATTGCGTACTGCTTTCACTGAATATGTTCCTACTTCATAGGAACTTTTTCTCTATTGACCACTTCTCCATCATTTTGAAAATGAAAATTAGCTTGCAAAGAGATGTACATTGGAAAATACCATCAAATGCAAAGATGACATATGAGGCCTGGGGCCACATCTCTGACTCAGCGGGTGGTGCTTTTCAACATCGTGATCTTTACGATGGTACTGAACAACATCACCCATTCAAAAATATCCCCATCTCTAAATATATGCTTAATTGCTTATAAATGGATGGTATAATGACTTTCGACAAACATTGGCAGCATAACAAAAAAGAAATAGTAGCAGTAGGAACACTATGACTTCTAATAAGGATGGGGATCTCATCAATTGAACTGTAAATTAATGAAGAAATGGGTGTCCTTTAGGAACACTATGACTTCTAATAAGGATGAGAACTTTCACCTGATTAGCAGTAGTTTCAACTGAAAGCTTTTTGGCCTCTTTATCCAAAGCTAGCCACTGGATAACAATCAGGTGAACATTAACAAAACATTAACAAAACGCACCTCCACCAGATAAAACAGTGCATAATGTACATACCACCCATCCAGATCCTTGTAAAGCAGCACCCTCTGCATTCATCTTCTTTACAAGCTTCTCAAAAGAACCGAAGTCCTCATCAATGGCCCAGCCAAGTTTGCCATGAGGTGGCTCACCACCACCTTCCTGTAAAACACCAAATATTTTTGTTGTCAATGGCAGAAGCCCCACTAAATAATAGATTGCTATTAGAATGCTGTTAATTAGAGTCTTACGCTAATAGGCTTGAGGTTCTTCCAGAAAACTGAATGGTTGACATGACCTGCAACATGGTAAATCAATTATGTTACTAAATACTAAGCTTAGGTGAACATTCTAATAGCAATCTCGAGCCAATGAATTTATTCCAGAAGATCATTTTCCTAATCAAGAGGTTTAGCACGTCATGTCCTCACGAATGCTTTCTTCGTACAGCATTTCTTAGTATTCTTAACAAAATTTGTGATTGGAACATCTTAAAACGAAGTTAAGAACAGGATGAATGCATACTAATACACAGGGCGTCATTATCTACGCATAAATTACCCCTTACAATCTAGAGAAACAGGCCACCAGACTTGTTTTTCAGGACCTAACGCCATCACTTTTTACACTCGGGACATCCAGAAAAGGAAAATACAGAAATGAACGCAGAATCATCTGGAGCAAAACACAAAATCTCAGCAGCTCATGGATTCAGCATTTTATAGCATCAAAAGCAAGCTCGAGAGTTAAGACAACATCAGATCAATTCCAGTACGCACACCATGGAGGATGTAAAATTAGGTGGAGATAATGGACTGAATATTCCACCTGGCACATGGAGTTTAACCACACAAAAACAGAAGCTGCAATCATATCTAAATCGAAGCCACCTCTTACAAGGCCACTGATCAAGGTTACATATGCTATATCACACTACGCAAAATGGACTCTCGCTCTACCAGTATCACTAATTCAAAAAAGAAGGATGAAGTAAAAACCTTCAATCCAAGCAAGCCCTAACATTCAGCACAGTTCACAACGCCGCGTGCTAGGGACATCCCAACAGACCAGTACACATGGATATCCACAAAAAATAACCCTTCAAAAGTTGCAACTGGCAGCTGAGTCTCAAAAGTTGCAACTCGCAACTGAGTCACAGTTCTGATTACGGATTAAACGCACAAAAGAAAATCAAGAGCATCCCCAATGGCCCAACCAAATGACTTCATTAATAATTACATAGCGAATGATACCAACATACCATCATAATTAGTGAAGTACTTACAGTTAAGCACTTCGTATGGAAAGAAATCCTTATTAGCACAAACAAGTAAACAAAACCAAATAACAACCCAAAGAATTGATTACGGATGAAATGGACCAAAATGCTGGAAATTTTGTACTAGAAACACCACGAAACAGCAACATATAAAGACCAATCAATGAAAGGTCTCCACAACGTATCCAAACACCAGTGCGTATCAGACAACTAGAACACAACTAAACCTAAAATCACGGCCCACAAGAAAACCCCAACCCCCTAAAATCCTAGAAATGGTAGGATGCTAAATGCGCCAACCACATCTAATACTCCACCTGAGTGCAGTTTACACACCTCCCACACAGATCACTCCAGATTAGCAGCAAAAACGCGATAATTCCGCCATCAAGTCCTAAAATTTTCCCACCCGCATCAGCACATACCAACGAACTGAGCATCTGAACCAAACGAAAAGGCGCTGCAAGGGTCTTACCGCCGCCGTTGAACTTGATGGCGCTCTGGAGTTGGACGACGGCGGACGCGTCTCCCTTGGAGACGGCTGCGTCGAGCTGCTCGAGTGCCTTGTTGTAGTTGGCGACGTAGGTGGCGTGGTGCTTCTGGTGGTGCAGGCGCATGATCTCGCCGGAGATGGCCGGCTCCAGCGCGCCGTAGTCGTACGGGAGGTCGGGGAGCGTGAACGTCGCCACCCCCCTCGCCCCCAGCGACCTGGCGCCGCCGACCGCCAGTGCTAGGGTTTTCTTCGAGGCTAATGTGCGGAGCGCCATGACTGCGTGCGTGTGTGTGTGTGTATAGACGATGAGGAGGAGGGTGCGGATGATATATGGAGAGGTGGGTGCTACTGCTATCTGCCATCTGCTTGTGAAGATTTCTGGAAGCTTTGGTGAGATATGCGTCACGATTCGTGCGGACGGAACGCGTGGGTTTGTATGTTGACTTTGGCTATGTTCGTGTGTACCCACTAGCGGCTTGCAAAAATGTCTCGTGATTCATGTAGATGCTTCTCTTATGACGTGCCTGTGCTGTTGCATTCTGATGATCCAAAGATCTAGGGAAGCTGATCACACGATGATTAAACGGGGAAAATATTATGTGTATTTTGTGGGGCTTTTGTACTCACTACGTAGCTGTGTCCATGTCCCCGAGAAAAGTCACCTTCGAGTCACTCTAAATTCCTTTCTCAGCTCTCAAAATAATAATACCCTCTCCTTTGATAAATAGACGATGTTCAGGATCAGTATGCAACTTTAATAGTTACTTTTCCTTATAAAGATGTTGGTAAAAAAATAAACCTATAATATCACAAAAATACTTTTCATGAAAAATGCAATGATGTCATTTTTACCTCCCCAATCTAAATATATTTTACATGTCACGAGTCAACCTTGGAAAAGTACGAAGAGAGGTAGTAGAACTTAAAATGACGAAACTTTCGTTTTTCCTAAATTTGCTAAATTTCACTCTTAGTTAATTGCGCAGAAATAACCCATGAAATCATGTGCAAAGTAAGAATTCTCATGAATTCAGAATTATGTAGTTAGCGTGTTTAGCCTTGACTGATGACTACTGCACTCCGGTGCAAACGAAAAGAAGAAAAAGAGACTCTCCAGTCTTTTTTTCTTTTCCTTTATCTTTTGAGAGATGAAGACTCTGCAAGTCCGCATTCCTATCCCGCATTGCTTCCAAACAGCACTAGCCACATGGTCTTACCGTACTTTTCCTTGCTTCCACTGCCGAAAACAAAACCCGCGGGCACTTGGGTTCAGCAGCTTGAGTCAGGTAATCTTATCAGCTAGACCGCTGAGCTATCTCGTCGCTCTGTAGACTACTAGTGGAATGCACGAGAGAAAAAACTGCAAATATCAGCACATACATACAGAGACGCCGGACCAAGACCAGCCAAGCAACCAGAGGAAAACTCCTGCCTGGTGCAGCTGGATCACTAAAGTAGGAGTGGTGGGTTGACGGGCGACGAGGTTTCAGAAAGACAGAAACGATGGGCGACTAACACAACAAAGACCGTCTATCAGGGGTGACGATTGCACATGACGCGACAAACCCAACGATGTTGCTTTCAGTCTTTTCTACCCCTATTTCATAATGCATCGCGTCTCTTCCAGTTACTGTCTCGCCGATGAGGGTTGTGAAGTGCCAACGGAATTAGGGATGTAAGTGGATAGCCGCTTAAACCCGCTTAAGTCCGCATGATATTCAAATCAGAAAATTTATATATGAGAATTTAAACTAGTTTTACTGATTTTATGATTATGTGAGCTTAAGTGGACTTTAAGTGGGTAGCCACTTACATCCCTAAACGGAATCGACCAGGAATCGACCAGAAAAGAGAGACTGCAACAATCTCAAAAATAGGCTACCATTCTTAGAAGTTCACTGCTCTGAAAGTGAAGTTGGAAGTGCTATCAGATACAAGCTTACGTCTTCGCTAATAAATGAATACATCTGATCAGCGATTGATCATTCTAGTTCTGTCAAAATCACTAGCTGAATACGAGTAGGTACTACTTATCAGTTGCTTTCTGAAACTCTCGATACACAATATCAACAGGTTCAGATTCCTGAATGAGCAACTGAAATGCAAAGAGAATACTACCTACCAAGGGCACTGCACTTGAAGGTTGATGATAATGCAAGAGAAAGTGAAGGGAAAAAAACATACTAATGCACTGCATCTGAACTTCAAGTGAAAAAAAGAATCAGACGCTCATATGCAATTACAAACATCTAGGGGATTTTATCTGCCATGAATGAGGGAATTACATTTATACTTGATTATGAATTACACTTGCCTTTTTCTTTTCCTGCAGAAAGTATCGCGTGAATTTACATGGTTTAGTGTGAGCCTATCTACTGAGAAGATCCAGGAACAGGTGCAGGTGGGATCCTCAGTAGCTGTTGCAACAAGCGGGCCGCAAGGCGCTGCGTGACGCCTCCAGCAATACGAGATCCAAACACACGGACTTCTGGTTCTTGTAGCACCTGGGATATCAAATTTACTATGAGTTGCAGAGTTCTCAATAGCTGTTGATGTTCATATAGAAGGAATGAGGCTGCAGTCTACCTGTACAATTGGTTGCAAAAGGCTTGGATCGAAGCTGTCAGAAGATCTCAAAAGACCCCAAATTCTAAAAACCCTGTCTCGGAGCTCCATCATTTGTTCCCATTCTACATCACTTATCTTAAAAGGTCCGGCTGGATTGCCATTGGAAATTAATGGCTTCAGAAATTCTGGAGCTGCATTGTATGAATCAATCAGTGTTCCGAAAGTGATGGCTTCTGTGACACGAACTGCTTCTTTCACGACTAGCACTCGCAACTCCTCCCCGTCTGGACCAAGTAGAAGCTTTAGAACCGGTTGGAGGGCATCCTTGGGTACAAACTCTCTATCTTGGCGCCCTTGAACAAGAAGATTTTCAAGCCTATTCCATCTGTACCAAAGCAAAAGCTCAAAAAATAATATCATGAAATGATGTCTGCTAGCAGTCAAAATTCTGCATAAGCTAATTTAGCAGAACAAGTTCTTGCCTGAATTTCCCATCCTTGAATAGCAGCTCAATCAGAGCATCTCTGAGATATGGATTAGGATCAGTGAGTAGCCTTTTAGCAAAATAAGGATATGAGGCAGCGAGCACCTTAAAATTGGGATCGGCATAGAGTGCCAAACCTTCCAGCACAGTGAGTGATCGCAGTATCAACGCATAGTAGGCCGGCACTAGATTTGAACAAAGAACTGTATCACTATCTCAGCAAAATTAAGATGTAACAATTACTACCTAGACAAAGTAAGACTTACCATTGAATGGGTACTGATAAAGAACAGCACCTAAGCCATCAACTATAGTTTTGAAGTTTAGCTCGCTCACTGTTGAGTCCAAAGCATCATCAAAGAAATTCTTGAGAGCAGGCACGATTGGGGAAACATCTACATCAGGTTTCAAAAAATCGAGTGCATAATAATCACGAGCCATCGCTTCATAGTCCCGATTGACCATGTGAACAACATGTCCTATGATGGCTACTCTTGCATCTTCTGGGGTTTCACTCATCATGCCAAAATCAAGAAAAGCAAGCTTCCCTTCAGGTGTTGCCAAAATATTACCAGGATGCGGATCAGCATGAAAGTAACCGTACTCTAGGAGTTGCCTTAAGCTACACTGGATACCAATGTTTACCAAGTCCAGAACCTTCAAACCTTGCTTCTCAATGGCTGCTTGCTGATTTAGTTTTACGCCCTCAATCCATTCCATTGTCAGAACCTTTGCACTTGTGTAATCCCAAAATATATCAGGCACCAATATATCTTGCTTGTCAGCATATAATTTTTTAAACCTTCGTGCATTTTGGCCTTCCTACATTCATTATTTTTACTGCAATTAATAATCATAAAAGCATACAAACTACGGAGAGATAATAGCAGTTGATTCTGCTGATTCAGGAACCTACCGTGTAATTTCGCCTCTGAATTTCATGTTACTCGTTCTGTTCAGTATTTACAGGTGCAGTGGGCATATAGGCTACATGTATGGGTAACAGAACATATGAAAGAAAAGGTACCTGGACATAATTAAGCTCTTGGAAAACTCTTCGAGCAAATTCATCTATCAGAGCAACAGCATCAGTGGATATAAAGTCGACATACTTATTTATTAGAAAACCAAGTCCCCTCAGTAGGTAAAAATCACGCCCAATGGCATCCTCAATACCAGGTCTTTGCACCTTGACAGCTACCAGCTGCCCAGAGTATTTCAGCCGTGCCTTGTAAACTTGACCTAAACTTGCTGCAGCAATTGGGGAGGGTGACATTGCGGAGTAGATTGAATCAAGAGGAAAGCCAAGCTCCCTCTCGATACATGCAAATGCCTCTTCATCTGGAAACGTGGGAAGAGAATCCTGCAAGACGCTACTTGTCAACCATTTGGAGAGACCTTATAACATTAATAGAAGTAATGCCCCAAGTTACAAGGAAATATCCTCAGTTGGTAAACTCTAGGTGATGCCAGTGACTTCCATCCGAATCAACAACCATTTTCGAAATCATCCACCTGCTTCGAAACAATAAGCACCGTGCAATGTTGAATGGTTCTTGGATGAATAACTAACCATTCACCAAATAAGCAACTAAAAGTATAGTGATGCTCCATTGAACAAGAAAATGTCTCATTGGCCTAATTTTGATACAAAATCCCACTATCTTGAGAAGAACTAAACAGGGACTGCCCACACCCAACCACAGGCAAGCAAGAATTGTCCAGTCCGTTGGAAACAATAAGCATTCTATATCGTGAGCAGCATTTTATATACTGAGCACTGAGCAATGGCAAGAAAGAAGGTCTACCTGCAGCTCGGAGAGCTCCTCGAGGTACTCGGTCGGGCAGAGGTCAGGCCGCGTGGACAGCCCCTGCCCAATCTTGACGAACGTGGGGCCTAGCCTTGTCAGTATGGTCCGCAGCTCTACCGCCCTGGCTCGCCTCTTCGCCGACGACGACGACTCCCCCCTCTGCTGGTCCAGCAGCAGCTTCAACCCGAATGCCCCCAGCTTCGACAGCACCTCTGCCGCTCTCAGCGCCACCTAATTACATAGCAGGCGATCCACACCATACATGTCAAATTTCGAGAACTCAGCTGCCGCTTTTAGCTAGTTTGAGGTTAAATAAAGCATGGGGATTTGGTGCGAGTGCGTGCCTGGAAGGGGCGAGAGCCGTAGCGAGAGGCGAGGAGCTCGGGGCTGTAGACGGTGGCGTCGGCGGCGCGGGTCATGGCGCGGGACTCGGCCTGCAGGTCGTCGGCGCGGTCGCGGGCGAGAGAGGCCACGTGGGGAGGCGAGGCGGGCGGGGAGGGGCGAGGGGGGAGCTGGATGGAGAGGTTGGGGGACGGGGGCGCGGCGGTGGAGGCGGCGCGTAGGAGGGACGGACGGCGGCGGAGGCGGCGAGGCGCGCGGCGCGGAGAGGAGGGGAGGGAGAAGGAGACGGCGGCCGCCGCCGAGGTGGTGGCCGCCATGGCCGGCAGGGAGAGCGGGAGAGGTGTGGAGGTGGGAGGTCGGGCTTTGTGCGCGTCGGCAGCACCGGGTGTTTATTACATTTTGCTGGTTGGTTGGTTTGTTTCGGGGAGATTTGATCTGCGCCACAGAGTGCGGGAGGAGACGGCAGCGTCCACGGCACTCGATCGCGAGAAGGCGAGAGCTTTGCGGATTCCGGAACTGCCGAGCTTGTAGCTTACGGCCTCCGCATGGTTGATTCCTGCTGGGGCTGTAGCAACCTTTTCCATGTGTTTTCGAAGGGTTGAATTTCTAAGACTCTGTGCAATCAAAATGGTCTGGAGAAGTAATCTGATATCAGACTTGTTCTTTTGGATATCCAATGTGCTTGAAGTCTGTATTTTAGCTGTAAGGTCTGATATTTTGCTATAGTGCTCCAAAGGAGTACATGCAGCCATTTGGTTGTAATGTAGGAAATCCTTTACTTCTTGGCATCTCAATTCACTACCGTAAGCTAAAAAACTGTGACTGAAAAAGGTAAAAAAGAGATTTGAGATAAAAATTAAGTAGTTGGAGGGCAAACATACATTTACTCGTGGCAGACTAGTGCTCCTTAACTCTGTACTAAGCAGCCTCTCAATGTTCACGCATTCTTTCTTTCAGATATCCGGTGGGGTGCTTAAAAGATTTGATTATTTTAGATCTAGATTTTAGTGGCAGAGTAATGGTCATAAGAGAAAGCATAGACTAGTTTGATGGAATATTTTATACCAACCTAAAGATCAAGATGGCCTCGGTGTTTTAGCTTGCTTAGAAAATAGCTATTCAAGCAATTAAATGATGAAGGGATTTGGCAAATGATGCTTGGAAGAGAATATTTGGAGAATAAAACTTTAGTGTAATAGATAAAAAGTCAAGGACTCACAGGACTAATGAATGCTAAGCGTCACTTCTTACACTATGTCATGTTTCAACTTTGGAATGGTTCCCAAATTAGGTTATGGCAGGATACTTGATTTAGATTTACCCTCACTAAGTGAGCGATAACAATTCACAATGGAACAAGATACTTTTAAATTGAATTTACATTGCAATGGACAATTTTTTATGCATTCTATATAGGGAAAAGCAAATGTACATGCACATATAGGTACACGAGTTAAGGATTTAGGTCAATTCTCATATTTGTGCATCTCAAAAAATTCTCTAAAAGTTCATAGATGTTCATCATGTTATAACATACACACCCACAAAATTTACATGCACCCACAAAATTTCATGCAAAAATATAATCAAGAGTGCCCTACACAAAAAAGACAAAAAATTCAACTTATTTTTAAAACAATGCAACAACAATTTTTTGTCTTTTTTGTGTAGGGCACTCTTGATTATATTTTTGCTTTTTGTCTTTTTTGTGTAGGGCACTCTTGATTATATTTTTGCATGAAATTTTGTGGGTATGCATGTTATAATATGATGAATATCTATGAATTTTTTGAGATCCACAAGTATTAGAAATTGACCTAAATCTTTAACTCATGTACCCACATGTACATGTACAAAATCCACTCTCTTCTATTTATATAGCCTTGGGCAATTTTAACTCCCAAGAGTAAATAAATACATCAAGAAACTTAAGATACCTCACAAAATTAATATTTATATGGTACCTGTGTAGATGGGTCACGCTTATTAAAGATAAGCTTTACAAATGAAATTGGAAGGGAACTCTAAATGTTGTTTTTTAATAATGATGAGTCTATTCAACGTCTATTTTTTAATTGTAATTTTGCTTAACTAGTTTGGGACTTGGTTATCCGAGGGAAGGATGGGACTACAAGCTTTGATAATGGAAGGAGTCGAAGCTATATGTTGGACCATTTGGCTCTGTTGTAACGATTTTGTTTTTAAAAACAAAAAATTTCTAATCTTTTTCAAGTTATCTATATGTCTACCAACTGGTATCTATCATGATACTTACTTCAGTGTCGAGGGAGTAGGATACGATGGTGGCGGCGGCCAACGCTTTGGAGATTGTGGCCAAGAAGCTCGTCACCAAATATGGGTGGAAGATTAGCAACAAACAGCATGATATTTGATTTTTTTTATTTCCTTAGCTTGTTGAACTTTTATTTTTAAGCCCTAGGCTATGTTGCAAGTTTTGTAATAATGTGGTTGTATGCAGCGCAATGTTAGAGGTCAAGAGATTTTCTCTTCTATTGTTTGAAAAAAATCATAAAGAGATTTATGAATTACATAGATATTCTCCTTTTGGGACTAAAATAGAAATACACAGATGTTGTTTTTTCTAATAGGTACGGTATATCACATAAAATTTCAAGATACCAATACATATAAGAGTAAAGTGTATTTTTCACCCCTCAAGTATTGCCTGTGAGCACATTTCAACCCTGAACTTCAAAACCGGGCAAACTTCACCCATAACTGTCAAAACCGGATAAATTACCCCCTGTAGTGGTTTTGCGCTGACGTGGAGTGGTTTTCTCCCGATTTGGACAACTCAACATTCCACGTGGATCCTAGTCAGCTTGGAAAAATTCAAAAAAATCAGAAAAATTCAAAAAAAATTCAAAAAAATTCAAAAAACTAAAAAATTCAGAAAAATTTAAAAAATTCAGAAAAATTCAAAAAATAGAAAAAAATTTAAAAAGAAAATTTCAAAAAAATAGAAACATTTTAAAAAATCAGAAAAATTTAAAAAAATAGAAAAATTCAAAAAATCAGAAAAATTCAAAAAAATTAGAAAAATTCAGAAAAATTCCCTCCTCCCACCGCTCCATTAGTTGTCCTCCGAGCTCAACTTCAATAAAGCTAGACTCCACCCCTGGAATCACCATCCAATTTAGTCAATATAGCACCAGATATACTAATCTCAATATTGACGGTTGTAACCAACGAAAAAATCAGGAAAATTCAAAAATTGAGAAATTCAGGAAAAATTCTAAAAAAAATCAGAAAAGAAAAAATGAATTTTTCCTGATTTTTTTAACTTTTTCTAAATTTTTTTTAATTTTTCTTATTTTTTCTAATTTTTCTGAAATTTTTTGAATTTTTCTGATTTTTTTTGAATTTTCCTGATTTTTTGAATTTTTATGATTTTTTTTAAATTTTTTTGAATTTTTCCAAGCTGACTAGGATCCACGTGGAATGCTGAATTGTCCAAATCGAGAAAAAAACCACTCCACGTCAGCGCAAAACCGCTGTAGGGGGGTAATTTACTCGGTTTTGACAGTTATGGGTGAAGTTTGCCCGGTTTTAAAGTTCAGGGTTGAAATGTGCCCACAGACAATACTTGAGGGGTGAAAAATACACTTTACTATACATATAACAAATATGAATCATATCTATTCTTCTTTCGAATACGGCATTTCCACTCCGATTTCATCCTTGATCAAACACTAAGCCCGTTACATGTAGTTGGCGTATTGAATACCACATTAGATGACTGAATGTATTGGTTCCGTCGTTCCGATGAAGAAAGCTGATGATATCATCTAGCTAGTTCAGACTATTTTTCTTCTCAAATTTCTCGAAAACACAATAGACCTATAAAAACTCAACATATTTGCTATGTCCCCTTTTCATACTTCTTTCCTCTCCCTTTCTTATTTTGACACCTCTAGTTCTGAACTTTGTCAAAGGTATGTGTAGGACAAGAAAACTTGAACACGAGATGACTGCAACAATGATTTGTTGACTAGAACTACTCTCAAAGATCTTTTGTGCAAAATAAAGCTATGGATTGTTCCCTGTTTGTTTTGCTGCAGTTCGTGTGCTTGGTGCGATCGTAACCGTCCAATCCTTGGCGTGAGTCAGCAGGATTTCTATACCTACAGAGAACACTTCAGTGTTCAAAGAAGATTCGCTAAATTTGCTAAGCTTGGGTCTCACGATGACCTCGGCTTTATTTTATAGACTTCTATTTTCCATAGTTCATTACATGTAAGGGTTCGGACTTAGCTTTCAGGCCCTCCTGTGTATATCCTCATTAGTCCAGGACCAAGCTGATGAACATAGGCGAATTGAAACCATTACACATATCACGAAGCATAAGAAAAACAATTGAGTTATAGCAGTGATATGACTAAACAAAGTAACTAGGACTTATGTCCTTACCATTCAGAACACAACAGAAATGAAAGCATAGATATTTCTATCTCAACCATAGGCAGTCGACGAATGCCACGTGACCTAAACCTCAGCATTGACGTAGAAGATACCTCATAATCTTCATCATCCTCATAGATATCTGAACACGTCCAACAAACAACATGCTCGATATGTACTCACGTACCTAGCGTGCCCCTCATTAGCAAACATACGACTACGTGCAAGCTTAAGAAAAGGAAGGGTTTTATGGCTCTTTTACATAAAAATAGCTTTGGTTGTAATAGTACATTAATTTCAAAGGTATCGTTTTGATAAAAACCAGTTTTAATATCAGGGGTATTTCTCATAAGTGTGAGGGTCCACGATCAACACATATGAGTAAGGCATTTGGCCTAGAATCTTCCATAGATTCCAACCACCTGTTCACATTTCACTACCTCAGGAAATACCACCACTGACGGGCGCGAAAAGGAAATCACTGACGGGTTACGCGCCCGTCAGTAAGATCCTGTCAGTGGAAGTAATACTTTCACTGACGGCAGACGGCCCATCAGTAGAGATGCATTTTCACTGACGGGTGTAACAGGCCCGTCAGCGAAAAGACTTGCAGGGCAACCCGGCGGCATCCTGAGAGTACTTCCACTGACGGGCGTGGGATTGCCGCCCGTCGGAGGTAACATTTTCCACTGACGGGTAAATGGACGTCGCCCGTCAGCGGAAGTATTATCATACATTTTTTTAAAACGTTTCTGGAAAGGCAATATGAAGCATATGTAGCAATTAATATCACAAATATAACATTTAATATCACAAATATTAAGCACATATAGCAATTAATATCACAAATATTATGTACATACTAGCTAGTTTACAACGAATTAAAACGACAAACAAATGAATTTAACAATGTTTATTTTCACTAGCCCTACTTTAGGTCTATGACGCTTGGCTAGTACTTGCAGGGCGGCGGTAAGCGGGTAATTGGACTCCCGCGTAGAAATCATCGCTTGGCCGAATGACTTCGTTGTTGATAATGTACGCGAAGGTCTTCTGGATGTGGGCAAAGTCCTTCCTCCAATCGTACTTATCATCAGCTAGGTCGTGTATGAAATTATTGAATTGATCCTGGCTCCATTGTGGGTTGTGGGATATAACGAACGCGTCTATGTGAGCACAGACGTAGTACCCACATGTCACGCTACCTTCCAGCTGTTGCCTGCAAGGGAGGTTGAATTTGTGGATCAGCTTTTTGCTCTTGCTTTCTGCTCCTCCCCCTCGCAAGTTGTATTCCCAAAAGGTGGCTTCCAGAACTTCCTTAATTCCTGAGTAGTCCCGCTTGGCACTTCTTTGGGAATCAAAATAGTATATCATTCTGGAAGGCTTGTGGATGACAATGAGGATCCAGTGGTCGCTGCGTAAAAGGTAACGAATGAATATAAACAGACGGCGATACGTGCTTAAGAAAAGCAAACTAGGGATGGTAGTAAGTAACTTACGGGGGGTTATAGGGCATGAGTACGTAGTCTTTGTCCTTATGGTATATCAAAGACTCAGTGAGGAAATTTCTTACGACTGGCTTCGCTTCTCGTACATAGTAGTCGTTCATGACGACCGGATCCATTACTCCAAAAGTGCAGTTAGGCAGACGCCTACACTCTTGGGCTTGGTGAAGCGCCTATAGCCTGACGAGCATGGTGTCGAGCCGGAAGAGGTTGAACAAATTAAAGATATCTTCAAAATTAATGTCGAAGGTGTCATGCTGTCTGTCCAGGAAGAAACCGTAATCTTTTGGCACCTCGACCTTAAAATGTAGTTCATAATCATCCCGATTCCGTGACCTCATCATGATTGTGTCATGGAGAAGTTTCATCTATGCGGGCAACCTCTGCACCTCATCATCTGGGAGCAGGACAGCTAGTCTTGATTTTGATACCATTCTTCCCCGTCTTGGTCGTTTCTCTGGTTGCCCACAGCTCAGGTCTTATATTCATGTGTTGCATGTCTGCTCGTGCCTTCGGTCTATCTTTTGTCTTGTCCCGAATGTTGAGCAAGAGACCAAGCAAGCTGTCGCAGACATTTTTCTCGACATGCATTACATTAATGCTGTGACGTGTGTCTAGGTGAGGTCAGTAAGGCAATTCCCAGAAAACAGATTTCCTTTTCTAGACGCCCTTTACCGGCGGTTGTTTCTTTCCTTTTCCTGACTCAACTTCCTCCATTTCATTCAAGAGATCATAGATTTCTTGTCCAGTCTTCTCGCGAGGCTTTGGACGGATTTCTTTTGTTCCGTTGAACCTTTCCGTGTCCTCTCTCCATGGGTCATTCATGGTCAGCCACCTTCGGTGTCCCATGAACATGATTTTTCTAGAGCCCTCTAAGAAAACACTTGTCATTTCTTCCATGCACTTAACACATGCTTCGTATCCTTTGGTGCACTGACACATGTTGTTCCCGTACGCAGGATAATTTTGCACTGTTGTGAACAACAAGCCTTTCAGAGTGAAGAACTCTTCTCTGTCCGCGTTCCAGACCTGAGCCCCTTCTTCCCACAGCGTAGCTAGTTCGTCCTTCAGTAGTTGTTGATACACGTTAAGATCAATTCCAGGTTGTTTTGGCCCTTGAATGAGAATAGACAGGTGCATGTACTTCCACTTCATGCACAACCATGGAGGGAGGTTATAGATCTAAAGAACAACGGGCCATGTGCTGTGTCTGTTGCTCATGTTGCCGAATGGATTTATTCCGTCCGTACTCATACCGAACCTGATATTCCTCGGATCACTACCGAAATCTGGGTATTCGGCGTCGATTGCCCTCCACTGACAAGCATCAGCTGGGTGTCTCAACACCCCGTCCTTTCTTCGCCCCTCTTCGTGCCAATGCAGCAGGTTTGCCTCCTTCTTGTTACCGAATAAACGCTTCAAACGGGGGAGGACTGGAAGGTACCATATAACCTTTGCAGGGGCACCACTCGTCACTTTTTCCTCGTCATCGTCTTGGTTTCTGCCCCGCTTATATCGAGATGTGTTGCACACCGGACATTTGTGCAGCTCTGTATACTCCTTGCGATAAATAATGCAGTCATTCCGACAAGCATGGAGTTTCTCTACATCCAATCCAAAGGAGCAGACCACCTTCTTGGCTTCCTCGGTGCTCGTAGGCAATATGTTCTCCTTTGGAAAAACCGTCGCAAGGTAAGCCAGTGTCTCATCGAAGCTTGCGTCCGGACAGTTGTGGGTTGCCTTGGTCCTTAGAAGTTCTAGCGTGACTGATAGACGTGTATGCTCAGGATCGCAGCTGCAATACAGCGGTTTTGTCGAGTTTTCCATCAGTTTCACAAACTTTGCGACCTCTCTTTCATCCTCGGGTCTTCGACCACCTGGTCCACCATGTGACTGTCCCTTAACATTTCAGCCAAATTGTTCCCCACCTCTCCTGTCAAGTCATCCCTACATTCAAAAATATGGTCTTCATCTTCTTCTGCGTCTTCGTGTATGGCCTCTTCTTCTAAACATTCAGGACTGGCTAAAAATTCCGTCTCCTCACCGTGACTTGTCCAACGTGTATAACCTTCTATGAAACCTTTAGTCAACAAGTGTAGCTGCAACATGCCTCTTTCCCTGACCATTATCGTGTTCTTGCATACACAACACGGACAACACATCTTGTTCACACCCTTTTTCTCCCGATCTTCCTCGGCCGCATCTAGAAACTCATTCAAAGTATCGACGAAACTCCGTGTTGAAACTCCGTGTTGCTCTTTCGCCGTATATCCAATTTCGATCCATCGATCCCTACAACAAGAAACTAATTGATTATAGTTCAAATTAATAAAATAAACACAAAATTATTCTTTTCTTCGTACAAAAGAGATCTAGCTAGCGCCTCAAGGAGCAGACTCGAGAGCCTTCCGAAGAGGGTAGGAAGAGAGAGAGGGGAAAAAGGGTGGAGAAGAGGGTAGTTTAAGAGAGATCTAGAGAGGGGAAATGGGTGGAGGGAGCAGGGGAGGGGAAAGAGAGGGGAAATGGGTGGAGGGAGGATCAAGAGAGTTCTAGATCAAGATTGCATACATCTAGGAGGGAGAGGGGAGGAGGGGAGAAGGGACAGTACCAATTGGAGGAGGAGCAGCGCTCCGGCGCAGCACAGGTGGAGGCGCTCGCAGCTGGCCGTGTGAGGCGTGCGAGCTCACTGGCCAGCTGCGGGCGCCTCCCCTATTTTATGTGCAGACTTATCGCTGACGGGCAAGCACACGAGCCCGTCAGTGACAAGTCTGCCCTAAGAAGCCACCCGGGAAGCAACTTCCACTGACGGGCGACACGGGAACTGTCAGTGAAAGGCTTACCTTCACTGACGGGCATAGACTCCACGACCGTCAGTGATGGGCCTCCATCAGTGCTGAGGCCGAAATACCCCTATCCTCCTACTTTTACTGACGGGCGAAGCTGCACCCGTCAGTAAAAATCGTCTCTCCCGGCGTCGTAGTCAGTTTTACTGACGGGCGTTTTCCCGCCCGTCAGTGGTTGTCCTCGTCAGTGACGGGCATCCTCATGCCCGTTAGTGATGGTCGTGCAGCAGAAGTATTTTCTGAGGTAGTGTTTCCAAAAAAGGGGTAGAGAGAAATAGCTAAGGGGAGTAAGACAAATCATTTTCATTAGGAATGAGTTATGTGCCATCTCTGACCATAGATACAACTAATCGATTAGTTTAACACTCTACAGGGTTTGTACACTCTACACACACGACACAATCTCATCTTATTGCCCACCAATGGCCACTGACATAGTACACGTCCATCGGTATACCAGCAGGAAGATTGTGATGAGGTCTTTTAGCTAATCTCTTCTCGATGCGACATGCCCACTAAGTTTCGACAGGGAGGAGTGTACACCTGCTTACTCTACGTGGCCCCATTTGGTGTCGAGGTCCTCATAGCAATGTTGACACCAAGAATCGACTAACCTACTTAACCAAGCCAGTGCCCATATAGCATGTGGTTGTAATATTTTCATACTTCTCAAAATCATGACTTCAGCCTTATTTGATATGGACAACCAATGGCTTCTTCAACTCATGAAGAACGACCATTTGCTTCTTCAACTCATGATTCAGTTGTCGCTCATACCTTTTAGATGGTAAGTTTCACTCAAAGTAGAATATGAAGAATAGAGACAGAGAGAGAAATCAAAGAGCATCCGGCCCAACTCAGCGAGCTCAACAACAAGTTTCAATATCAAGGATCATCAATCCGAAGATCATTCCTCCAAAGAGGCAATTCAAAGCATTCTAAAGATAGTTTAAGCATGGTATTTTTTTATTGTATTATACCTTTATATATTCTAGATATATAGAATAGACGAATCTCGATTTGTCAAGTCTCATGATCGTATCAAGATCCATTTTTATTCGGCTCAATCTTTTTTTTTAAGCATGGCTAAGCATTTCTCTACTCTATTTAGAAATATTAAATAAACTACTTAGAGTATCAGGTAAAAGGGCGACAAGCAGATAAAGGTACATGTGTGTCAATCGACATGCTAGCTACAGGAACAAAATAATATGCATGTTTAAAAAATAAAATTTAATGACTTTAAAAATATAGGATCAACATTATCAAGAAAAATGGGGCAATGCCTTCGCAGACGAGTTGTTCTTCTTCTACAGGAACTTGTCCTTACCCAATGTCGCTACTTCCTATTCATCGCAACAGCAATAAAGTGCAAAACAAATAAATATAACTCCAAATTAAATATCAAATGGAAATATTAGAAGAATAGGGCTCGCAAGGTCGAATAGGTGTCAGAGGACAAAGATGAAGAGATATGACTGTCGAAGGGTAAAAATAGAAAGGTGTGAGATTTATGTGTCTCAACCGGATAGAGTACATGTGCTGATAAGATGGTCTTCCCGATCAGGGTCATTCTGGAAAATATATAGGTTTACGGAGGATAGAATTTGCATGTCAAAAAACTAAAGCTAATCCACATGTGAGATAGAGGTAGATGTGCAACTGGGATAGGATATGGTCGATGACAACCATAGCACAACCATATGATCAAACATGGAAACCCAATATACTAGTAAAACAAGCATGACCTATCATACTATATACAAGCAAGTCCTGGCGTGCTAGTCAGCAAGAAATGATAATAGGCGACATGACAATCTTTATGAACTAGTGTGCAACATACAATTAGACATCATGTAACAAGCTAGATAGACTAGACATGAAATCAAGATTAGGCAGGGCTAGCATAGGATAACATATGATTATATAATTATAATCCTAAAAGGTAATTGTAACCTAATAACAACCATTGATATTGCAAGCTATGATTAAACTATATGGCCAAATAACAACTAGAACGTATATCACATGCACCATACATATATGCAATCTATAAAATGACATTAACCTTATTCATGTTATTGTATACATACAATGTAGCAAGCAACCTACATATACTACACATAATAATAATAATAGTAATAATAATTTAGTAAAAATGATTATTAGCAACATATATATATTATATAATTAACACCTAAAGGTTAACCATATATATGTGAATATATACCATCTTATGAACATGCAACAAAAGATATCAAGCTATGCATACTAGTACATACACATTACATATCCATCAACTAACATGCGACATGATTAAATAATAATAATTCAGTAAAGAATTATTATTCGAACATATAAATTGTCAACAATATTAAGTCTAATTATACACATACATGTGACTATATATAACTACATGATTATGAAACTTAAAATCATGATGAACATGTACAAATTAATTGTGTTTAATCAAATAATTAAACTATAAACAAGAAAAAAATGATGTACCGCAACAATTCATAGCAAACTATTATTTAAAACATGGAATGGTTTATGTATATATGCATAACTACATGTGCAACCCATATGAAATACATTGTACAAATATGAACCATGTGTTTAATGTTAATCATATTATTAAAAAATGTTAAAAACATGACCAATTATTATACAACAATCATTAAATAAATATAAATCAAACTATGTGTACGTCTATGATATATAAAAATATATGCACATACTACTATTTATTATACATCATGTAGCAATAACTATAAACGTAAACTAAGCCACATTCAATAAAAATTAAAAATAGACAAAGGCTAAACATATGATATGTAATACTACAGAGAACATTATGTGAATAGAAAACAAGAACTATATAAGAACTATGCATGTAACTATATGAAATTATAGTCTCATACGAAATACTATTTAATTTGGGTGATGAAACAATCAATGATCAAAATTATTAGAGATGAACATAATGGTGATGCGGGTGGTTTTAAATAATGGTGGAAAACAATGACATAGTGCACCACAAGATGATAGGAGACTAACTATACGAGTGGTGGCGACATTTGCAACACGAAATGGTCAGAACGGGTTGTAGATTGGTTCTGGATAGACCAGAGGATTTTGGATGCTACGCAATGCTCGCTTAACAAAATCATGATCTGCCTATTGGGTTAGAAACTAGAAACATAGAGGCACAATCCTACAAAAGGGTTTTGTAAAATCAATATTGAGTCAACGGAAAAAGGTCGTACAAGATAGACAAGATGCAGATTGAATCTGGATGTCCGCAGACAACACATCGGAGACAAATGCATTCCCAACAAATGGCTACATGGATCAATGAGAAACTTTACAGAGATATTTATAGGAACCTAAGACTCAAATTGACCAAAAGGATTCTTGAAAGACTCGATGGATCAACGGGAAACTTTACAGAGGTGTTTGTAGGAAACCTAAGACTCAAGTTGATAAATGGCTACATGGATCAATGAGAAACTTTGCAGAGGTGTTTATAGGAACCTAAGACTCAAGTTGACCGAAGGGATTCTTGAAAGACTCAATGGATCAATGGGAAAAGAGGGGTCCAGGATTGTCATTTTTGTGGTAGTATTAATGCTGATCTACCGTTCGTGTAGTCACATCTAGACATGAACAGTAGCACGAAGAAACTTGATTTCCTGGAGATTGAGTCGTCAGATTGCCTCCAAATTTTGTGGAGGTGATCTTGATAATATTTCCCACAATCCTGGTAAATGGAACTTGCAAAGTAGGTCATGTGATCAGGATGTCATTCCAATCTAGATGCACACGTAGACAAATCTGGGTACAAATAACACGTCCACATTTGGAGCTTTCTTGGTGATCTTCACCAAATTTTGCACCATTGGATCTTCACCAAATTTTACAGAGAGGTAGAGGGAAGGTAAATCTCACCAAAGGGATCTTCTAAAAGATTTCCAAGGTAATGGGAGTTGGGAAAATACGGAGACGTTGCATGCTATTTGGAAACTGCATGGGAAGCAAGGTGGGGGTGGTGGTTGTTTGGAAGCTTTGGAGGCTAGGTTTTCATGGAAAATAGGTGTGGGGGAGTGGGGAAAAGGGAGGGGGAGGTGGGGGTATTTATTATTGGGTGAGGGAAAGAGATTTGGCTCAAATCCGATTGGAAAAGGGTGGTGGCGCATGCTAGGGTGGTTGCCCAAGGGAGGAAGGGGGCGGCGGGCACCGGTTGGAGATGGGCCGGGATGGCGCGGCCAAAAAGAGAAGGAGGAAAAGAAAAGGATATTTTCTTTTTTCTAAAAAAACCAGAATAAAAATTAAAGAACAACAAAGCAAGATTAAATACCAAACGAACTTCAAAAATTCTGAGAAAGAAATCCAGGAAAACATATTCCAAATTGAAAAGAAAATCAACTTCAAGTTGGATTAATTCAAATTAACTCTAGTTTAATTTGTGAAATTGCAATTAAGTTTTAATTAATTTGAGAATAAACAATGAATTTCTACCCCTGATTTTGAATAAAAGGTTTTGGAAAGCTATGAAAATCAAGATGTTACATCACAGTACACTTCTTGTTGCAATGCGGTCCAAACTTGTTGGTTGTTTGTTCTAAGATTTGTATATTTTCACAAAAAGCTAAATTGTGAAACTTTTTATAGTAGATATATTGTCAACATAATTATGGATGTAAATGATGGTAAAAATAAAATAGCTATCGATTTATTTGGTGTGGGATTAGAATTTGAGTTTTTTATGGACCATTTGTTGCATCTGATATAACGGGTGAGAGCAATTTATACTCCAAGGCAACTGTTAGAGTGTACGTATGGCCATAAGATACTATGGAGCACAATAACCTAAAATGTAATTCAGTTATAATAATCATAGCTAAAACTATAGTATTGTAGTATTTTAATTTCTAAAACATAATATTTGCCTAATATCCTTGTTTTTAAAAACTATAGCATTGTGGTATCACCACCCATATTGTGTATGGATATAACTGACATGAGTCTATTAAAAGATTGACAAATTTTAAGATTTCAAACTGTTTTGGACCGTCTATTCTAAAGGATCAACATGTCGGTTTAGAGAGAAGAGGTGAATAAACGACTAACAAATTTTACATTATCTTGTAATTATATGGAATGGTAAGTTATCTAATGTAAGAACTATATAAACACCCCAGATACTAGTCAAACACAAGCAACAACTACAACCAACATGGTATGACACCAATGTCAGGAGGTACATGCACCTGATGATACTCCCAAATTGGAATTAAAAATTCACTATTTGAGGGTCGTTACAATTCAGAAGCTTATCTTACTTGGGTATTAGACGTAGAATAGACATTTGGTGCCATAATTATCCTATGGATCACCGAGTTAGGGCTGCTATTTATGACTTTATTGATTTGTCCTTTATTTGGTGGAGTGAGCATTTAGGCACTACAAGATTTTCGCTGATCTATGATGAATCATATTCGTCATGGAAGAACGACAATTCGTCATTAATCACCTTCTGTGATGAAGTTATGACAAAAACGAAATCTTCATGGAAGTCGCGTCATAGATGTACCACTGTGACGAAATGGCAATTTTCGTAATAGAACGGAACACATCCGTGACGAAAATCCGGCCGCCATGGAACGGACACACTTCTATGATGAAATATTTCGTCATGCAAGTTGCTCCAGAACGTCATAAATAGGGATCATTTTCGTCATAAAATAGCTTTCCGGCATGGCTGTTTCTGACGTGGCAGCCTGCGTGGCTTTTGTTGTGACGTGGACGCCACGTCACCAACTGACGTGGCTTTGTTCGCACGTAGTGTCCACGTCATCATCCGCGTGGCAGCGTGCGTAGCCTTTGTTGCGACGTGGACGCCACGTCACCAACTGACGTGGTTGTGCTCCTAAGTGGTGTCCACGTCATTATCGACGTGGCGTCCGACGTGTCATGTACAGCCCAGTCCAATTCATTGGCCCAAAATATTTGGGCCGGCCTGGTCTAGAATTTTGGCCCATTAATATCCAGACCTTTTTAATTTTCGACCCATTCAATTTGGCCCAAGTTTTTAATCCAGCGTTTTTGCAACGTTTTTGCAGGCGGGCTCATTTCATTGCACTCAGAGCACAACATTTACACTCAGAATTAGAAAACCATATTTCAAAAACACTTAGTACATCACAGCATTAGTACAACATTAGTATGGAATTAGTACAGCATTAGTACAGTTACATCCCAGCATTAGTACATGCAGCATTAGTATGGAATATACATTAGCAGCAGTTCCGAAACATACAACTGAACATTATCACCAGCAAAGAGCATCAGGTCATGACTAAAGTTCCAAAATAAACACCACCACCAGCAGGAAGCATACACACAACCAGTTGCAAAACAAACACCACCACCAGCAGCAGCATAAGTGCAGAACTTTCAGCAAAATGTCAGCCTGCATAGTAGTTTGAACAGCAGATCAAGGTGTGTTAACCTGTGATAATCTCAACAGATGGCGAAGAATGGCATCATTTTCTTCTTGCTTTTTCTAAAGTTCCTCATATTTTTCTGCTTGATTCTTCTTGAATTCATCCATGTCTTCGTGCTGCTTCAGCATTGCTTCATCTACTGCTTGTGCTTTCTTTTTGAGGATGCCCAGTTCATGTTGTTGAGAGTCGATTGTCTGTTGAAGTGCAGTAGCTCGCTCTCTCTCCAGCTGAAGCTGTTTTCGAAGCTGTGATCTATTTGTAGAGGACTCTAAGCTCACATTCTTCAAGAACAAACTGTTTGCACTGTTGGACGTCAGAATTGTGCTTACAATTTCTGTACTAGACTTTGGTGTCTGATCATCTTGAGAAGAATGGTCCATCATAGATTCCATGTCAGCCTATGATTGCAAACAGCCAAGGATTTAACGTAAGTATTAAAAACAAAGAAGTAAATCAAACTTCAAAAATGGTTGGGGTGATGTAAACAATATGAAGACATAAACCAAGCTGAATAAAGTATTCTATATTGTTAGGCACAAGAAGGAAAAGGTGAGTGGATGATGGGAAGTAATGTCCTATGGTGCATGCATGCAACAGATTGTTTGCTGGCTCTGCATTGTTTTATTTTATATTCTAGTTTGTGAAAGCTTGCTGAGTGGCATGCTAGCTAGTCTCTGTCCTGTAGATTCAAGTTTTTGGAGATAGGCATAAAGGGTATGTATATTAAATATGTACGTAAAAACCATACTATTAGATAATGACTGAAAAACATAAATAAGTGAATACTTCGACAAGAAATGCAAGGATGCAATGGCAACGAGAACTTTGGAAGGAAGATGGCAGTAATAATAGGGACTTACAATTGCTTGTTGTACAGACTCACTAAAACCTTTCTTCTTGCTGTTATGGCATTCCTTGAAAAGGTCCCCTGCATTGGGTTCTTGATCTTTGTATCTCTCCTTCTATATTGTTGTAGCAACAATGTCAAATAGTTAGCTTATCAAACGAATTGGAATGGTAACAAGCTACAGGTTTGTGGTTAACTATTTCAGAAGAATGGCAAATAAATTTAGAGAATATTAACAATGGGCTTATGGATCAATTGTGGATAGGGTGTAAATGTTGTGATGATTGCCTTGCAAATGAGCACTTTTTTTTTGCATGTTGACATGACCAGGTACATAAAAACATATGCAAATGAATCATGCTATTTTCATACCAGGACATTCATATAGTTTGAAATAGCATTTATGCAAGTTCCAGGAAAAAGAACTACAACCCACGAAACTGCAGTAGCATATGGTTGTTGGAGTAGTCATTTTTGCATGTTGACATGTACAGTAAATGGTTCACACATAATAATAAAACAGGGGCCAAGACCTTCATAGTTCACACAGAATGGTTTACGACGCAATGAGCAGGCGATGCATATAAATCCTATCAATAATAAGAAGCCATTGTTACTTACTATAGAATAGCAATGCGTAATGTAGCTCCGAGAACCTGTCGTCTGTTGGAACTTGACATTAGCACGGTTCCGCTTATTCTTTTCAGAGATTTCCTAGATAAAAACATTTATGTAAGACAATGCAGAAATTGAATCTCAAGAAATGATGTGATATCCAAGTTCAAACCTTGTTTTTGGGGTCAGACCACTTCTGTACAAGTGCTCTCCAACTGTGGCATCTGACATATGAGGTAAAGGAGATGTTGTTCTCACTTCAGTGGCTGGAACACCATCGAAGTATTTTCTTTTCAGCCTATACCAAGTCTGCCGTACCCCAACCTGGAGTAGATTAACGCATGCATCCTTTATTGGCATGTCGTTCGTGTCCATGGCAAGCCTTCCCTATTAAAGTGGATGGAAATCATGACTAAGTTACATTGAACAATGAGATAATATGTAGCATATAGCATAAAATAGGAGTTAAAGATAAAGATTCGACAAAAGAAAGTACTTACAGCTAATGTGCCCATGAAATTATCTATAACATCGTCATCTTTCTTGTACTCTTTCCAGTGTGTGAGGATAGGCACACCCTACCTAATGGCGATGCCACCCTCTGATGCTAACTTGGCAGATTGCACCAGTTTTTCTAGCCTTCTATTCCCTTTGAGAACATTGATGGGCAATCTTCTTCCCATAGCTCTAGTCATCCTGTCAAGCAATTTCCCCATTGTCTGTGGCCTGCCCCCTTTTCTAGCAGTTGGCGGTGTATCTACAAGAAAATAACTCAAGATAGTGATTGTACAACAGTTTTGTAGATTACAAATTAAACATGCCACTATAACTTGCCTTCATCTTGCAACTGGGTGTGCTCCTCAGTGTGGCCACTATCACAGCTTGCTCTGCATCATGCATGGAAGGAGGTTGCCCAACGACATCACTTGTTTGGTGATGGCTTTCTTCATGATATGACCAATCCCTCGTCGGACTTTGGCTACGCACTTCCTCTCTAAATTGACTCCTATTTTCATCACTTGGTGCTGAATGCAATGGTTCTAGACTCATATCTTCACGTGTTGCCGCTTTGGCCAACTGTTTGGTTTTTTGTAACCTTGTTGATACTCTAGTCGGTTGTATTGTGGCCTTCACTTTCTTGGAAGGTCCCTTTCCACCTGGAGGCATCTTATAAGTCTTAGAGGCCTGCTACAAAATAACAATAAGAAAGATGTTAGTTCAAATAAGCAGATGCCATAAATAGAAATTATGAAAACAACCACTGCAAGACATTATATGTAGCAATGAACCTAACAAATTTGACCCTCTCAAGGTAGAAGAACCAGCACCTTAGATGTGCAGTTGGTAGTTATGGATTGGTCCTCCGTCAACGGCTCTTCCTCCTCTAATGAGTTAGCATCAATTTCTTCTCCCTCACTGACCTGATCCTCTTTAGGATCATAGTCAGATCCAGAGCATTTGTGATTACTACACTTGTTCTTCAATTGCTTAGTCCTTACAGGGGAAACTGGTGTGTTTGTTCTTCTAAGAATAGATGACAATGTACTGAGGCCCAGTGCTCGCATCCTTGTATTGTTTTGCATCAAGTTCTGAAGCCGCACCTTCTCGTAACCAGTCAATTTAGGTTCTTTCATGAATAAATAAAAAAAATCAATATTGTTTCTTTGTTTGAAATGAATGCAATAGCATGAGAATGCGACTAGCAGACTACCTACAACACGTACCCACAATTATAGTTTTGAGTATAGTCTGTGCGCCTTACATCAATGGACACAAGCATTCAGAAACTATTCATGCTATATTATCAAATGGATGTAGGAGATCTGTTACATACCTTGGACTCTGTAGCGCTTTGGTGATGAGATCCTAGGTCCTGGCATTATTTCCTGATGATCCGGTGTGTTGGCGTCGGCGGATGTAGTCTCGTGGTGATCGGGGGAGCTGCTTCGGTGTGGTGGGCTCCGGTGAAGCGGTGGCCAGAGGTGAAGCTCCTCCGGTGCGGTCGCTCCAGGTGAAGCTGGTCCGGTTCGGTCGCTGCCGGTGATGGGGGGAGCTGCTCTGGTGCGGCGGGCAGCGCTGAGGTGGTGGCCGGAGGTGAAGCGGTGGCTGCCGGTGAAGCTGCTCCAGTTCGGTCGTTGCCGGTGAAGTTGCTCCGGTGGCGATAGTCGATGTAGGACGTGGGGAATGACTAGGGCATGATGATTTGGGGAAAATATGGCCGGTGATAGGGGACCCAGGTGGATATGGTGCGGCTTGGTAGGGATGAAAATTACTAAAACACCACCCGAGTTAGCAGTAGTTGGATGAGACAGCTATAAAAAGTAGACATTTCGCACGCGCAGGATTATTTCGCCAAAATTCTGAGTGTACACGAGGAATTTTTTGGCGCGGGATTTTTTGGCGCGGGATGTTTTTGGAGCGGGATGTTTTTGGCGCTGGAGTTTTTGGTGTTGTGCACGTCTGGATCACTATAGTTTTCACATTGTTTTATCAAACTATCATCATATAATAATGACCTCCTTCACCACACAAATTTCCAAGATTATTTTCTAGACTAGATAACCGAATAACTTGTTGGCTCGTCTTCCCTGGCATGCATGCATCCAATGGTGCTTCTCGCCCGCCCACCCCGCCTCATATTCTGCCAGAATGGTATTTCCTACCGATCCATGTCATTCTTCGCAGTATACCTGACAAAGCGGGAGACCCTAGCCACAATAGCACCAGTTTTTATATCTCTCGTGGCTTTACCTTTTTTAAAGAAATGTGGGGTTAATACGTTAGACATCGTCCAGCAAGTCAAAATTGACTATTCATCCCGCAATCACCCGTTTAGTCTCTAGGACCTCGATCTTTATCCTCCCGACTCGCGCATGTACACACATGCATGACATACATATATGTGTATGACTTTACCAATATCTGTTGATTTACGGGCATGAAATGGACGGTTGATCGATGAAGGAGAACATAACATGCATTGCTAAGATACTTACTCATTTCCATACATCTTTGATAATTAAAAGAAAGATCTGTGCATTGCTGTATTAGCAGCCCGGCTTTAGGCCCATTAGCCCATCGGCAGCCTACTCGAACTGAAACAAATAAGAGCAGCTCCAGCAGTTTCCCCATCCTATTCCCCATAGCTATAATTTAATATACTACTATATAGTGTACCAAATTTGAACTAGATCTGGTAAGCAATCTGAGCCATTGATCCCATAAATCCGACGGCTGAGATTGGAGGGATCCGCGTGAACAGTACCCATGAACAGTACTATCTACATTACCATTTACAGTACTCCGTGAACAGTACCATCTACAGTACCTACGTGCATTGCACGTACTATTTGCTAATTTAACTAAAGTGCAAAAAAGGGGCTCCAGCAGCTTCCCCATTCCATTCCCCATCGCATCCTCATTCCCCATCTCAGCCTCCCGTTCCCCAACGAGCAAAATCCCCAAACTCCTACCGATGGCCTCCGGAGACCTCCCTCCCGCCACCGTTCGAGCGTCTCCCCTCCGTCGGCCTCCTCCCCTCTGTTGCCATCTTCCCGTCCGTCGTTTTCTTCAACCTAGCGAGGCGGAGGCCGAGGTTGGCACCGAAGCGGAACCTAGTTCCATGGCTAGATCCACTGCGGCGGTCTAGCTGGACGGCAAATCGGCGGCGGAGTTGGACCCCAACGAGGCAGAGGCCGAGGTTGGCGGCGAAGCAATTGACGAGGTGAAGTCCATCCTCTAATCTTCCCCAACATCGCCATCATCCCACTAAACATGCTTCTTGCCTTTCCCCTTGACCAGATCTGGAGCTCGTCTAGAACCCGCTCGTCGCGTCGACTGCTCGTCCAGATTCCCCTCACGAGCTTCATCCCCGCTTCAACAGTCTCATCCCTGGAGTCAAGAACTGATCTGGATTCCCCTCCCCGGCCAGGTACTTGCTCCTCTTCGTTTCTTAGTTGACTGCACTGATGTATTTGTGTGGACTGCAAATTAGGAGCCTTTAATTCAACTCCATCCCGCTGAACCCATTGCTTGTTTCGTTTTGTTGGACCAATGGAAGCAATCAGGTTGATTTGTACAAATTAAGCGATCATTGAATTGGTTGTCCGAAAAGAATTGGTTAAGAAATGGTCGATCCATGTAGCTGGCTTTGATTTGTGCTTGTTTTACTTGATTCGTTGTAGCCTTGCGTTGTTTAGTCAAGAACACCATAGAAAAATTTGGGCCCTAGTTGTTTAGTGCTCCTGCTCAATCATTTTCGGAGCCAGGAGATGGGAATCCATGCCCTAGTTGTTTTGCGACCACTGACACTGCTTGTCACAGTGAGGAGATTTAAACATGGCCTATGTGACATAGAAGGAAAAAAGGTTGGATGTGAACATATAGAATTGGGAGGAGTACTTGGCAACAGCAGCATTTCAGAGATATATATGCACTGCTTAGCTGAGCATCAATAATGCTTGATGCTGCTTGACCTCAGGTTGATGATGCTTATCTGATTGTATAGTTGTACATGCATGGGTTAGCTGTTGATTGAGTATTCATATGAACTGATATGAATTGATTCAAATGATCTCTACACTAGGTGAGGACTAGATTATTTATGGACTATCTGATTCTGCATACTGATGCTTTATTGAGTAATGATATGAATGCTTCATGTTATGGACTAGCAATTTCTGATTCCAATGATCTCTAGATTAGTTGTAGTTTTATAGGTTCTCCTAATATAGTTTATTTTTGAGGTTTTTGTTCTAGACAGCATGGAGAACAATCGGAATAAAGATCTTGCAGGCTGGTCTTGGACAATAAAACGAATAGAGGGTATAGCTTCAGATCTTAAGAAATTAGTTGACGATAATCTTACTCCTGCAGTTTGTCCATGTGGTACTGATGTTAACAGTGTGCTATTTGAAATTGAAAATCTTGCGGTTTATCTGAACGAGGTTTCAATTAATTCGCGTGAGTTCCTCGAGGAGGAAGAGCTAGCAAGGTTAGATCGCCTGGATGAGGAGAACGAGAAATGTGTAGACCTTGAGGATCTTCGAGGTATCGACTACGAGTCTGGCCACAGTGGTAGAAGGCTAGACTGGGAGTACCTCGAGGACGAGAGTATTTATTCAGAGTAGTTGTTAGCATAAGTTGTATGGGTGGTAACCCAAGTATTATGTTGTTATGTAGTTCGCGAATCTATTGTATGTTCTAATTAAGACTTTAATGTACTTAAAGATCTATGTGTTGTATGGAACTTACTTTAATATACTTATCTTGGAATGTTGGTTGTGTTCAGAGGGAGATCAAGGCTGACAAGACTAGTTCACTAGGTAGGAATTAAGGATTTTGTAATAATATTACAGTTTGTAATAATTTTAGTTTTGCTTTATGTAAAATCTAGCTATGTAATCTACTTGCATGTAAAACTCTGGTACTGAATGGAGTGTAATCTAGCCCAGAGTTCTAGTTCTCTGCAGACACAATGGATACATGATGCTGTTGCACGTACTAGTCCAGAATGCATGAGGAAGTGTGTCTTTCTTAACATTGGATGAGGATATTGAGCGAAGAGAACATTGGTCATCGGATTTGTATCTATAATATTGGTCAATTATGTTAATCCACTTCTTAGACAACCCCATAGATTGCATCATAAATTTTTTTTTCTCATACAGTCCTATTTAAGCACTGGGTTGTCCAGATCTGATCATCCTAAAGAACTGCCTAACTCAATCTTCAGCTTCAGTCACAACCTCATATTTCCTACAATCTCTGGTACTGCAGTAATATATACTTTGGTAGTGGTCATATTGCAGAAAAGGCAGTTAATAAGTGATTTCAACTTAAAAGGCACTAACCATTCTGTGTCCTGAACGTGCACTTGGACACCCCTTAGCAAGAATTTGTTCCCACTGATTTGTTTTCAGATCCAGTATCCAAAAGTCCAACAGTACAAAATCAGCCAAGGAATAAGAAATGTACCCTATTTATGCTTGTTTCATCTACGATGCATATTAGATATTACAGTCTAATATTATATCAGGAAGAACGAAGCACATAAGAAATAAGAAAACATCATTGTGTGTAGCGCATCCAAACAAAACAAGATTAACTATGCCAAAGAGCCATCTATTTCTTGATTTATAAGTGGTAAAAAGACACTACATTTTAGTTTCTACTAGTGATCTTTCAGCATTCTAAACAACTATTCCTCATCGCTTTCGCACACAAGGATCTCCACATTATCATTATCATTGCAGTACTACTCCACAGTGTCATCTTCGTTAGATTCGCTGCCACTATCTTGCAAGTCATCATATTTCTGGTTTTTCATGCTGTTAACTAATGCAGCATCAACAGTACCGCCTTCTTCGCCCGCGCGATGTAAAGTACGCAAAAGTGGATCGATATCTTCCACATTGTATTCTATATCAGAACAGTTATCTTCTTGGTATGCACCTACATCATCCTTCGTAAGCTCGGTTGTGTCCTTTTCAGCCACATTATACAGATGCCTATGCTCATACTTTTGCACAACTCGCCAATTTTTACCCAACCATGTGTCTTGCAAATAGAAAACCTCTGTTGTCTGAGTTGCCAAGATAAAAGGATCACTCTTGTACCACAACCGCTCAATATTGATGGATTTGAAATAACCATGGTTTCTAATGCCCGTCTTCTTGCCACCCAGGTCAAACTAGTCAGATCGAAATAAAACAACTGATCGACCGACTTGTACATTTGACTTATATTGCAACTCAGTAATCTCTTTGAGGGAACCATAAAATTCAGTGAACTCGTCATTATGTGTACCCCCAGTCATGATTCCACTATTCTATGTCTTCCTGTGTTTCTCTCGATCAATAGTGTTGTACCGAACACCGTTGACAGTGCAAGATGAAAATATTCTGGCTCGGAGGTCAAGACCACATGACAATGCATGTAGGTCATCACTAACCTCTTCTGGATTCTCAAGTCGTAGCCTTGCAATCTGAGGCAAGAAGTATGCAATAATGTACTCAGTATGCATTGTGCGAAAATTCATTCGTTAATCGAACTACTCAATAATGGCTTACATGATTCGAGAACCATTTCGAAAATCCATTCTGAAGCCTTTTTTCAACATCCTGATCCTCTTCTTTCTTTAACTCTTCTCTAAATAGGCTGCAAAATAGTTGTTAATTCAAACATTAGAATTAATATGTCGCTAAATTGTAATTTCTGTAAGAACAAGTTCAAAAGTTCATATATAAGTACGTACTTCAGATATGGCTCAACCTCATCACAATTATTTAGCACATACCAAACAAGCTTGTCAAATTCACTATGAAGGTATGTAAGCCTAGAAGATCCTATTAGTTTAACACCATGGATAAAAACAGAGAGCTCACAGTCCTTTGTATTTTCACATGGACCATCTCCACTTCTTCCCTTTCGATTAAATCTGGTGTCAACATCATCCATGTATCTTGAGCAAAATGTCAAGGCCTCCTCAGCAACATATGCCTCCGCAATGGATCCTTCTGGTGCTGCCCTGTTCCTCACATAGCGCTTCAAAGTGCATAGTTGTCTTTCTACTGGAAACATCCATCCATATTGTACGGGACCTCTAAGGATTGCCTCATCAGGTAGATGAACAACCAAGTGCACCATCACATCAAAGAAGGTTGGAGGAAATTTTTTCTCAAGCTTGCACAAGATTAATGGGATTTCTGCTTTCAGTCGATGCAAAACATCTATCACTACTACAGAATGGCTCATCCTGGATGGCACATCGCAGACGGGTTCATGCGCCCGTCTAGGATAGAAGCCATTCCAGACGGGCCCACGAACTACCACGTCTGTGATGACTTTTGCCCGGGACCTAGTGTCTTGGATGATATGTCATCCAAGACGGGTCGCAGCCGACCGTCTGGAAAGAGACATCGCAGACGGTTCATCCTGCAACCCGTCTGCGAAGGAACACGTTATCGCAGACGGCTCGAGCTTGAACCGTCTGCGATGACACATCAGAGACGCACATGTTATGAACCGTCTGCTATGTGTCAACACATCGCAGACGGCCTTGTGTTCACGTGTCTGTGATATGTCATTAAAGGCGGTTCAAGTGGATAAACCGTCTGGAATGATTTCTCCACCTTTATAACAGAACCAGTGCTCCCATTCTATTAGGGTTTCCTAGGTCTGTCGGGCTGGTGGCGGCGGCTGAGGCGATTTTGAGGCGATTTTGGGGGAGGAGAAGAAGATTGGAAGGAGATAATTGATTTGGTGTGCCAATAGGTTAGTACATTTGGTTACTTAGTTAGTTTAATTGCTATCTAACCCTAGATGTAGTGCAATTAGTTCTATTAGAAGGTAATTTTGGTTTAATAGATTTGTAGGCATTGATGAATGGTTTATTAATTGTGGTTTAGATGTAATATATACGCATGCTTGAACCCGATAGGTCTAGGTTGGATGGTTTTGCGCATAATTGGAGAAGTGAGAGAGAGCGATGAGTTTAATATTTATTTTGACTCAAATAGATAATTAATAAATCAACATATGTTTATATGTATGTCATAGTGCCGATGGATCGAAGATGGATGTATGATGCGAACCGTGTTAGCCCTGAGTATATCAGTGGCGTGAATGAATTTTTAAGAGCGGCTGAGGATGATATGTCGAGTAGGAAGTCTGGTCATATGTGTTGTCCATGCTATGACTGCAAGAACGAGAAGATGTTCAAGAACACGGCTCAGTTACAAGATCATTTGATCCGTAGGGGATTCGTAGCTGGCTATACAAATTGGATCCATCACGGCGAACACACGGAGGGGAGCGATGAAGGAATGAGTGGCGAAGAGTTGAATCCGGAGGCTGATGATGATTCTGAGTCTGATGAAGAGGATGCCGAGATGCGTACCAATGACAACGATCTCGAGCAAATGCTGCGCGATGCTGAAGGTAATGACCTTGGTGGCAGGCAATATGACAAATTTCTGGGTCTAATGGATGACTCGGAGAGACAATTGTACCATGGTTGCAAGGAGAAATATACCCGGCTGTCAGCTGTTCTGGAACTGCTCAAATTGAAGGCAAGCGGAGGTTGGTCTGACAAAAGCTTTAGTGCACTTTTACAACTCTTGGCAGACATGCTTCCCGACGGGAACGAGTTGCCAAAAAGCACATACAAAGCTAAGAAGATTCTCTGTCCGCTAGGAATGGATGTACGAAGAATACATGCTTGCAAAAACGACTGCATCCTCTTCCGTAAAGAGTACGAGAATCTACATGTATGTCCGGTTTGTAAGACTTCCCGATACAAGAAGCAGAACAATGCTACGGATGATAACATCGAGGGCAATGAGGAGACGAACGGCATTCCGGCCAAGGTTGTATGGTATCTTCCTATCATTCCTCGACTGAAGCGTCTGTTTGCAAATGCTGAACATGCAAAGAAAATGCGGTGGCACGCGGAGGGGCGGAAAGTTGATGATTTGATTAGACACCCAGCGGACTCCATCCAGTGGAGAAACATCGACAGGAAATTCCCAAATTTTGGTGCGGATTCTAGAAATGTACGGTTCGGGATGAGTACGGATGGAATAAATCCCTTTGGTAACATGAGCAGTCGTCACAGCACTTGGCCTGTGGCTCTTTGTATGTACAACCTCCCACCTTGGTTGTGCATGAAGAGGAAGTACATCATGTTGGCCATGCTCATCGAAGGCCCGAAGCAACCCAGAAATGACATAGATACGTACCTGTCTTTGCTGAAGGAGGATCTGGAAACATTGTGGCACGAGGGCGTGGAGACGTGGGATGCAGACAAGAGAGAGAACTTCACCCTACGAGGATTGCTATTTTGCACCATCAATGACTATCCTGCGTACGGTAACCTATCCGGCCAGAGTACTAAAGGAGCAACAGCATGTGTTCAATGCATGGAAGATACGGCCAGTTTGTACCTCGAGAAATCGCGCAAAACCGTATACATGCGGCACCGTAGGTTTTTGCGTCGAAATCATCCTTACCGCAAGTTGGCTGCTGAGTTCGACGGAACCATCGAAGAGGGATCGGCTCCACCTCCTTTAACCGGGAGACAGGTATACGGAATGGTTAAAGATGCTGATGTTCTTCTTGGAAAGGGGCGTAAATTAATGAAAGGTTTGTGGAAAAAGAAATCACTATTTTGGGGTTTGCCTTACTGGAAAGAGCTAGATGTTCGCCACTGTATCGACGTCATGCACGTAGAGAAGAACGTCTTTGACAGCCTAATTGGCCTCTTGCTGAATATCCCTGATAAAACAAAGGACGGCGTGAAGGCACGTCAAGACTACGTGAAACTAGGCATCAGGCCTGAGTTAGCTCCGATAGAAACCGACAAAGGCAGAACCTTCCTCCCACCTGCATGTTACACACTCTCTAAAGCCGAGAAAGATTGAGCTATGCCAGTGCTTGCACGATGTGAAAGTTCCAAGCGGGTACTGCGCCAATATCAAGAAGCTAGTTTCAATGCAGGAATTGAAATTATTTGGCATGAAGTCTCACGATTGTCACGTTTTGATGACGCAGATACTTCCTATTGCTATTAGAGGGATTTTGCCTGGTGATGTCAGAGATACAATCATAATGCTATGTCAATTCTTCGACAGAATATCACAGAAGCGATAAGTATACCTGAACTGGATGCTCTAGAGGCAAGGCTCGTGGTTGTCCTATGTCGCCTTGAGATGTACTTCCCCCCGTCATTTTTTGATATCATGCCGCACCTCATGAGTCACCTAGTTAGAGAGATCAAAATGTGCGGTCCTGTGTTCCTACGAAGCATGTACCCGTTCGAGAGATATATGGGAATTCTGAAGGGCTATGTACGAAATCGCTCGCGGCCTGAGGGAAGCATTGTGGAAGGTTATGCCACCGAAGAGGTCGTTGAGTTCTGTTTGGACTACATGCCGCATGTCAACCCGATAGGTCTACCTGAATCACGACACGTGGGCAGGCTCCATGGTACCGGGGTCCTCGGAGCGAAATCCATCACTCCTGATCGGGACGATCATGCTCGAGCTCATTTCATGGTCTTGCAGCACATCTCGGTGGTTTCGCCATACATCGATGAACACATGGAAATGCTACGACATCAAAATCCAAGAAAAAGCGAAGCGTGGATCAAGAAACAACATATGTCCCTATTCAACCAATGGTTCCAAGACCGGATCACCACCACGTCGTCATCTGATGAAATGCTGACATGGTTGTCAAAGAAACCGTACTTCACAGTCCGGACATACCAAGGATATGACATAAATGGATACACATTTTATACGAAGGCTCAAGATGCAAAAAGCACATATCAGAACAGCGGTGTGCGGGTCGATGCTACCGATTCCGCCGGTCATAAGCACTGTTACTACGGGTTCATCGAGGAGATTTGGGAGCTCGATTACTTCAAGTTCAAAATCCCAATATTTCGGTGTCGTTGGGCCCACCTCTCGCACATTAAGACCGACGAATACGATGTGACTACTGTTGACCTGAGCCGTGTTGGCTACGGTACTGAACCATTCGTCCTCATGAAGCATGTTCATCAGGTATTCTATATGATCGATCCGTCAAGCAAGAGGCGGCATGTCGTTAGAAATGGAAAAAGAAGCATCATAGGAGTCGACAACGTTGTTGACGAGGATGATTACAACGAATTCACCGAGAATTATTCCAGAGATTTGAGTTTCGAGGCTGAAGCCATGGAGGGAGCTAGGTCATACTACCGCAACGATCATCGTGAAGGGCTCACTTTCAAAGGGAAGAAGCAAGTATTGTAAATAATTGTATGAATTGCTATGTACTCATGACTTAATGTCACGGACCCGGAATTGTATATGACTAAGGGCACGAGTGGTCGCCAAGGGCCGAAGGATCAGTCGACCTGATGGCACGGTACCTGCGCCGTACTCACCGAGGTGGAGTGATCCGACACCTGATCAACACAAGCCGGCCGGAAGCGACTACACTGCCCAGAGCCACCTACGATTCCCTGACCCGGTGAAGATTCAGAGTCGTTTCTCAAATCTTACTACGACAAACAAGATCGGAGGAGCCCGGCGATTCTACCCACACCCTAACCTAGCTCGGAGGCCAGTGGGTCGCTCGAAAGCCCGGTAGAACACGCCCACACCCTGCCTGGCCGGCACAGCATCTCAGCCAGCGGGTCACTCAACCAATTCCTGCTCGACTTAGTAAAAAGAGGAACGGCTTAGACTCTTCACGACATATCCATACACTAAATATCATTCACGCACTGTGTATGAGCAGCCTGAATAACAACTTGTATACCACAACAAAGCTCTACAATACGATATCACTAGCAAATGTCCACATCGGACTATAAGATTACATCAGTCGGTCGCAACCGGAAACATATCCGAGTACGGAGTATTTAAACAACAGTGGAAGAAAGTGAATGAGTCCCACAGCGGCGCATTAACCGCTGATCAAAAGCCACAACCTATCCCATGAGTCGATTAGCTAACCAAGGAAAACTATACACTAGGCGTCGTCGAAGAATTCCTCGACCGCTGGCTCACCTGCAATGATCTAGGAATATCCTAGGTGAGTACGGGGTACTCGCAAGAATTATTCGTGCTTGATTAAATGTCCTACACATACTAGTATAACCGAAAGTAAACATGGTGCAATTCTAATTAGCAAGGCATACCATAGCAACAATTTACTGACAGGGGAACAAACCTCAACACAGACCACTACCAAACTAGGTCCCATACAACTTAATGGAGGTACATGATGGTACTCACTAATCACATGTGTAACTCCAAATATAATTATGGTGGCTCTCGCTTGCCATCCATCTCCCAACTACTGGGGTAGCCCTATCTCAATTGACAACGAACCATCACGACCACACATTCATTTTATCTCTCGAACCATTACCGGCACCGATCACCCTGAGTGTAGAAAGTGCCTTAACCCTTGGAGGTTGCAAGGCTCCAAGGGTCTCAGTCTTATCTCAACTACACCCCAGCCTCGATGCCGCTAATGTCCACGTGTGACAAGGGTTAGAAATCACGATGGAGTCTCCTCAGGGTTGGTATCGCGACAACTCCTTTCACCTGGTCGCAACAGCCGGGGTCCAAATGATACCAACTTTATCCATCGGACACCTTCCCTTCGGCTCTCACATCTCACCTTAGTGGGTTTGAACATTTAGAGCATCGGGTTAAGTTCAACCATAGCTAGACATAACGTGCATCATACCCTAACCATGCTAGTTGAACCGAACTCGACCACAACTTCTGAACAACGATCCATATATCAACATACAGATAATTTTAAAACAGGTAATGAATAATTAAAGATGCAACAAGCTCTGCTTGCCTTCTTCGAATTGTTCCTGATCCTGCGCTGGGTTGTGAGCCTGGAGGTCTCCTTCTTCGAGCTCTAGTGTAAGCAATGCGAATACCAGAAATAAACGATAAAGGAATTATTAAGATCCAGCATGTATGCATGATAAGGGATGGTACTGCATGTGTCCATGATAATGAGGTTACGAATCCATGAAAGTTAAGTTGTTACCCTAAGATACATGCATGTCAAGTTTCATCGGATATCAAGTTTTAGTAGATGCCAAGCTAGGGTTTGCATGCTACTACTCACCATGGATGATCCTGATCTGCAGTACTTATCGTACGAAAGTGCTCTGGGAAACGAAGCTAACGTAGTTGGAATGGTTCACTTTGGGGCTATAGCCATCGAGTTAGGGTTGATCGATGTACGACGATAAAAGGACTACAACTTGCATCCTACCATATATGTGCCCCCACTGGAAGTCTAGTTGCTCCAAGTAGTAGGAGATCTCGCAAGGTTTCCAAAACTATCAGGCTTGTCGCAATCGGAGCTACCGTCGCGAGACTAGGGTTTATAGACTCTCGACAGCGGTAAACTAACCACCCTAGATATCCTTCTGTGAATGTGCTCAAAATTAGTTTTTGATTCAGCCATATTGTAGAGATTTCCATAAGCTTTCCAAATATATAAAATTTATCAAATTTGGACATGTGGTTTGAAAGTTATGGCTGTTTGAAATTTCATACAAAATTAACCCTAAACAGACCTAACCCTAAATGCTAGATCTACCCGAACACTACCCAGACCAAACTCCAATTCCAACGTGCACCCGAGAAATCACCCAGGGTTTCCCACCCTTAACCCACGTCAGCAGGTACGCGGGCCCCTACTGTCAGTGGCTCGGGTGGTCGGGGAGCCAACCCGAGCACGCCACGCGTCCGGGGCTTTCTCTCCCTCTCTTCTCTCTCCCGTCTAACCCGAGGCCGGCGGCGGATCCAGACGGCGGCGCACGGCCAGAGTGGCGCCCGAGCTCATCGGAACGGCACTGGACTACCGACCCGGGCTCGGAGAAGGCGGCAAGAGGACTAGGGACTCACCCTGAAGTTGACACGCGCAAGGATAGGGCTCGGGGATGACTGGAGGAGGGTTAGCGACGACGACCGGCGGCGAGGTCCTTCGGTGACCGGCGGGGAGTGGATTCGGAGCTCAGATCAGAGCAGGCCCGAGAGCTCGTCGGAGTTGTCGCCGGTCTTGAGGACGAAGGCGGCGGGGTTGGTGATCCTGGCGTAGATCTGAGGAACAAAATGGAGTGGGAGGTGAGGGAGAGTAAGAGGAAGTTTGGGGATGGAGCGAGGAGGTCGGAGACTCACTGGAGCAGCCGCGATTCCTCGCCGGAGTAGCTACTAGAATTGGGGGAGGAGCTCGGGAAGTGAGGAATTGGGCGCTAGGGTTTCGGGGGAGTGAAGGGGGAGAGGAGGTTGGCTGTCGGGACGCTCCTTTTTAAAGGGTGGCGGCGGCTCGGACCGCGGGGGTCGGGATGGGAGCACCGCCCACCCCGGCCAGCCGACGGTGGCGACGTGGAGGGGGAGGACCTGACACGCGGGCCCGGGCGCGGGAGCGAGAGAGGAGGGGGATGACAGGAGGGCCCGGGCTGTCAGCGGGAGAAGGCGGGGGAGAGCGCGCGCGGGGAGAAGTGGGCCGGCCAGCTGGGCCGGCCGAGCAGGCTGTCGGCCCGAGTAGAGTTAGGATTTTTCTTTTTCTTTTTAATTTCTGAAATTAGTGCTACCCCTCTCGTCATTTTATGTACAAATATTGCTCCGAATATTTTGAAATTTTTACAGGGCCTTCTAAACATTATTTGGGAGCTATTGGTAGAATTTGAATCACTTTGGACAAGGTTTGACCTATGTTTGTATTCAATTTCAAGTTAGGGCTCAAATTAGGGTTTACTCTTCAACTAGGCCCTAGGTGTATTAAAAAATTCTAGAATTTCACGTAGAGCTAAGGTTTTCACTTTTGAAACTATTTGTGAAGTTTGAGAACTTTTCATCAACTAGAATTCGCTATATTCTCTCAACCCTAATTCTAGCTCTTATTAGGGTTGGAAGTTAGGATCGGGAACTCATCGAAGGGTTCGATGACTTCCCCCATTTTCACTAATGACATTGTCAATTTGACTACTTCGAATAAGCTGATTGGTGTTTGTATAAATATCCACCGAGGATGAGATATGAACATATTCTATAAAGTACAACTATATCATATTCGGGTTTAAACGAGATGGTGCGGGGATGATGACATGTATGCATGCATGCAAAGCAAATACCTATTTCGTTACAATTGGGTATTACACTTAATTGCAATATTTTGCTTTTGAATGCATTGCTGTGTATACATGCCTGAGTTGGAATATGTTGGAATGTTTTGCTTGCTGTGTATACACTGCTGTAAAGTTTGCAGAGGGCATGCTAGCATTTCCTAAGGCTAGTCAAAATTCAGGTAGCACATAGCCCCTGTACAGACTCATCGCAGACGGGTCAGACCGAAACACGTCTGGGATAACAGTCATCCGAGACGGGTATAACTAATGACCCGTCTGGGATGACCGTGGCATCGCAGACGGTAGGTATCCTAGCCCGTCTGGAATGAGTGTGTTATCGCAGACGGGTAGTGGCCTAACCCGTCTGGGATGACAGTCATCAGAGACGGGAAGCTCACTTAACCCGTCTGGGATGAGCTTACTACATATACGACGACTTAGCGAAATTTTGGAACCTCGCGCCAATTCGCAATCCAAATCCCTAATTCCCCTCCTGCGCCGCCTGTCGGAGAAGGAGCCGAGCCTGTGCTGCCGTTGTCTCCACCGCGCCGCCGTCGTCTCCACCGCGCCGCCGCCAGAGAAGGAGCCAAGTCCGCTAGCCCGCGCCGCCGTCGTGTCCACCTCGCCGCCACTGGATAAGGAGCCGAGTCCGCTAGCCCGCACCGCCGTCCTCTCCACCACGCCGCCGTCGGAGAAGAAGCCGAACCCGCTAGCCCTCCGGAGAAGGAGTCGTATCCACTGGTGAGTGCTCCAATTTCCCCTCTCTTTCCCCAAATTCTAGGGTTTGCATTCATATGTGTATCATGGCTAGGTTCATGGCTAGGTTCTGTGTATTTCTAGTGTTTCATATGTGTATCATGTGTATCTGAGGATTCTGCTGCATAGCCATCCATTGTACTAGGCTCAGGACTGGAAATAATGGAATAGATTAGTTTAATTGTAACCATTGCTTGAGTAAGCACGGTGTTTAGCTCTCTTTTTCTTTCCAAATTGAACAACGCTGCTGCCGTGTGCATGGAATAAGTAGAATTACTCCCTCCGTTTCCATTTAGTTGTCACTTCTAACTTTGATTGATTGACATTTGATTGATGTGATAACTGTTAGACTATTCGATTATATAGCATAAATATGGTATGGACAGATTTTATAATCAAAAGAACTTCCTAATAATTTATATTCATAGCTATTTGTGTTTGTGCTGATAAAAAATCACCGATCGAACTTTGATTAGTCAAGTTTATACACATGCAAGAAGCAGCAATATTTTGGAAAATACCTTTGCATGTTTATGTAACTTAAGCTTGCAATGTCCTTGTATGAGTTGGTATTTTGATCAATGAGAGCAGATTCTATACTTCATTTTGTGTTTAGATGTCAATTAATTAATTGAAAGAACGGATATGATTCATTCGGTTTAATTGTTCTATAAAACTCTTTTGTTATTGCCTTAGAGTTTAGTCCTAGCTCTGTGATGATTTGCTCATTTGAGACAAGTTAGAGACTAGAAATCTAATAAGGACAGATGCTATTTTTAGTACTTGATTCATCTGTTGATCATAGTGCTGTATTGATTCATTACTTCATAATATATTCATGATCAGATTTATCTCAAAGTTGTGTTTCTTCTGTTTTCCTATTTGGTTTGCTTTGTTAGTTTACACAGATATGTCGAACGCCCATTCCTCTTCTAACTCCTCGTCGGGGCACTCAAGTATGCCGAACCCTAATTCGGGCAATGATGAAGGAAGTAGGCAAAAAGGCAGTCGGAAGCTTCGAACAATGTCGAAGCCCCCTAGTAGATGTATGGTCATCACGCAAGTGTCTACGAAGTCTGGTGTGCCGACGAAACCCGATGATGTAGCGAACAAATTCCGCACTTTCTATGGAATACTTGGGCGGGAGAGGGTCAACATAACCATTGCCAACTGGAAGGATATTACCACGGCGAAGGAGGAGGAGTTAATGGCTGAAGTAAAAAGGTGATTCGAGATCCCGCTAGAACACGAAGAACGTGTCAGAGCGGCTGCAATGAAGACCATGGGCAAGGCGTGGAGGTCGTTCAAGAGCATCTTGACGACAAAGTTCATACGGACGGGTGAGAGCCCGTTTCAGAAGTACGGCTTCTTGGACGAGCAAGTGTATGAGAGATTTGTGGAGATGAAGACCACGCCAGAAGAAGTGGTGAAGAGTGAACGGCAGAAGGCCCTTCAAGCAAGAAACAAGCACCCGCATAGGCTTGGAAGCACAGGATATGAAGGTGCATCGGCGAGATGGGAGATGTAGGATCGGCTGGCAATGGAGAAGAATCTACCCCCTCCATTTCCCAGTGTGGTTTCTGGCCGTGCCACCTCCTGGTGCAGAGCACGTGCCAAGCCAGATCCGCAGAGTGGTTCGGCTACATTTCCAAACCCCGCTGACCAGGAAGTGGTCGATCGCATGGTAATATACCTGACTGTGTACACACAATTCTTCGGAACCATATGAGTATCATTTGTAATGTAACTCTCGCGCGTTGTTGCAGGTGCAGATAGCTTCGCAAGGGTCACTAGATGATGATGAAGAAGCACAATCATCTAGGACCAAAGACCTCCTGATCGTAGCATTGGGAAACCCGGAGCACCCAGGTCGCACAAGAGGTGTTGGGGTTGCAGTTCCCTGGAGAGAGGGATTCCCTGAGACGGAGGAGCAGTACGAGAGGAGGAAGGCCGCTAAAAGGAGTCAAATTCAGTCAACAACGACTACGAGAGACTCCGAAGATTTGGAGAGGCGTATTCAGGAGAAAGTCAGGAGGCAGGTTGAGGCATTTAAGGAGGAGTTCAGAGCTCAACTTGCACTCTCTAACGTAGCTATGGCGAGCCCCGGAAATATTCGGAGTAGCTGCACATCCGCCGAAGAACAGGGTGAAACATATCCCTGCGACACCATCTCGGTAAGGGCCATTTATAGGGTTTTTATAATAGCAATTACATAACTTTGGACTTAATCAACAAGGTACTCAATAATTTTGTAGGAGACGACTCCTTGCACGTTGTTGGCAAGGGTAGCCGAAGATGTCACCCTCGATGCTGCATTTGGGATGGCATATCCCAAGGAGGCGGGGACTCTACTGCACGGTCGCCCCATAGCACCGAACTTTCAGAAGGTGCATGTGGACGACGTGGTTGAAGGTTTCAAGGAGCTCCCGCTTCCCATGCCACCAAACGACGAGATCACGATGCTACGTCAGACGGTTGGCACCTTTATCCAGTGGCCGAAGAGGGACATCAAAATACAAGTGCGGCCTGCCTCTCAGAGCGCATCACGCACTGAGCCAGCTAGGATACCCGAGGTTAACCCTACCCCCATGGAGCTGGTAGCGGCAGCGCAACGGGCTGATGAGCCAGCTTCATCTCCGGTCAAGCCGGCAGAGCCAGCAGCCGCTACCTCCATGGGGGCGGTGCTACAGATGAGAGCAGTTCCTTCACAGGTGAAGCGCACCTATTCTAAGGGAACTAGCAGAACCGGCAAGGGCAGGAGTCGCAGTAGTGGCCCCAAGACTTCCAAAGGCAGCAAAAAATCGAAGGCAGCTCTAGTGGCAGAACTTGGGTTTGATCCGGACAGAGTGGATGATCTCCCTTTTGTGCCTCTGGCTCGTCGATTTGTGAATGGACAAGTCTTCGTCACGCCGGAGGACATATCGAGCTCACTGGCGTGCCAGAGGTTGCATGATTGGTACATGAAGGCGACAAACAGCCTAGAGCCTGACCAAACCATGCCACGAGGTGTCAAGGTCGCTTTCAAGGAGGAACACCTTTTCCACCAGGACATGAGCGGGTTGTTCTATCTGTACTTTCAAGACCTGTTCGAACTCTTCAACCTCGACGCCCTGGAGCAGACCCTGTTGAGATGCTGGACATTGTAAGTCTACAACTTCTCAGTCAATCAGTTTTCTCCATACCTATGCAACTTAATTAAGCCGTGACATGATTTTCCATTTTGCGTAGATACATGCACACCGAAGCCAGACTTACCAACGAACCTATCGGGTTCATTGACCTGACAAGGGTGACTTGGGCAAACATTAGCGACAACAAAGATGCAGTTCTGAAGTATGTTAAGCATGCACTGTTGTCCCAAAAGGATAAAGAGTACATCGTATTTCCCTTCAACCCCGAGTAAGTGTTGCATCGCATCCAATACTTATAATTTCACCATTACACATATATCACAAAGCTGATTTGGTAGAACGTCTATATATATGCAGCTTCCATTGGGTTTTGGTTGTACTTATACCAAAATGGAACAGGGTTGTATACCTTGATTCCTCGCGAAATCCTTCACGTGACTTTGGGCCGATTCGCGACATACTTGACGAAGCGTTCATCGATTACAAAGCTTGTGGAGGGATAAGTGGCAAAGGGCCCAAGCTGCGACATAAATTTGACTTTCCGGTACATATATATCCATTACTATGTTAATATAGCATATTGACATGCTTCATAATAGATTCTTCTTAGCTAACGTATATTTGTTTGTTGTTTTAGTGCAAACAACAACCAAGGGGACAAACCTATGTGGATTCTATGTTTGCTACCACATGGAGGTTGTCGCGGGTTTCGTTAGGCGAAGACTAACTGAGGAGGTATACCCAAATGCAAGCATTATTTTGAGTTTGTTTACATTTTGTAATTTTCTAGTCCTTATTGAGTTTATGACAGCAACAGGCATGGAAGGTTGAAGATGCCACACTTAATGAAGCTGAACTCAAGCGCATTCGAGGGATTTTTGCCTTCTTCATCAATACACAAATCATCAATCCCGATGGCGAGTTCTATGGTGGCGGCTTAGCGGACTAGCATTGTCTTTCATCTTTGTTCTAAGCACTCTATTGCAACTTTTCTTTCAAACACTGAAGTATGCGATTGTGAGCTCTAATTTCTGAACAGTGTGACTCATTTCTAGCTAGCAATTGTGAATATATGTAGCTAGCAATTGTGAATGTATAAATATGTGATTGTTTCAGTGTATCACTGTCTGTGAATGTATAAACATGTGAATATTCTGTCAAATATATATATATCTGCTGTTTCAGAGGGCATGGCTAGCAATTCCTGAGGCTAGCCACAAAACAGGCAGTGTTATGCCCTCTGTTCACACCCATCCCAGATGGGTCAACACTTAAACCCGTCCGTGATATCAGTCATCTCAGACGGGTTATTAACTTACCCGTCTGGGATGATTTGTCATCGCAGACGGGTTATTAACTTACACCCGTCTGGGATGATTTGTTATCGCAGACGACTCGTTGGTCGGCCTGTCTGGGATGAATAATTATCGTAGACGGTCGGCCCACCCGTCTGCGATGAGCTGTGTCATCACTGACCACCAATTTTGGATGGACCGGCCAACCATCTGGGATGTTTGTTTCAGCCCGTCTCAGAAGGTCTGTTCTGTAGTAGTGTATCTTCAGATTTCTACTACACAATTCTCTAAAAAAGTTGCCCAGCTCTGCAATTACTTCATATATATCCTTACGCACATATCTTCGGATGCCTGTTGGTAAAATTCTTTGCAGAAGGATGTGACAATCATAAGTTTTCAGTCCTTGTACCTTGCATCCATCAGAACTGATACATTTTGCTAGGTTGGAAGCATATGCATCCGAAAATTTCACATCTCTAAGAAATTCACAAAATGCAATCTTCTGTTCTTTTGTCAACGTATAACATGCATCTGGAATACCATATGAACAACCATTGTCCTGTAGGTGCAACTCACCCCTTATGCCCATATCTTGCAAATCATGCCTAGCATTAATAGTATTCTTTGTCTTCCCCTCAATATTGAGTAATGTCCCAAGAAGGTTGTCACATATGTTTTTCTCTATGTGCATCACATCGAGATTATGTCGTAGCTTCAAACTAGACCAATACGGTAAGTCAAACAAAATGACCTTTCGGCTAAATGATGGCCCATCCTTGTCTTGCCGCTTTCTTTTCTTGTTTTCAGGATGCTTTCCAAGTCTAACATGTTTGACCTTCTCAAGTTCCTCTAATAGTTCCTCTGTACTAAATTCTCCTGGCTTCTCACCGGTTTCTGGCTTCCCATTAAATTCCTTCCTTCTTCTCCAAGGGTGGTTCTTTGCAAGGAAACGACGATTCCCAAGATAGCAAATCTTGTTCCTTAGTGACTTCGACAATGGATCTTTGTCACAATGAATACAAGCATAATATCCTCTTGTGGTTTGCCCTGACAAGGTGCTCAATGCTGGATAATCATGTATGCACCATAATATTGCACCATGCAGATCGAACATTGCAGCGGTAAATGCATCATAAGTACGGACACCCTTCCAAACTACAAGCAACTCTTCTATAAGAGGCTGTAAAAATACATCGAAATCTTTTCCTGGAGATTTTGGACCTGGGATTAATAAGGCCAACATGAAGTTGGACTGATCCATGCATGCCCACGGTGGCAGATTGTAAGGCACAACAAGTACTGGCCACATGCTATACGAGGTGCTCATGTTGCCAAATAGATTAAAACCATCTGTAGATATGCCAAGTCTCAAGTTCCTTGCATCTTCTGCAAACTTTGGATATCTTCTATCGAAGTCCTTCCATGCCTCACCATCAGCTGGATGGCTCATTTCATTGTCCACGGGCTGCCGCTTCAACTTGTGCCATTGTGTGTCCTCTGCTGTCCTTTTTGAAACAAACATCCTCTTCAATCTTGGTATCAATGGAAAATGTCTCAACACCTTTTGAGGAACCAGCTTTCTACCATCTGCATCTTTCCATCTTGATTCACCACATATTGGGCAATCATCGCGCATGGCATACTCCTTCCGAAATAGGACACAATTATTCTTGCACACATGGATTGCATCATATCCAAGTCCCAATTCACGAAGATATTTCTTTGCTTCATCATATGATCTAGGAAGTGAGCAATGAGGGAATGCTATGGACAACAGCTTCACTATTGCAGTAAATGCCGTATTGCTGATCCGATAAAATGACTTGATATGAAGCAACTTAACAAGAAAGGAGAATCTTGAAAAGTTATCACATCCCTGGGTAAAGTTCCCACTTCGCATCTTGTAACACTCTTGCAAACATTGGCTGTTCTCTGCCTTGGCCTGCAGCTGTGTAAAGGTCTCCTATTAACTCTGGAATTCCATCATTGTCATCGTCATCCTCATTCACATCCAACCCATAAGAATCATGTTCCATGTTGTCAACATTTTCGCTCACATGCTCTGGATAGTCTATAACTTCAACATCAAATGGTTCTCCATGATGTACCCACTTACTGTATGTACTTGACATCCCATGGATATATATATGATCATCCACGTGCGATTGAGATCTTAGAATCTGATTAAGACATTGTCGGCATGGGCAAAGTATCTCAACATTCTCATCGAAGCGTGCTCGAATAAACTCCATGAAGTCTTTCACCCCATTGATGTATGTAGTGCTAAATTGTTTAGCACATATCCAACTTCTGTCCATCTGTTCATCATCGGATCAAAAAGAAATTAGCCATGTATCAAAGTGCACCTAAACATTCTGAAAATATGCATGCCAAGAAACATATTATTCTCTAATTCTGCAAAGACGACTTCACAAATAAGAAAATATGGATGACAACTATCTGTCAGAACATGCAGTTGTCTGCCAGCCACTGCTTGGCTAAAAACTCACCATCTAACATACTACAGCAGGTTGCAAACTAACCAACCTGCTGGAATCAATCAACAATACCAATCTGGTGGAATCAATCAACAATTCCAAGTCTAATAAGGAAATCACCAACGATCTGAACCACACCATAGTATTCACTTGGAACTTCAATGCTCACTACTTTGCGAAATTCATTCTTAGTTCGTAGTACTATTGGGCCATTTAAAATCATTCAATCAAATTAGAATACAGGTTATCAACCACAGGAAGTAACATGGTGAGCAAACCCTACTTGTGTTTGGAGCAACGAAGAAGAAGCCGACTACGGCACTGGCACAGCTGGAAGTGGCGATCTAGCACCTCAATGGGAGGGTGCAGTGCACTGCATCATGGGAGCAACGTGGCGAGCCGATGGTACGGCAACCTGAGGGGTCGGCGGGCCGGATGGGGGGCTTCCAAGTCGAGGAGCATGCCGTCGTTCATCGTAGGACAGCCTCCCAGCCGAGGGGAAGGGGGCGGCGAGCTGGAGCGGAGGAGCTCGTCGAGTGGAGGGCGGCGTGGAGGGGTATCCCCTCTGCGGTGAGAGGTGGTGGCGGGCGGCACAGGCTTGTCTGCTAGGCCATCGCAGCAGTCGCTGCTAGGCATGAGCGCTAGCGCCGTCGCGGTTGCTGGTCGGTTTCACTCGATTCGAAGTCACGAGGTGCTAAGTTTCTAGATCTATTTCGACGTGTTAAACTACACATTATTTTTCTCATATTACAACTAAACTCTCAGACTCATACAGCAACCGTTCACTAGCCTATCAGTAAGACGACGAGTCCATAGTCCGAAGGTCTCGGGTTCGACCCTTAGCGACCACAATTTTTTTGGCTATTTTCCCATCTGTAGATCCGACGGCTCATCTCGCTTACCCCTTCATAGCCCCGCCACTCTCTCACACAGCAACCGTTCACTAGCCTACCGGTAAGATGACGAGCCCACATTCTGAAGGTCTCGGGTTCGACCCTTAGTGACCACAATATTTTTCACGCACTGGATCTGTATTTCAACATGGTTGTCATAATTTATGACAAACCCCATTCGTCATAGATGCAGCGACGATGTATGACGCTCCTCTTTTTGTCACAAAAACGTCATCCAAACCTATCCACGTAGGCTGCATAATATCTATGACGATTTGTGTACTCGTTCCATGACGAAATATTTACGTTCATCATAAATTCCCGAGGGTTGGGGTTCGTCACCTAACATCCATGACAGGTCACACATTTCCGTCATAGATATGGCACCTTTTATGATGAAGTTCAACAACGTCACCAGGAAAACGTCATAGATCATCGAATTTCTAGTAGTGAGGTTGTATGCTAATAATATATCTACCACTTGGGCTACTTTAAAACGTGTCATGCGTACTAGATTTGTTCCTCCTTTATTATCAACATGAATTTCTTAATAAACTACAACGTTTGAAAGAAGAAACTAATTTAGTTGCAAACTGGTTTAATTCATTGTGCTTGAGTTGAGAATAATGAGGCTATGATGGATCGTTTCTTTGGTGGATTAAATCATGAAATTCAGATCATATTGCACTATAAGGAGTATAATTCTATTACTTGATTCTTCCATCTTGCTTGCAAAGCTGAATGTAAAGTGCAAGATCGATAGCTGAAGCCAATGACTAATTTTTTCTGCAAGTCGTGATTATTCATAGACGCTCACACACCTGCTGCTCCGTCCTCACTTGCCATTGTTCTGTCCTCATCAATAAGCAAGTCAAGTTCTTCTAGACGAAACCAGCCTCGCAAGCATCTATAACATCAAAAATTACATCGGCTGCCCCTAGCAAAAAGTTCTTCTCCCTCCATTGCTTCAACCGGGAGAACGAATGATAAACAATGTCATCACTACAAAGGGTATGGTCACATACAATGAGAATGCCCAACTAAGTGTGTGCTGATTATATGTGAAGATGGTGAATATGATTTATCTAGTGATTATGATGAAAAGACCTATGCTCTAATTGTTGAACAAGAACAAGGTGGCCATGAATAAGAACAAGAGATAGAATTAATCGGCACTGATGATGCTGATCAGTACATGAGCTTGATTACATAGTGGATTTTGAGTGTGCAAATGAGCCATGCTGAGTGAAATCTGTGGCATAATCTTTTCCACACAAAGGGAGTTGTTAAGGAGCATATTGTTTGTACTATTTTGATGGTGGAGTTGCAATAATTTCACAAGCACGAAGATGGTGGAGAAGCTCTTCCTCACCACTAGGGCGCACCCGCACCAATACTACATCCAATGGTTCAACAATAGTGGCAAGCTTAAGGTAACAAGAATTGTGCACATACATTTTACTATTGCCGCTTATGCCAATTTTGATGATTGTGATGTGGTACCTATGCAAGCATGCTCAATGTTACTTGGTAGACCATGAAAATATGAAAGAGAATATATTCATCATGGTAGAACTAATCAATATTCTCTTGTGAATAAAGGTAAAAAGTTTGGTTTACTTCCTATGTCTCTTGAACAAAATTTGAAAGATGATCTTGATAGAGTTAGGAGAGTTAAAAATTAGGAGAAAACTAAGAGTGAAAATCAGATTGTAGCTAGAGAATTAGAGCAACATGAGAGTAAGCACAAATCTGAACTGAAACATGTTAATTAAATAAATTTGAAAAGTACATGCTTGCTTGCTAATAAATCTAATATTTCTTTGGATGCTAGTAGTTCTGTGTGCTATGCATTTATTTGCAAAGAGACCTTAGTTACATTTGAGGATATGCCTCCCTCTTTGCCCCTGCTATTGCTAACATTTTGCAAGAGTACTCTGATGTCCTTACACAAGATGTACCACCAGGATTACCACATGTTCAAGGGATAGAGCACCAAATTGATATGATCCTTGGTGCCTTGCTGCCAAACCATGTGCCATATCGTACCAACCCCAGGGAGACGAAAGAAATTCAGTTGCAAGTACAAGAACTACTCAACAACGATTATGTTCATGAATATGTGTTGTTCCTGTTATTTTGATACCCAAGAAAGATGGATCATTCCGTATGTGTGTTTAGAGCTATCACTAATACTACTGTTTGCTGTCGTCATGCTACCCCTAGGTTAAATGATATGGTTGATGAATTAAGTGGCACTTCGGCATTGAGAGATAAGTTAATAGATGCATCTTTACTTTAGCTCCCTTATTTTAATAAGATGTTTGAGCTTGAATGTGATGCTAGTGAAATTGATTTTAAGTGGCGTGTTATTACAACAGGACAAACATGTTGCATATTTTTGTGAGAAATTGAGTGGGCCTAGTCTGAAATATTCTACTTATGCTATCCATCCCAGGAGGTGCATGGAGCAGAATTGATGTGACATTTTGGCATAAAGAAGACAGATGATGTACTTGCTGAATATTTCTTTTTGGCCAAAGATGACGTGGGATGTTGAGAGATTCGTTGCTCGCTGCACTACATATCAAAAACTAAGTCACGACTTAACCCTCATGGTTTATATATGCCTCTTCCTGTTCATAGTGTATCTTGGGAGGATATTTCTATGGACTTTATTTTAGATAATATTTTTGTGATCGTTGATAGAATTTCTAAGATGGCACACTTTATACCTTGTCACAAGAGTGATGACGCTCCACTTATTGCTAATTTATTCTTTCGTGAAATTTTCACTTGTATGGTGTGCCCAATACTATTGTTTCAAATCGTGATACTAAATTTCATAGCCACTTTTGGAGATGTTTATGAGCTAAATTGGGAACTAAATTGTTGTTTTGTACTACTTGTCACCCCCAAACTGATGGTCAAACTAAAGTCGTTAATCAAATTTTGTCTACTATGCTTATGGCTATTTTGAAAAACAATGTGCGTTTGTGGGAAAAATGTTTACCTCATATTGAGTTTGCGTATAATCATTCGTTGCATTCTACCATTAAGATGTGCCCTTCTGAAGTTGTGTAAGGTTTTATTCCTCGTGCACCAATTGATTTGTTACCTCTTCCATCTTCGAAGAAGGTTAACTTTGATGCTACACAATGTGTTGAATTGATTTAAAAAATGCAAATAAGGAGAATAGAGAGCGCATGATTGCTAAGTATAAAATTGCTTGTGATCAGGGAAGGAAATATGTTACTGTTGAACCTAGTGATCTTGTTTGGTTCCATTTGACAAAGGATAGGTTCCATAATTCATGCAAGTCTAAATTAATGCCTCGAGTTGATGAACCATTTAAGCTGTTAGAGAAAATTAATGATAATGCATATAAGTTTGAGCTGCCTGTAGATTTTGGGGTTAGTCTCACATTTAACATTGGAGATTTGAAGCTAAATTTAGGTGAGGAAGATGAACTACTGTTGTGGACAACTTCAATACAAAGGGGAGGATGATGAGGACACCCTACTATAGTTACACCCACAGCCTCTACACCTATACAAGTTACCACTTCTCAAGTGCCAGAAATACAAGGACCAATAACTAGAGCTCATGCACGATGACTTAATTATCAGGTACTTCTATTTCTCAGTACTTCACATATTTACATAATAATATAATGCTGACTAAATCAGATGATCTTATGTTATTAAAGAACCAAGGACCAAGCATGACGATGGAGGATAAGCATTGGAGCATGAAGCTAAGGAATGGAGATGATAGTAGCAAGTCTTCGAGTATTAATTCACATGATAATTTCAGAACATTGAAGCCACCACAAAAAAAATCTTGGCCTCCATTTCTTTGAAGCTTCAGCCAAGGCAGGCCCCACCCCAAAAGGGTTTCGGCCACCACAAGTATAGGTGTTTTGCACCCTTATCCATTGGGCACAAGGCCATGTAATATTTACCTTTTAAACTTTGTAGTTTAAAGGAAGTTAGAGATAGAGTTGTAGAGGAGGACTTGTAGGAGGTTTTTTCGGCCACCCCTTCCCCAGGGCTGGTCGAGCCCCCCCTTCCTTTGCTCCTTTATATGCTGGTTGACCCCTTAGGAAGAATTGGTTTTTGTTTAGTTAAAACGTCAGGCACACTGTCTCTTCAGTCCGTCGATTGTGTCCAATGACCAGTTGTCAAGAATGCTTTTTGGAACCCCACTTTTATCAGTATACTTCATCCATATTTGCAATGCAGATTGCTATTTCATAATTCTTGCTTGTTCTGCGATTACTTGCAGGGATTAGAACCTCATATTAAGGTTGGCCATGCTTTCGGCATCATCAATAATCTATCGGAGTTGGTTTATCGATTACTAAGGCGCATCTCATTGTATGGTGTATTGAATCATCAAAGTCGTCTCCACCAACTCAATTGTATCATTCTCATCGAAAGATCGGGACACCAAAAGTGCTATCACTATCCCTATTCTCTTGAGAAATTTTTTTCTCATTCGAAAGAGTGTGTTCTCTTTTCCACGTAATCTGAAACCACAGGAACTGGTGATGGACATTAGTATGATCCATCCTCACATAGCGTAAAACCAAAGGGAAATGGTTAGAGCGAGATGAACATATATGCAACACCTTTGACTCAGAAAAATTGTGAGACCAATCTCGGGTCAGGGCCGCTCTATCCAATCTTACTCTGACATTTTGATGTCCATCTTGCTTATTATTATAGATCCAAGGCAGCCCATGAACCTCAAATCATGCAAATCACAGAAGGATACACCTCTCCAAAATCCTGCATTAAGCATTCTGATCTTCACAATCGGAAAAAATGCTTGAACTATCACGTAGCTTCGTGAAAGTCACCAATCACCATATATGGAGCACCCGAAACAGGCTTAATCCTCCTTAAAAGAGTCCACATTTCATGCCTATCTTGTGCTCGATGTTCCCCATACACAAAAGTTTCCCTCCATTTGTACACCTTGAGGCTCATCACGGACTAGAACATCAAAGTAACACGGCCCAAAACTGAGGAACTTTATTTCAATACTCTCATCCTAGAACAATGCAACACCACCACCTATACCAACACGCTTACAAGTGAGACAATTTCTAAGATTTACTCTCTACTTAAGACTCTTAGCACGACTCTCATGTTGCCTAGTTTCAGATAAAACACAATCTTAAAACTATACATCTGCACAAGGCAAACCAACTCATGAACTATTTGAGGATGCCCTAATCCCTAATACAGTTCCAACTCAAAAGACTCACGGCTCCTGACGGGTCGCCACACATGCCACTGCCAGTTCACCAGCAGCCCCGGGACTAGTTGCTTCCGTGTCTTCTTCTTTCCATTCATACACTTTCTCATCTCAAAGAAAAAAATCACCTCTATGTTTCTTGTTCCTGACAATAACATCAAAGCTTGCATTGTTTTCTCCTTCCTCAAGGCCCCTCTAATAGCAGTCCATGCGCCTCCCCAAAATAGTCATGGTGTTCATCTTTGTATCTAGTTTTTTGCTGCTCCTTGCCCTCAATGCTCGGACGAGAGCATTTTCTCCATCTTAGGTTGACACTAACATAGAACCAACACATTTGGATTCGCTCTTCTCCACTTGCCCACCACTAGCATTCGCATGCACATGCAACTTGCCTGCTGCACCATGCAGTGGAGTCTGTACTTTAGGCTCATCTTGGCTACGACGAACCCACTTCTTCACCTTCTTTTCCTTATTCGGCCCACCTAAGATCTGGATTGTGTTGCTCAACCCCTCCTGATGGACCGCATCAGCACCATGACCTAAACAAGGGCCACTTTGGTAGCCACATCTAGTAAGGTGAGAGCACCCAAAGCTAGAGTGTCGCCAGTGATGTCAAAACGCTCAGGAATGTTCTCATGAGCATCCTCTGCTACAGCCAACACAAACACAGGGCCAAAGATTAGGTGGCACAGCACGACACCTGCCTTCGCCGCCACAAATTCGCCATAGTGCTTGGATCACTTGTATGGCGATGCACATAGCTCAGTAGTAAATTGAACCACTTACTCCTCCTTTGGCAGGTTGCAAAATGGCTCACTGTGCCATACAAAATTGTAAGAGAAACAAAAATGTGGCATCCTTTCATATTGGATAAGGAATCTCAGTTCTTCCTCACTTTTGACATCCTTCACCAAAATCCAACACTGCAGCGGCTTGTCCAATGGATACAATACTTGCACACAGAGATAATCATCCCATACTTTGTCATGGCTATCTGTGGCAACCGCAACCACCGTCCAATCTTGAGCCCAATTCCGTCCCCAGCTCCTCTGCCATCATGGCAAAGGGAAGCCCAAGAATCATCACTCACACTAGAATGGAGCAAAACTTCACATCCTATGCATGACATCGCCCATCAATCACCACCACTAGAAGAGCATCTCCTCTATATGTCCAAGGTCCATCACGCAAAACATGGCAGGATTCAAACTTCCTATCATACTCCAACACAAATCTGTTACCGGCAAGCTCTGCTTAAAGTTCATGTCACCTCTCAACCTCCATGCCTTCTTCAATGCATCAAACATTCCATTGGGGTTAAACTTGATTATCGAGATGAATCAGGCAACCAAAACCCAACGGGAAGACAATGCCTTCTGAGCCTTCTCCATGCCCACCACTACAACAACTTTCACATCAGCAAGAGCAGCACACACCTTCTCCACTCAGTTGCTCTTGACACCAGTGCCCACATCCTCCTCAACGCGATCAGTAGATCGGGCATCTGTTGCCATAATCGACATCCCCGCATCTCTCCACACCTCAACCACACCACCATCTCCTCCATTGGCAGCACCCGCCATAATGCTTCCCTTGTTAACACCTGACATAGTTTGTGGAAGAGAATTGTACTAACTAATCTCACAAATGGGATTTGTAATCATCTCCTGCACGCTCTGATTAGCATCTATAAAGCTATTTCCACACCCCGGGATCTTGTGGATTTCCGCCCGAAATCAATGCTGGATCTGAAAGGGGTACATGAACAGTGCCATGTAGATGAACAGGCTATTCAGACCTGCTCACACCAATGCCCTTCCACTGATTCGTGATTTGCTCCCCCATACGATTAAGTAAGAGCCACAAGATCCGCAAATTGATTACAATCCCTTGCACCTTGCACCATCTTCCTTGGATTTAGTAGGCCTGGATCAGACATTTAACCTTCCTCTGATCTCTTGTATCCCAAACGGATCATCCTGTCAATCACCAACTAGCGGGACATCCTCACCTAGTGCACCTAGATCCAACTGACACAATGATCCAACCTCCTGCAAGAGGAGCCGCCACCAAGTCACCTTGGGGAATGCCTAGCCTAGTAGAAAAAACATTCTCGGACCTTTGTGATGTTTTCTTTGGTGAAAATTGCACGTGCAAAATAATTTGACCTCACTTATTCAAATAATGATGTTTCAAATTTCTTCATTATACTTTTATTTATAGGTGGTAAGTTGGAGCACCTTAAAAGAACTCATTATAATTTAACAATGTTGTGTGGCACTACTACAGAAAGGGCTTTTCTGGACCCCTCCTCTCAATCGGTTTTTCTGCAAACCGACATCAATTATATGTCAACCTGAGCCTGTTTATCTAACAACCCGACTACAAAGAAATAAATGGCTGAGAAAACATATAACCTTAGTCGCTTCACATTTTGAACCAACTGGACCAATCAATCCTTCGGTTCAAAAAGATGACGAACTGGAATAAAGACCTTTTCCCAATCGGTTCCAGCCTATGGACCTATTGAGGGAAGTTTTTGTCGGTTGAAAATGTCAACCGGTGGAGGGATTTTTTTCTCAATCGGTTTACTTTTTAAAACTGATAGTAATAATTTTCTAGAATTATTAATTCAATCCAACAAATAGCCATCAATGCAAGTCTCATTTTCATATTGCTTTGGACACATGTTGTTGCTTGGTTTGGGTATTGCCAATTTTTAGGCCATGTTAAGACAAATTTCTTGCACTCTACATTTGCTTTAGGATAATCAAATAATTGTATATTAATTAAGTATGTATATAATGTTATTAATATTTTTTATTGTATTGATGAACATAACATTTGATTATTGCTATATGCATACATGTTGTAGATGAACCGACGGTGGATGTACATCGAGAACCGTGTGAGCGAAGAGTACATCGATGATGTGTATGCATTTTTACAAGTAGCTGAACACGATATGTTGAACAAAGAGGATATTTGGATCTATTATCCATGTTTTAACTGCGGAAATCTAAGGAACCTCATGAACCCTACGCAGATCCAAACACACTTGATCAAGAGAGGATTCATGAAGGGGTATATATGTTGGACCCCATACGATGAAGAGCAGATTATAAAGGAAAGTCATGCAAACACTAACGCGCCAACGACATGCCTGATGTTGTCAATAGCATTGCTTTGGACCAAATGCTTGATGATGTCTGTGCGTCACAAGAGGACGCGTCGCAAGTTGACACATCGCATCAAGAGAATGACCTAGATTAGATGTCGCACAATGTTGAAGAAAACTGTGAGAATGAACGGAAGTACAATAAATTTGTTGGCTCACTAGAAGACTCGGAGAAACCTCTGTTCCTGGGCTATAAGACGAAGTACACAAAGTTGACATGTGTGCGAGAACTATTGAAATTGAAGGCAAACAATGATTGATCCAATAAAAGTTTCACGTTGCTGTTAACTCTCTTAGAGGACATGCCTCTAATGGGAAACCAGATGCCGAAAACTACCTATTCTTTACTCCTTGGGAATGGAATTAGAGAAAATACATGCATGTCCAAATGACTGTATCCTGTACCGTAAAGAGTATGCGAACTTGCATGCATGTCTGGTGTGCAACATTTCTCGATACAAGTGTAAGAATGATGGTGATGATGGCGATGATGGCATGGAGGTGAAGAAGGGGACTCATGTTAAGGTTGTGTGGTACTGATGAGGACATCTCCACCACTGTTACACCCGCTACTACACCTACAGCTGCCACTTCGCCAGTTCCTATATGCACGTCAACTCCATTGTCAAGTACTCTCATTCCTAAGTACTAATCTTATAACTAATGACTTGATACTGCCCTCATGTGTTGATTTGCTTATGCTCAGGATAATGGCGTTGGACATTGGATAAGAGGAACCTCGAGAATATTTCATAGCAGTAAGGGACAGAGAGGAATGCAAGACATGATGGAAGATGATGTTCACAGGGACACTGAAGTCACCATACGGACTTAGAAGAATTTCAAGACTTGGCCTACACATGTACTGCCTAGTCTTCTATACATGTATTGTCGAGCCTCATAGCCATGTACTGCCAAGCCTCCTTTACATGTACTGCCTAGCCTCCTTTACATGTATTGCCTAGCCTCCTTCACATGTACTACCGAGCCGCCTTTCCATGTACTGCCAAACCACGATTTCAAGTCTGAGTCCAGAATGGATTAGGGTTTAGGTGGGGTGCCCAATCGCCTATATACAGTAGTCGTACCCCCTAGATCAGACTTGGGTTGCATTGGCTATTGTTTAGCTACTACTACAATTTCACATCTGCAAGCCATGCAGGACTACCGTCTTGTTCAGATCACTAGTGGAATCCCCAACTGGTTCTTCTTACCCTATGCCAATTTAGTACTAGCAATTTCAGATTGCGGTTACTTGAGTTCTTGCATGTTCTTCAGTTGCTTGATGAATCATGAGCTTCGTGTTTAAGTTGTTCGTGCCCGCGGCATGATTAATAACCCCTTGGTGTTGATCTAATGATTGCTAAGGTGTATCGTCACGTACAGTATAGTCAGATCGTCAAGGTTGATTTCCCAAATCGATAGCTACCTCCATCTCTCATCGAAAGATCGGGCACCCCGTCGCATCAGGTACCTTCCTATAATACCTCGTTTGAAGAACTTATATGCAAACCCGGAGGAGGCCAAATTAATGCGTTGGCATGCAGCGGAGCACAAGGATGATGGAATGTTGAGACACCCTACAGATTCTCTATAGTGGAGAAATATTGATAAGAGGTATTCTATGTTCGGTGATGGCCAATGAATGTAAGGTTTGCACTGAGCACTGATGGAATGAAACCATTCGGTAACATGAGCAACCGACACAACACGTGACCCATGAATCTCAACATATACAACCTTCCTCCTTTATTGTGTATGAAGCGGAAGTACATCATAATGGTAATACTTATCCAAGGCTGAAATAACCTGGTAACTACATCGATGTGTACTTTTCTCCATTAGTGGATGATTTGAAACTTCTTTGGATTGAAGTGGTACATGTATGGGATGTATATGTAAAAAAAAACTTCACGTTACGCTGCATGTTGTTCATAACCATCAATGATTATCTTACCTACGATAATGCGTCAGGCCAGACTATTAAAGGGGTCAAAGCATGTGTTCAATGCCTAGTTGGTACAACAAGTAGATGCCTGAAGCATTCTAAAAAAAGGGGGTGTACATGCATCTCCATAGGTTCATTCCGAGGGATCACCAGTATCACAAGATAATGGTTGTGTTCAATGGAACTGTTGAGAAAGATTCAGCTCCAAACATTTAATGATATTAATATCTGTGATTAGGTGAAGAACCTAAAATTTGTGCTTGGAAAGGGAAAATTTAAATGCCATAGTAGAGTGAAGAAAAATCCCGTTGAGAAGAGCATCTAAGAATAGGTCAATATTCTAGGACTTGCCTTACTAGAAGCACCTATAGGTTCATCACTGCATCGGCATGATGCACACAGAGAAGAATGCGCACGATAGTATAATAGGTCTCTTATTGAACATGCCTGACAAAACAAAAGATGGTCTCAATGCATGATTCGACATGGTAGATATGGAAATCAGGCAGCACCCCAGAAAACCGCCAATGGAAATACGTTCCTTCCTCCAGCTTGTTACACTGTCCAAACTAGAGAGAACTAAATTATATAATACTATAAATTTCTACTAAGTTCTATGAATGTTCTATGATTTCTGTTAAGTTCTATGAATTTTTCCTTGGATTTTACATAATATTTCTATGAATTCTACAAGATTTTATATGATGTCTACAATTTGTAATATTATGAATTTTATGCGACGTCTACTAATTTATATAAATTTTACAAATTATATAAGTATTGTACTAATGTTTTAATAAATCATACAAATTTAACTAAATCTTCTGTCTTGGGAAAACCAATTTTTTATCCTAGTCGGTTCCTCTATGAAACCGATTAGAATACGGGATATCCTAATTGGTTTCCTTCAACAACCAACTGGAATACGGAGTATCCTAGTCGGTTCCATGTGTGTAACCGACTGAGGTAATGTATCCCTGTCGGTTCCTCGCTTAGAACCAACTGATACAATATCATAAACCTAGTTCCCCCCTCCACTCCCGTGCGTGCTCAAATTTCGCTAAGTGTCGATTTGTCTCCCGCCCACTGCCCCCAAATATTGCCCGCGCGGCTGCCACCACCAACCTCGTTTGCAGCTGACTGCACTTGCCACTGCTATCCGCAGCCGTTGCCACCGAGGAGTAAGAGGAGCACGCCCCAGCCCTCACTGCCACCATCCTTGCCCGAGTCGTTGCCCAAGCCGCTGTCCGGAGCTACGCCGATGACCTCACTAGTGACCGTGATGATGACCTCGCCAACCTCCACCACGTGCTGACCACCGTGCCGATGACCTTGGCCACACACCGACAGTGAACCATGTCGACCCCTTCCTAGTGATTATTTTGAGCAATTAGGGTTTTGTGCACTTGTGTAGGAACTGTTTTTGTGCACTTTGTTGATTATTGTTCATTAGTATAGATTGTAAGCAATTATTTTAGCTTCTAGTAGAACATGTTTATTAGCATACATTTGGGTAAAATTTAATCAAATTAGGTTTTACATATCTATTGTTGGTTGGTTACTGTTAATTAGTATAGATTGTAAGCAATTATTTTAGCTTCTAGTAGAACATGTTCATTAGTACAGATTTGGGTAAAATTTGAGCAAATTAGGGTTACATAGCTTATTAATAGCTTTTTTTACCACTCGTTATGAGTATCCGTATAAACCAGATTCCATATCTTATTAAGTACCACAAATTTTGAACAAAGAATTCATTTCTATCATTTAAATTTTGTGTCTTCTATTTGAATAAGATTTCAGGACAATAATGACTCTTCCTCGTCATCACCACCGAGAGTGTCTGCTGAGACTACTATCACTTCTGCGGGAAAAAAAGGCGCAAAGGTCTCTTTTATGTTCGCCGAGGCTGGAGACCAAGTATACCGTCACCGACCTAGATAAGTTCACTAGGGTCCCAAACTCACCTGATGATGCAAGGAAGAAGTACTCGACCATCAAGGGGATTGTAGTACGGGATCAAGTGTCCATTACCCTTGATAGCTGGAAGCAAGTCGAAAAGATGGAGCGCGACACCATTAAGAAGGAAATCTTCGACTAATTCATTGTAAGAGATGAACACAAGGAGCGCGTGGAATGAGCTGCTATTGTGACAGCGTGAAAGGCATGGAATAATTGAAAGACTACGCTGGTGACGGAGTATGTGGACACCGAGATTGAGCCTTTCAAAAGTGGCCTATGATTACTCTCGAGGCTTGGCACCAATTTTTGGAGAAGAAAAAGTCAGATGAATTCCGACGAAAGAGTCAATAGATCAGGGCCCTCTCAAAGAGAAAGAGGAATCCCCACTGTATGGGGACTGCGAGGTATGTGGGTATGTCCATGAAATGGGAGATGGAGGATGAGGAGGCATCTCAGGCGAATCCTCCCCCTCCCCCCCTCAATATTCCAACATATATGATGGGAGGACCAGAGCTTAGGCCAGAGCAAGGGCATCTACATCCATCTCGGCTATGGGCAAGCCCAAATTTGACAACCTGCTAACAAGGAGGCTTACAGACACTTGGTGAGATATAAAAGAACCTAATTCCTACTTGAGCATATCATTAACCTCATATCAATTGAGATTACAACATCAGCTTTTGCAGCTTGAACTCGATGCGGCATCTCAAGTCGGCACCTTCCTGGGAGATATACTTGAAGAGGGCTTGGGAAATCTAGAGCACCTAGGTCGCATGCGGGGTAGAGGGGCTCTCTGTCCCTGGAAAGAGGGACATAGCCAGCTTTAGAGGCGAAACGCGAACGCAAGAAAGCTAGGAAAGTGCTCGAAGAACAAAAATAGCACGAAGCTCTTAAAGAAGAGCTAAAATGGGAGATGAGAGGTGAGCTCTAGACTGTGAGAAGGGAGCAGAAGATTCGAGAACAGTGAGAAGAATTCGTTGGTGTCAGCCCCGGTAACTGTCGGAATAGCTGCGCATCGACCAACAACCAAGCTCTTGGAGAAGATACGGATCCCACATTTCCGTTCGATGAGATCAAGGTAAAATGGATATATCTTTGCAATGTTTCACACATATACATTTTAGACCCCTTGGCTAAAATTTTGCATCGTTATGTAGGTTGCCACGAAATACAAAATTAAAGTGAGGATCTTGGGCTTGGATGAGCCCATGGAGGCTACTTTGGGGTTAGTGTATCCAACATCATGAGAGCAGATGGTACACAATGTTCCCGTAGCCTTTAAGTATGCTAGGGTGAACATCGATGAGGTCCACGATGCTTTCAAGGGCGTCAAGCTTCCGATTCCTCCGAGTGACGAGATCAAAACTCTAGAATGCCATGGGGACATTTATCCAATGGCCTAAGAGGGACGTCTTCCTCCACTACTCGTGGCCAACTACGACAATTTCAGTGCCACTGTTAGAGGCATTGGTTCCTTTGACCCAATGCCCACTAGTAATGCTGGCCTATTCACCACAAGTGCAAGAACTACCTCTGCAATTATTGCAAAAGAGTAGTGCCAAGGCCAAGCCCAAGGCCAATACCAAGGGCAAGAAGCAGCCCAAGGCGAAACCACTAGAGCATGGAGCGGGAAAGCAAGTGATGGTGATGCCTAGTGGCGAGGAAATCACCATTGAACAAATGCAAGAGATATATAACCATGTAAGGAGACTCCTGGAGGCTCTGATTCATTTGGAAATTCAAGGAAGGACAACCATTAGTGGAGAATGAAAAGAATATCGCCTCCGAGCTTGGGTGGGCTTGAGCATAGTTGCAAAAGTATTACATGTATAATTATAAGAAAACAAAGTCCCAATGGACCTCATCTATCTTGATCAAGTTCAAATATGAGCACTTCCTCCATAATGCGGATGATGCGTGGCTTCCCACGCATCGATAGTTCCTTGTCACTTTAGATGACTTGTTTCTTCTCTACAATATAGGTGCCTTGGATGCGGGACCCTTGAGATGCTTTACATTGTAAGTGTTTACAATCACGATCCATGTATATTAGTATAATACCTATACATGTCAATGTCATTCATATAAAATTCTTTATTGGTGTATATGTAGGTTCTCTCTTCTTCAAGCGAGAGAAGCAAAAGAACCAATAGGATTTATTGACCCACACCTTGGCTCTGAGCAATCCATGGATGAATGTGAAGGGGTTGTCGAGGATTATGTCCTCAAAATAATGGAGGCCAGCCAAGATAAGAAATTCATCTTTTATCCTTTTAATAAAGTATAAGTGCCCCTTGTTCATTTTCTATATTTGTTTATTTTGTACCTTTGATGCAACATCAATTAACTTGGGATTAATGACCATATAATTTTCATTGTATTCTTATCGCTATTATACTAAAAGAGTCCAAAGTGTATTTCTTGGATTCTTATCTAAATAAGAAGATCACCTTTAAAGGGTCGGCAGGTTACTCGACAAGTAAACAAATTTTCTCATGTAACTCTATTGTATTAGGTCATTGGTCTAATCAAAAGGTTTGTATTACATTTAAGATGCTACCAAGTCTTTCTTGCGGGCGAACACTACCCCGTATAACCCCTCCACTGACGGGTTTTGCGCCCGTCAGTGAGCTCCTGTCAGTGGAGAGAAAAAACCACTGATGGGCGCCGCGCCCGTCAGTGAAGATACACTAAGGAAGCAAAAAAAATGGCAGGCCCAGCCCGAGCCCCCCGAGCCCACACCCGCCGCCGCTGCTGCTGCTCCGGCGGCGGTGGCCGCGTCCCTGGCCCTCCCCGAGTGGCGAGGCGAGCACGGCGGCAACGATAGCAAGGTGCTTGCGCCACTGGCGGAGGAGGTCGAGGCTGTCGTGGAGGGCATTGCAGAGGTCGACGGTGTGGCGCATCCAGGCGAGGGAGAGGATGTCCGAGGCTGCAGGGGAGGTGGAGTCGGAGGGGAGGAGGTCGAGGAGGAGGCGCTGGAAGGCTTCGACGTTGTGGTCGTTGGAGGAATTGGTGGCGTGGTCATGGGGCGGGGGTGGGGGAGGCCGGATCCAGGGCGGTGGTGTGGCTGGGGGAGGCCGGATTCAAGGCGGCGTGGCCGGGGGAGGCCGGATCCAGGGCGCCGAGGACGTGCTCGTCGCCGTCTGCACACCACCGTCGCTTGGATCGGGGAGTCGCAGGAGAGATGGGGGCGCGAGTGCGGCAGAGGGCGCAGGACAGCAGACGGCAGCGAGGACCGTGTGGGAGGCGAAGGCGCGGGGCGGCGAGGGAGGAGGGGTGCAGAGGCCACCGCCGAGCACAGCGGAGGGCGCAGGGCGGCACGGAGCGGCGAGGGGAGGAGGGGCGCGGATGAGGCGGGCTGCGGGTTGGAGGGGTGGACCGAGATCGGGAGGCTAGGGTTAGCAAATGAGTTTTATGCAGCTAGGAGGGAGGAGCTGGTTCGGGTGGGCTTTTGCTGGGTTGAAAAGCTACTGACGGGCCACCACAGCTGACCGTCATTGTGGAGTGGATCTTCACTGACGGGTCACATTTTTGGCCCGTCAGTGGAGCTAGATATCAGCGGAGGTATATTACCACTGACGGGGTAAAATCTGGGCATCCTCCGATGTCACCACTGACAGTTCCTCGGCCGCCCGTCGGTGGTAAAACTACTACTCACAGGCGTTTTTGGGCCCGTCAGTGGAGACTATGCAGGCGAAGTGTTTTCTGGGGTAGTGGAAGCGAAAAGAGGCAGGGACGGCGCCTCTAATAAGCTAACCCACTTCTTCGACTTTCCTGTATGTATCGAGTTGCACATATTACATTAAATACACTTCATAATATGAATTTTCTAGAACTAAGGAAAGTAATTCTATATGTTTCCACCAGCAGCTCGACTTTTTAGCATTGTGTGGCTACTATGTTTGCCACCACATGAATCTTATCATGACTCGATCTGCATGAACAAAGGTGAGATCACCGAGGTATGCAAAATCTTTCGATAATTATGTTATATTCATCTTCTTATAAATGGAAGTAGAATAATCTTCATATCGACAAATTGCACCTGTTGGCACGACGGAATTGGCAAAGTGAAACCTAGCCAACATACGAGGGCAGTTAGCCACCACGATGAAAGCGAGGATTGATTTCATTGTAATGTGATATACTTGTAAATTTTAATGTGATATACTTGTAAATTTTAATGTATTGCGAACTTAATTGAAATGTGATTGATATACTTGTTTAATTTTTGAATTTTTATTTATCTGAGAGTTCATTTGTGAATTGAAATGTGATGCGTATATACATGTATATGTATGATATCTTGTTGTTAGGATGATCCGAGAAATTGAGGATATATATATCGTTGTTTTCTATTTCAGGAGATATGCTAGGTAGAAACAGGTTCTGACTAGCAATAAAAAAAAATATCCTAGCCAGTTTTGATCCAGAAACCGGTTAGGATAATTAACTATCCTACTTGATGGAATAACAAACCGACTAGGATAATACATCATGCTAGTCGATTTTAACCTACTGGAATAATTGGGTATCCCAGTCGGTTTTTCTTCTGAACTGACTGAGGTACCATTATCCCAACCGGTTAAGGAACCACTTGAGATATAATATTTAGTATTAGATCCCTCTTAGCATAGCCGGTGGCCAAAATCGACTGAGATGTCGTTTTTGAACCAACCGTAATAGCCTATTCCATAGTAGTGTGGTGCGCTAATCCATTTTGAACACTGCTATGAATCTAAGGCTAAGTTTAGCATTGATCATACTGTTTGTCCAATCAGTTTTTTAATCCTGGCTAACCAGCTTGTTCCTATTTTGACATTTCCTTTTTCACAATAAGTTATAAAATAATTCGGTACCGTACAATTCAGAACTACAAACTGAGTCTAAGAACATAAATATAATTGAGCTCCCGTGCCAGATCACGCTTACTAGTTTGCGGTGCTGTTGTATAGGTGTTACCTACCACTTCCAATTTTCCTCGTCTCTGTCCGTGTCATACCTGAGGAGAATACGACCCAACAAAAACGTCTCACCAGATGATGCGTCATGTCATCGTATTTAAACATTTGTGCTGCCTAAGACAACGAAAAACATCTAACATATATTATAGAAAGAGGGGCAAAAGACTAACAAGGAATCATAAAGAGAAACAGGAGTGCAAGCATCTTACTAAGGCATCTCCCTGTCTCTTCATTGGAGCATTGGGAAAGCTTCCCTCACCTCTAGCCCCTTAATCAATCCATCCATCCATCCATCCATCTACTGTCAACATATGTACAAAAGCCTCTTCCAAAACTGATGGGAAAGCAAGCATCTGTTTTGTGAGGCTTCTTGCCAATTTGAGGGCTCCAAGTAGTACCCCCATCCCTACAAAGGTATGCATTAATGATTCTAGCTTATCTCTCTTGTTCATGTCTGTAGTTCAAATTAACGTCTTGGTTCCTCGATGAATCATGGTTTATGGAAACTCATTCCTTAATTATTAGAGTAGCATCAAAATAACAAAATTGAACAATCAGTTTATACATGTTCATGCATGTAAAATATCCACTGATCCAGGTAGGTGCTTCTTGCTTTTCCTTTTAGGTTTGGAGGAAATCGAAACAAGGAACAGGTGAGCAGAGATGGGTCACAGGAAGAGCAATCACCACAAAGGAAGAGGAGAGGTGGCTCATGAGGAGCACAACTCTTGCTGCCCCTGCTATGTGCTGAGCTCTCTCATTAGAGGTATTGGGAGGTGCCTCTTTGTGGCTTGCTTCCCTGTGATCCAATGCTGTGGCCTTGATGAGTGCAGGCACCATCACACCAGCCACCTCAGCCAGTTCAGATGATGCATCCATCCATCAAGTACACGCAACACCTAAATTATCAATTATTTCCTCTTTTCCTTTTCTCTCCACTATTGGGGTTACAGTAGTCATGCCATATTGTGAAGGAGAATTGTTCATATCTTATATGATGAGCCTTTGCTAGTTTGAATTGTTCTGCTTTAGTCTTCAGCACAGAAGAAAGGCCTGTGTGCCTTGCCTCTGCAGTTGTTAGAAGAGTAAAGGGGGAGAAATATACATCCTAAATAGCTATTTGTCTCTTGCAAGCTATTCAGAAAGTGGTTGGTTCTACTGTTTTTGCTGATTGTTTCCTAACATGTTGACACGTTTGATGCATACACATAGATCATAGATGCCAAGATTGTAGCGACATGATTCTAAACTTTATATTTGGTTATTTTAAGCTCATGAACACATCACGGTCAACGAAAGAAGCATGCACGTCTTTGTGTGGTTGGCAGGTTCAGAGTTTTTAGTAGGTGACGGCGTCACGCAAGAGAAGAGATGAATCACTGCTTTCAGAGAACTCTCTGTAAGTGATCTAAATGCTTAGAGTTACAAACATATGCAGTCAAAATCAAGAGGATGACAATTAGTTCATTTAGGATTTGAACAGCTAGGATGGTCATTATTGTAGCAGTACCGAAACAGGTGATGTCCATTTTCATCTTGAATTCTTCTTGAACTTTTCGGAAGCAGAAGGGTTGTGTCTGATTTGTTGATTTTCTATCTTGAAACCGCCTATCTATGTAAGTTCGTAATACAAATAACTTGCTTAACTCTTGTCCCAAGTCCCAACAAGGGAGAAATTTTGAAATATAGTAGAGCACCCATTTTTTGTTTCTGACCAACCGGAGCAGCCATCCATGTATATACTCAATCGACTCGTAGACATGATGCGTATATCCGTGACTATTATTTGGCGGAACTTTTCATGCCTTCTTTGCATAGTAGCGTGCTCTTTGGATGCTTGTAGCATTTGTGCCATTATTTTATCAGTTGTGCGGTGTCACTGTTGGATCCTGATTAATTGACATTATTTCGCAGAAAAAAAAACTTGCTGTAATATCAATATGGAAAATTCAATCACAGAACTGAAAGTATAACCTGGATTAGATATATGCTTATAGTTATGATTATCCATGCGCAAGCCAGATGAACCGATCATCTCTCCATCGAAGCACAATGGAACAGACAACAACCGTGAGTTATGTATTTTCGTTTCTGTTGATCTCAGTCGATGTACTAATCGTACAACTAAACTCGATATTAATTGTCAGCATCAAATGATGCAGAATATGCTGTATTTGATCAATCGTTTCATGCCATCATCCACGATTAACAAAATGTTAGTACGAACAAAATGCAACCTGCTCATGGAGCCATCATTATGATCATGATAGTCATCGTCGTGATCTTAAGATGCCATATTGCAGTTAGTTCAATTACTCCAGACATCTGATGACAAGGCAGTGCGTCGTTCCTCAAAACAGGAAGGCAGTGCGCGATTTGTGTGAGCAAATGCTGTACAGTTTTTATGGTAGCAGTTCAAGTCACATTTTTAATTGGCCGGAGTACATGAGACTGAAGGAGCCTACACGCAGACACATGAACGTCACAGGCAGACAATGAAAGCTACAGCTGCAAGTGTTTAGTAAAGCTGGAGTACTAGACACCGTACAGCCTTGAATTATTCGGGTCACTCGGCACTCTGTTTTTTCAGTTTCTTGCAGCTTCTGCATAAACATTACATCATACAGGAAACTTGTCGCCCACAGGATTCATGTTTCACTGCTCGCCTCCTCGGGCTCTTGCTTCTCGAAGAACGTCTTCTTGATCCAACCAAACGGCTGCATGCATCGCGCGACCGTAGAGCAAAACCACCCATCGTTAAGCACACCAGCAGTTGTAATCCATGCGAAAATTCCAAAGGAAGTGATAGCATATAGCGTGGCAGGAAGCAGATCGTTAGCTCACTATGTCATCGAAGATACCTCAACTGGTGATACATGAGTAGTATTTCAGTGGTGTACGGTAGTACGATACAGGCAAGGACTAACCTGGACGAGCCAGACGGCGGTGGCGACGCCGGCGACACCCCAGCTGGCGACGGCAGCGACGTCGGTTCCCTGCGGACGGCGGTGCGGCGGGAGGGAGCTGAACAGACGACTGGCGGACGGAGCAGCCGACATCTCTGCAGACGACACAATTGGTGGATGGCAGTGCAGAAAGCTCAACACTGCAGACGAGAAAAAGGAAAAGTATGTGTGCAACACTTGAGTTTCAGCTTCAGTCTTTGGGCTTTAGATGGGACTTAAGAACATCTCATCCATTCCGGAGACTTCTTGGACTTTCTGTTGCGCCGAACAGGAAGACTGGTATTTATATAGTTGCTATTTTCCGTTCTTTTCCTCTTTGCTACGGAGTACTAGATGAAGTGTTGGCTTCCGGAGCATGTTAGAATCTCTCTGGAATAAGCTCAGCATCTCTGGAAGATCTGCCACTGTACCGTCTGTACGAGACACACGACGGCTAACGTAGGTGATGTTAGCTTCCGTAATTACCCGGGTAGTGCCATAGCACACGTAACATCTAAACAAAAATTATAATTGCGCAACATGTTAGAATCTGTGTATTTGCAATAAAAAAGAAAAAAGTTGCAATTAAGTTCATATGTTCTGTGAGTAAAAAAAAAGTTCATATGTTCTAACATGTTCTATATTTATGAACTTTTTGAGATCATCTTGATAAACAAGTAGGTACACCAAAACCAGAAGGTGCACATACCCGTGTGCACAAAATATACACCGTATTATTCTCCAAGGTTTCAAATACCTGCCACTTTTACCAAACATTAGATATATTGAACCAAAATGTTCTTCAATAATACTTTACCTATGATGTACTACACATTAAGAAGTAAAAGTATTTGTGGGGAGAAAATTTTAGTCAAAAGTACCAAGTACTTAGAAATAGAAGTAGTACACCTTTGCTTCCTTTGCAATTACATCAACGAAAAATCTATATTTCGGACGTCCTTCATTTTCTATTTTTTTTCGGACGTCCTTCGTTTGGTCTGGTCTTACAGAGTGACCCCGCGCTCCCGCCGTCCGATGTGATGGACGGCCGAGATTAATGGGGTGACTCGACCACACGCCCCCGACTCTGTTTTGCGCCCCTTCCCCGAATCTCTCTCACCCGCACTCTCTGCAACTCCACCCAAATGCTAGGGTTTCTTCTCGGTCCTGCCTTCCGCAAGCGCCCCTCACTGATCCTCACCCCCGCCTTCTTCCTTCTCCTCCTCCTCCTCCTCCTCTTCTCTGGATAATATGAGCTCCCGTCCATCTCCTCTCCTTCCTCCTTTATGCTGTTCAGGTGTAAGTAATGCGATACTTCGTGTTTTTCTGTGCTTGATTCCTTCATTGCTGTGAGGCCGGAAGAGGTTGGCAGGAGCATATGCTTCATTTGGTTTAGGGTGATTTAATTCATTCGTGCTGTTAGGAGAGAAGCGGTAGCGTGCAACCGTAACATGTGCTTCATTTGGGTGTGGATTTAGGTTGTACTTGATGCTAATAGCAGGGCCATCGTATGTTTTGTCATGGTTGTTGTAGTGTAGCTGTGTATATCAGTATATGAAACTAGAATAGTTGGAAGTAAGAAGACATGGGGAGGGATTTGGGTGGACTTTTGTGGCAGCATTCAAGCAACACAAAGGAGCACTGGTTTCTCTCTCTCTCTCTCTCTCGCGCGCTCACTCTCACCCTCTCTCTGATTGGTCTCACTGCACTGCCTGTGAGCCGGTTGCTGCTGCCCCCCCCCTCTCTCTCTCTCTCTCTCTAATTAGGCAACAGGCACGAAAGAAACAAGAACAGAGGAGGAATAGATATGCTAAGACACAATCCAAACTTTTCTAAAATTCACAGAAAATAAACCGGGCCTCTAAAAATTGTGAAATTTTGCAGGGATAATCCTCGAGGTGCTGTTAGAAGTGAAGCATGCTGTAATTGGAAGGGATTTTGAGAAGTAGCGAGTTTTTGAGGATTGCTTGAATGGAGCAGGTTCACATATCACCTACTGTACAGAGGTTTAAAATCCTAGATTCTACTATGTATACAATTCTGATATGAATCGTAAGTGTCATGGATTTTTAGATGTTCAAATCATCTGCTAACTTCACATAACTTGCTACAAGAAAATCTCTACTGCACATCTCACAACTGAGCTCCTGCCCAGTGGGATGCACGAACGGCCTTGCGCAGGATGCATCGCGCTGGGCTCGTCGTCGACTATTGCAGGCGGGAGGCGATGGAGTGGGTGCTGCTCCTACCTAGCCTGAGCGGGCGGACCTAGCGCAAGGGGACAGAGCCACGGACAGGCTCTCGGCAAGCTCAGCAGGAGGCACGCAGGGAGGAGGCGATGGAATGGGGCGCCATGTCCGTGCTCTCGGCAAGCTCGGCAGGAGACACGCGAGGAGGCAATGGACTGGGGCGCCGGCGATGAAACCAAATTATCCTTAAATTTTTGTTTAAAATTCGTGAAGATTCATTGGAGTTGAAAAAGACGGCGGCGCGTGACGATTGAGCTACGCCTTGTCTTCCTGCGGGGTTGGGTTATATAAGGAGACATGGTCAGTGAGGAAGAGAGCCGAAGCGGTTCGTGCTGGCTGCCGGAGAGGTATGGGGTGGGGTGGAGGGGCAAGACGTTGCCATTTGTTGCGACGTGGTAAAAAAACAGCGCGTTCTCGAAATAGAACGACCATTGGTCAACGTCTCTATTCGTATTTTGTTAACTTTACTATTTATCTTTACTATCTATAAAATTTGAGTTAGTAGTTGTGGTGATGGTGGTGTCACACCCTCCCTTAACTAACTCTCCAACTTTCAACAAACTCTGCTAAACAGAATACAATCTTTATGTAACTCTTAACAAACTCTGCTAAACATACTCCAATCTTTACGTTCTGAGTTAGTTTTTTACTCTGCTGAAATTTATTATCTTACTAAATAACATAATCCAATCTTTACGTTCTGAGTTAGCTGGTACGTTCTGAGTTAGTTTTTTACTCTGCTGAAATTTATTATCTTACTAAATAACATAATCCAATCTTTACGTTCTGAGTTAGCTGGCTTGCTGGTGTTGTTCCTTCCCCCACACATGTGCGTAAATTTTGTTATACGTGTGTATGTGTGTTGTACGAGCACTCTACTATTAGATCGTTGTAAGACAAAGCAGTATATTTTGTTATGGACTTATGGTTTTGGTCAGAACATGAGATGTTATTCTACTATTTGAGATACCGTTGCAACGCACGAATACTCTACTAGTTATTATATAAGTAAGAGTTAGTGATAGGTGATGGTGTCACACTTTTCTCCCATATATCATTTTAGATATTTGTGAATCTTCAATATATATTTTTAACCGTTGTTTTTTACATGTATATGTTACATTCAATCTGGTTATATTTGATTTGAAGGAAGTACTACTGTATTAGTACTATTGTGTTAATATTTGCTTGGTACTATCTGAGTACTCCTATAGCGAACAAATTTTCTTCAGAACTTCGAATACCCATGCTCTAAATCTGTTCCTGTGAATCTAAATAAGACATTGTAGCTCTAGTGCAGCATGTTTATTTTCCATTAGTTTTGTTGTATTAGACAAAAAAAAAGGAGTGGTGGAATTAGAAGAACATGTACTGGTTTTTTTTCTATGCTTATTTCAGAGAAAAGTAACTGTAAATCATTTTACCATGATAAATGCATAATTTGTAATATATAGCATAGCATGACGCTTGGGTTTACAATAAACTAAAAGTAGTGGTAATTGGATTCTTGGTTTAGAGATGTAGCTTAACTGTTGTTTGAGTTGTCTTGCTCCTCGATGCATTTCAACCAAACGATCGTACTGTTACATTTTTTATTCTTGTAAAGAAGCGCCACTTACCAATTATGACAAGATGAGGGTTCAATATCTGGTGAGGAACAATCAACGGTTCCGATCACTTGGCATTAGTGCATTAGTATCAATTGTTAAAAATTTCCAATTTAGAGAAATTGATGATATTACCTTAGCGGAGAATGATGCGTTGGATGACACTCATCCATATCCACTACCAACGAGATAAGGTGCTAATTATTCTTCATTCCCGGGAGGTGTGGGTATGTCTCGTAGTGTTGTCACTGAGGACCTCGGATGTTGTCTAGTGAGGTGCGGGAGGTGAATAGATGTTTCAAAATAGATAACTATCTAAGCCAATGAAAATTAAATAATCGATCACGTATAAGTTCAAAATTTAAGATAATTACATTCAACTAAGTACATTAACACTCTAAATCAAAGATAAAATTTGCAATACTAGGATGACATGCGAGGAAATTAATTAATTTTTACACAAGACATTGCAAGAAAGTCAAGTATGTAAGAAACCCCAATGATGTTTCTTCTCGAAGTTCGGATAGCCAGATTTGAATGGAGCATTTTTCTCAAGATCCTTGCCTCTAGCAAGAGCCGCTCCCTTTGATTAGCTCATTCCTCCACTCTAGAGATGGTGAGCTCCACAAGCACCATACATCTTCGGCTTCTTCACAATCTTGTTAAAGAGATCATCAAGCTCAACACCACCAAACCATCTTGGAAGTGGTAGAGTCTAAGAGTAACAAGCTCTCGGACTTTCACTCGAACACAATCGATACGGAGAGCTTAAACCGATATAACCAATGCAATCACCAAGTACAACATAATGCACAAATCTGCTTTCCACACCTCACCAATGGAAACTCATGCCCTAGAGGCTATCAAGGGGAGAGAGTACGAGGAGAGGTAAAAAAATGATCCCTAAGAGAAAAAGCTACCTCTCCAACTAACAAGTTGGCTACTTATAGTCCACCTTAAAAACAAGACATAACTCACAGTCTGTGCAAATCTCAGATACTCTGACATTAAACCCGGATATTTGAAGATTCAAAATAACAGCTACATTGGTTGGTCAGAAACAGATCTGCAATACTCTGAGAATCACCTTGGGGGTTCTAACATCACACCAAAACATGATCTCAGACATTCTGAGAAAATCTTGGATGATCTGACAATTCCGACTCCTTAGCCAGATAGACAACAAAACACAATCTCGGAGGTTCTGACATCACTCTAGAACACAATCTCAGACATTTCATGAAAATTTCGGATATACTTGACAATTCAACAACAAAAATGTCTGTCAAGACTAGGAGCTGACGTCGGAGGTTCTAACTTGAATCTCGGAGGTTTCGGAATTCAATCTTTGAAATTCTAGAACCAATCTTGGAACCTACATGATTGCAGTTTTTCAGCACAAAAATAATCTCAAAAACTTCGAGAACAAAACCAGGAAGCACCCCACCTATCGGACAAGCGTTAATCATGCTTAGCTTGGGAACAAAGGATCTTAGGGGAAAACATGCAAAGGTTTGGGCACTCAACAAACGACTCATTCAAGCTACTCATTTGACAACCCCTCTTGATAGTATAGTTATCTATCCAATAATCTGGTCCCCTACAACACCTTGAGATTGATGAAACTAGGAACACCTAGCTAGCAATACATTTGCCTTGAGCTCTCCAACTTGTTCTTGATGAAGACGATCATCCTTGCTCCTAGTCGAAATTTTCTTCAATCTCTTTTACTCGGTGAATCTTTCAATTTTCTCCCCCATAAACCAACATGGGAAAGGCTTCTCTTGAAGACATCTTCACTAGCTTTTTCATCATAGTTTGATGGACCACAAGTTTCAAGTATATGTCTCTACATAATGATCAACTTGAACTTGCACACCTTGATAACATCATCTCTTGGTGCTTATCAACATTAAAGATTTGTTTGAGGTTCATCCTTGCATGATGCACATCTCAACCATGCTTTGATGATCATCTTCCGAAGCACCCTCAAAAGCTTCTATCAATACGTAGTGCACCTTGATGACAACCAACACTTGATTTCATCTTCAATTGACCTTTGATGAGATCATCCTCTTAAGGTAACCTCATGAAGTGGACCAAACCCTCACACTCGCCAAACATATGGAACATGGTTAGTTCACAAACATGATTGATATTACTCACCAAAACACTTGATCATACTTGTCCATCATCACATGATGTATTGCAAGCTCTAAGTCTTCATCTACACATGATGCTCGATTGATCTTGCCTTGCTCCTCTTCATTCTGTCACCTCTTAATGCTTCTCCTCTCAAGCTTGTGGTGACGATCCATACACCTCAATGGCCATCAACACTTGATGCCATCGTTGCTTGAACTTTCTGAGATTATCTTCTTGATGCAATCTCATGGAGTGGCACCTAATCCACACACTTTTCAAAACTCATGGAAGATGGTTAGTCCACAAAATGCAATCTAGAATTGTTTATAGAACCATTAGATCAATTGGTCCCATACGATTCATCTTTCAAGCTCTTTCGTGATCTCTTGAAGCTGTATCTTGAATCCTTCTCTTGAATTTCTTGCTTCAAGACCTTGATCACACATGGCTCATCTCATGAGCTTAATCTTGATCATCTTGAATTCAACCTTGCAATTCAACTTGTTCTTCTCTTGAACTTCACCTTGATTATATGTGGTTTGCTCCCTTGGACACAATCTCGATCCCTTAAGGTTCACTTTTAAGCTTCTTCTTGATCACATAGGATTCACTTCTTTAGCTCCTTGATCATTGATGCATATTTTGATTTGATTGCCTTCATCACATGAATCTATCCAAAATCTTTCACGCATCACTAATCGCGGGCTTGTAGGTTCATCCTCTTGAAGCAACCTCATGGAGTGGATCCTAACCATACACACTTTTGAAACTCAACGAAATGGTTAGTCCACAAACTAGGTTGTCATTAATCACCAAAATCACTTTACACAAGTCTAGGGGCATAGATGCACTTTCAATCTCTCATTTTTGGTGATCGATGACAAACCCAATTATAGAATTGTTTGAATAAGTTTTGTTTTGAGTATATGAGAACACATGTGAGACATATCCTCGGGGATGTGTTCCAAGAGCAAAGATCCAGATGAATGTGTATGTTTTGTGGTTTTGATCAATACTAGTGCAATACCAAATATAGTATGACCTCCCCCTAAACTTGTACATTCCTCATAAAGTGAGTGAAATCAAATACACATATCCAACTACAAAATCCTAGAGGAGTTCACACTATATTCTAGATCCATGGAATGCAACATGATGATATGATATGACAATTATGTGTCATATAAAACATGCATTCACAAGATCTATAAGACATATTTCGGACAAGAAATAATAAATATATACAATAAATGCATCAACTCAAGCATGTGCCCAAAAAATATCCAAAACTCATGAGTGCATCAAGAAATATGCAATACATAATATAAACATTTATAACATAGAAACTTCTCCCAAATCTAACACATCCTAGCTCTCGTACTACTGCCCCTATGAGAACACATACTACTCCCTTATGAGAACATATACTACTCCCCTATGAGAACACATCTAGACTTACTTATTTCTTCGTCTTTCTCGTCAAGCACCACAAAAGGGAAGAAGCCAAAACAAAGAGAGTTAAAGAAAACAAAGCCCATATATCTTGATAAACTATGGGTGTCTCGATCTTTCGATGAGAAGATAACTACAAAATTATGGAGATGACTTTGATGATCCAACTACACCATACAACGAAAATGCGCCTTAGCAATCGCTAAACCAACTATGGTCGGTGATTGAGGATGTCAAAAGAACGGCCAACCTGAACTCGAGGTTCTAATCCCTAGGTGCAATCGAAGAACAAGCAAGAATTATAAAGAAGCAATCTGAAATTATAAGTATGGATGAAGTATATTGATAAAATGGTGTTCACATATTGGTCTGGACAACTGGTCATTGGACACATTGGACGGACTGGAAGTTGCAAAGTGGAAATTTTTTATCTAAACAAGACCTACAATGTATATAAAGAGATATGGTGGCAGCCAGGGGGGTGGACGCATGCCTCTAGGTCGTACAAGGCTCATGGACCCAAGTGGAGGTGGCGTAGCACCTTTGGACTCTATTTCAGAAACAACTCCAGACTGTTTTGGCAATTGCAACGTGTTCATATGGAATTTGGAATATGGGTCAGACCCGTTGGAAACTGTACGAGATAAGATTTCCATAGAGTCTAATGTCACCCAAATCAGAGTCTGTATGCCCGAGATATGGACGTTTAAAGTCAGGGCTGTCTCAGCAATCTGAATCGGAGTCCAGAACTTTTGGAACTTGATCTCCAGCTCTTCTCGGACCAAAGGTGACATGGTAAACCTTCTTGTACGGCACCTATGCATGTGGTACATGGTCATGGTCACTTCATTCTCTCCTCTATTGTCCCATTGTTTGATCAACATTAATTTGTATCTTGAAATCTTGATCATACCCTTGCTGTCCCATATCTTGTATTGAGTTTGATTCTTGACTTGAGTAAGAGCAGCAATGGTTGTATCTGAAGGGGTCATGTTGTCATCATTGTCTCCTTCTTGAAAACAAAGCCATCATCGGCTTTGAATAAGCTGAAAACCATCAAAGTGTAAAGAAAACGTGTACGCAGCATATATGTATCTGTCAATCATGGTTACCTTTCGTGGTTAGCAACTACATCCAAACCAGAATTAAAACAGTGATACACCCTAGTAGATTTAAAAAACATGTATAATGACATATCATTCTTACAACTCCAGCGAGCATTGCAACTCAATTTGCAAATATGAGCGAAGAACTTGTCTTTATGATGACTTGTCTTTATGATGAGCAGTGCATTGCCCGATATCTAACCAACTCAAACTAGCAGGTATCACATTCAGAATTGCAAAGTACTAGCTATGTTATGTTGAAAATTAGACCTAGGCACAAAATCATATAGCATAATACATTGTATCAAACTAGCACAAATATGGGATGAAGAAATGAACATATGCACGAGATCATCATTTGAACTAAGAAGTTTAGAGTGGTCATTTTTAGTACAAGTAATGCAAATCATATGCACACAAACTCCATCATCTAAACTAGTGTCTCCAATAAAATTAATTCTATAATCATGAGTGTACGAGGAAACCCAAGATGGTAAATTCATAAGTTGAAAAAAATTTCTAGAGCATGTGTCAAAGCCAGGCTTAACAAAGTTGACAGCACATATAGTGTGCCAATCTAGTAAAAGAAACAATTTTACAATACAATTTGGAAAGCCCAAAACAGATTGCACATCATTAATATCACTGCATGATGCTTCCAAAACATGATTTCAGAATTGGTATTATATGTTCCATAATGTGGGAAGTCTAAAATAGATTGCACATCACAATGATGACAGAAAGGCACGTCCAAGTCATGAATTTAAGATTTATATTATCTATATCAATAGTTTGTGCACCCAAATCAGTAAATAAAACATGAGTTTCACATGGTGAACATATATCAGTAGGTATTTCAGTTGTTTGATCACACGGCAAACTCACATTTGCAACACAATCCTCTACAATAGGTGGTGTGATCAAAACAACAGACAATTCAGTGTACTCAACAAATGAAGCATTTAATTCAGCGGGGCATACTTCGAACTCATGTGGAGTGATGAGAGTAGTAACTTTATTTTTACCTTGCAGGCTCGACTCAAATAATGTATGTATTGTGGCGATGTTCGCAGCAGAAGAACTGTCTGGTGGTGAGCATGATGTGGGATCTTCTATTGAGGTTTGGTTCTGTGCTTCATCTTGTATTTCTCTCTCAAAAACAAAAGCATGACAAAACAAACCAGTAATGATACGTGTAATATATCGAAATCTATCCCAGATGTCATGGTTCAAACCTTTCATAAATTGATCCATGAAAAAGTCCTCATTTTCAGGTAGATCACAACATTTCAAACAAGTTAAAAATTTATTATAATAAATTTGTACGGTGTCGCTACCTTGTTCTAAACATTATAAATCTTTACGCAGATCACTAGCATAGTAGGGAGGATAAATATTTTTCTCATAACTGTCTTTATAGCAGCCCAAGTTGAGGCATATTATTTCAATGTAATTGATGGCGTACCTTGTACCAAACAACAGCAAAGTCGGTAAATCCATTAGCAACAACCCTAACTTTATCACACTCGAAAATGTCATGTTTTTCAAATAGTTGTTAGTTGTGTTACATCCAATTCTCAAGTAACATAAAATTTATGTCATATATTTCATTGTAAACGGGTACGGCGAACTTATTTGTGGCACGAATATCATGATTTTCTACCTTGAGGGTTGGTACGTGTAGTGGCAGAGGTGGTTGATGTTGTGGTGCTTGCGGTGCTCTGTCCAAACGGTTGATGAGAGTGTCACACTTAGTGACAACTCATGAATGCTCTCCTCAAGTCTGTATTGATGGCTATCCATCATGAGTGAGGAGTGAGATTGTCCTCGCTGTTTGCTCGAGATCCTGTCATGATTAGTAGAAAACAAGAACAAAATCACAAGTATAATGTTTGCTCAAGCGAAATCAAAAGTCCTACAAGTCCTTACCATGCAACACGTGGTGACTGGCGACCAACGGTGTCAATTACGTCCAAAGATTGAGTAAAGCGATTGCCAGGTGAATGTATATCTACACGGTATAGAGTATGTGGAGATAGGTAGGCTTCAATATGGTAGCAAAGATAGCAAATGATCAAAGTAACTATGCAAAGTTGAAAAGACTTTCTAGAGATCATGTCCAATGATAGATCCATGATGAATCTAGACTCCACTTTTAGAGGAACATACCCCCAAGAATTTCTTGCTATCGAGGATGGGAATGGATCATCACCTAACCCCACTCGGGATGACGACCCAATAGATCTATAACTGACTACTAGGAATCAATCTCAACAGTCGAGGACATCTCGGGATCAAGCATAGGATCTCGGGCGGACTGGTCAAGGCACTTCTCACCTCCAACAGGATTCCAGATTTTTCAGCTCTAGGACCGCTCAACAGCTTTCCAAGGTCCAACACCAGCTCCGACAACCGCCTGCGATGGATCTGAATACCCTCGAGGGCAAGAAGTGGTTGTGTGATATGGAGGACTGTCTCCTACAAGATCGAGAACATGCCAAGTCTTCTCATCGGGCAGCTGTAGCCAACAGTTCCACTAGAGGTAGGGCTCGCTCCTATGTCTCCCATGATGAGTCAGATCAAAAAGGACAACATCCCCGGAACTAGACTTCCCGGGGGAACGGTCAGCCTCGACGTCGCCTTAGAAAGTTGCCTATTCAAAATCATCCCATCTCAAACCTACGTGAGGTCCTCAACCAGCGTAGGCACTCAAGGACTCCCTCGGATCAGTCACCTAGTTGAATGACTATCGGACATTGTTATCAGGGTCGGGTTCACTCCTACACCAGCTAGCAGAGTGCCTACATCCACTCAGGGAGCTGTCCACGAGTGCCAGGCCTTCTCTCAGGAACTCAGAAGGGTCAACTGGTCGTCCTGGTTTAAACCTGGGTCAATAGAGAAGTACAATGGAACTACTGATCCAACAAAGTTCTTTTAGATTTACACGACAGCCATTGAAGCTGCCAGAGAGAATGAAATGGTCATGGCCAACTACCTTCCTACTGCTCTCAAAGGGTCAGCCAGGACATGGCTAACCAATCTGTAACCGGAAAGGATCCACTCATGGGAGAAACTCTACATACCTACATGGATTCCATGATGAGTTGTCAGAACAAGCACAAGAAGAAGCCCTCCAAGGGAGGCAACGAGAAGAGAACCAAGACGGGAGAGGTCGTGGTGAACTTTCCTGACAAGTGTCCCGGGCAACCCCGGGGCAGGGGCAAGCAATAGGCTACTGCCAAGTGTGCCAACAAGACCTGGTGCGATTCCCACCAGATTGATAGACTCGGTCTCCGTCAATGCCAAGTGTTCAAAAAACACGTCCAAGCTGAGGCTGAGAAGCTCCAGGGATAGGCTCCATAGGTCGCAAGCCATAGCCGAGATTCCAGTTCTGGCAACGACTCTAACCAAATGCCTTTCCAGGATGAGCAAAGGATGGTCAACCACATGTTCGGGGGCTCTGCCTCTTACGAATCCAAGAGGTAGTACAAAATGGTGGCCCGAGAAGTGCTAGCCATGATCCCTCAGAGTCACCATTCAGTCAAGTGGTCGAATGTCGAGATTTCTTTTGACTAGATCGACTACCCCAAGAACTTCGTCTGACTTGGACATTTCCCAATCATGGTCGAGCCGACCATCAGAAACTACAAAGTCTCTTGGGTACTCCTGGATGGCGGGAGTTCTTTGAACATCCTCTTCACCAGTGCACTCAACTCGATGCAGGTCTCTTGTTCTGCTATCAAGTTGGTGTCACAAGCCTTCAACGGTATCATACCCGGATATTCGAAGAAAAAAGGGTCGAACTCATTTCGTATAGAAGAAAGATGTGAGTACTCCAATAGGTCAGATCAGGTTTCCCGTAACCTTCAAAAAGCTAGACAACTTCCGAACAGAAAAGGTTATGTTTGACGTGGTCGATTTTGAGACAGTTTACAACGCTATCTTAGGATGACTAACTCTCACTAAGTTCATGGTTGCCACGCACTACACTTACCAATGCGTGGAGATCCCAGGGCCCAAGGTTGTCATCACAGTCCAAGGCTGTGCACAGACTGGCCTGCGCTGTGACAATTGCGGCCTAGACATGGCTGAATAGCACCAAACCAATAAGGAGACCAAGTACTCAAGACCCAAGGTGGTCGTGGAATCCCTCGGCGAGGTCAAAAAATTTCATCTGGACCCAACGGATCCATCCAAGACCATTCGGATCGGCTCCAGCCTGAACCAGAAATAGGATCTTGAGCTCATCACCTTCCTCCGGGCAAATGTAGACGTGTTTGCATGGCAACTGTCTGACATGACCAGTATCCATAGGGAGGATCAAGAAGCCATTAAGGAGGAGATTAAGAAGCTCTTAAAGACAGAGTTCATTCGAGAAGTCAAACACCCCGAGTGGCTAGCTGACCCCTCATGGTCAGAAAGGCAAATAGAAAGTAACACATGTGCGTGGACTTCACCAACCTCAACAAATCATGGCCAAAAGCCGCTTTTCCTCTTTGTAGGATATATCAGATAGTAATCTCCACCTTTGGATGTGACTATCTAAGCCTTCTTGATCCATACTTGCACGACCACCAAATAAGTATGTGTCCCGAGGATGAGGAGAAAACTTCATTTGTAGCTCCCTTGGAGTATTTTGTTATATATATATGTCTTTTGGATTAAAGATGTTAGCGCTACATATCAGCACAGAATGCAACTCACTCTCCATGGCAAGGTCGGACGAAACGTCGAGGCTTATGTCAATGACCTTGTCAAAAATAAAGAAATAAAAAGGACCTTCTCATAGACTTATTCGAGACCTTCACCAATCTATACAAAAATTGGATCATGCTGAACCTAGAGAAGTGCGTATTTGGATCCGACGCAGGAAAGCTACTCGGATTGCTGGTATCACATCAAAGAATCGAGGCAAATCCCAAGAATATCCGAGCCATCATAGATATTAGTCTCCTAGATCAGTGTGAGAAGTTTAGAAGCTAACCGGGTGCATGGCCGCACTTAGTTGTTTTATCTCCTGTCTTGGAGATCGGGGGCTTCCTTTTTTTCAAATTATTACACTAGCATGATGGTTTTAAGTGGTCAGAAGAATCAGAAAAAGCATTCCTGGGTCTCAAAAGGTATCTTTTATCCCCCCTGTGCTAGTTGTTCCCGACTTATAGAAACAACTCTTTGCTTTACACAGCAGCCAGACTGCGAGCAGTAGGCGGAGTTTTGATGGTGGAACGAGCAGAACCCAACAAGCGAGAAAAGAGCAAGCAACCAGTATAGAACGTTAGCAATGTGCTTCACGGATCAAAGGAGCACTATCCGCAAGTACAAAAATTAATCTACACAATGCTGACGGTCTCCCGCAAGTTGAGGCATTATTTCCAGGCTCATAAGATCACCATACCATCCACCTTCCGATTCGACAAAATCATCCACAATAGAGATGCTATCGGAAGGATCACCAAGTGGGCTGTTGAACTTGAAAGTTTGATATCCGCTTCATCCCGCGCACCGCTATCAAGTCACAGGCGTTCGCCATCTGCGTCGTCAAGTGGTCCGAGCCCGAGCAACCCCACCAATACCCAAAACAACATGGTTGAGATATGGACTCTACATTTTGATGTGTCACTAACGTTCAAAGGCTCGGGGGCTGGGATAGTATTCACTTCCTTGACTGGAGAACGCCTGCAATATGCTTTGCAAATTGACTTCCGTGCCACTAATAACGCAGCCAAGTATGAAGGTTTGCTTGGAGGTGTTCGAGTAATTTATGCACTTGGCATCTGCTGCCTACTCGTGAGTGGGGACTCATAGTTGGTGGTGAAGGAGGTTAACACAAGGAGTACCAAACCTTGGACAAGACCATGGCAGCATACCTTGCAGAGGTGAAGAAGCTAGCAAAGAAATTTTTCGGACTCGAGGTGAGGTACATCCCGAGAAAGGATAACTGCCTCGCCAATAGCCTTGCCCGACTAGCCTCCTCAAGATCCCTAGGACAACCTGAGATCTTAATAGAAAGAGTCTTTATTTGGTGATTCACCTGATCCAGCTATGTCAGCTCCCGGTGACACAGCTGCTCCCACAGCTCCTCAAATGCTTGCTCCTCCAGTGCCAGCTGCCCAAGCCCAAGTGCCTACCGGTGTCACAGCTGATCCTCCTGCAGCTGACTCAGCTGAGTTAGTATCTGTGACACAGGTAGCTGAAGATGGCACTCTGTCCTCCTCTCTTATGTCTCAAGCAGCAGCTAGAGCCTATCAGAATAAGGTCATGCCGACTCAGTTTGCAGCTCTGCGCCGAGAGAATCATCAGCTCAGAGAAGCAGTCAGCAGTCTGTAATCCCAAGTTGATCAAATGCAGTCTCAACTTTCAGAAGTGCTCCAGCTGTTGAAGACCAAGCTTCCCTGAATGTTCCCTCTTCTCACCCCTTTCTGGTGTTTTAGTGTCAAAGGGGGAGAAATATCAGAGAAAGATATATAGTATAGAGGGAGAAATATAAGAGGGAGAGTATTTTGGATATAGGGGGAGCATATATTTTGGTGTATCAAGACATGTGTGGACGATGTTCACTATGTTATGATTCTTTTCCTCACATATTTCTGAGTCTTACTCTATTACATATGTTTCTATGAAGCTTTTGTTCTGATACATATGTTTATTCATAACTTTTGCTCTGATACACATGTTTAGTCAGAATCTGTGCTCTAATACATATTCATATGCTCTGATTATTATAACTGCATCAGAATAAAAATATATCAGTTCAGTTAAATCATGTTCCTATGATCTATCTAATTCTCTGAACTGATAAAAGTGTAAGTTGTAGGAAAATACTGCCCATATCCAAAATTGAAATCTGTACACTTGCATAATAAAAGCAAATCTTTTGTGCACAGCTTCAAGGGGAGTATATTCTAACAACCTGCACATGTATCACCCATTCAAATTTCTGTTTGAAATTGTTGTTTGGGTTGCCACTAACCACCAAAAAGGGGGAGATTGAAAGAGCATCTAGGCTCCTAATTGATTTTGATGGTTAATGGCAACTCAAACTGAAATCTAATGTTTACAATGAGGGTAAGTAGGTTTAATAGGTTCCAGAAAGAAGGGTCATCAAGGAAAAGATGACCACCCAAAAAGTATAAAGGTGGTTTTCAGAACAAGGGATTGGCTGTGCTAGGCAGCTGTGTCACAGCTGTGAGGAAGCCGGTGCTGTGCAAGGAGTCGTAAGCAAGGTAATGCTGGCTTGATGCGTCAAGGACCGTGAATACAGTTGGTGGCAGGTAAAGCCTATATTTGCTAGTTTCTTTGAGTCCATAGGAAACACCCGTACTATCAAGAGGGATGAAATAGTAATGTTCTGTGGAGGTTCTTTTGCTCAATGCTCAAAATGTTGGACAGTGGCACTGATGCTTTGAGGTCAGTGGCCCTGTGTCAACAGTTTTGCACAAGTGTGAAACTGGCTTGTGCTAGCACTCTGCAGTGCTAGCAGTAGAAAACCCTAGAGGTTAAAGCCACCGGTGTGATACAGCTGTGTCACAGGTGGTCTTTCGCTCTGTGACTCAGGTACACCTCTGTACCAGGAGAGAGCTTGTAAATGCTAAGAGATCTGCACTGCGATGGTCTGTCTGCCAAGTTAGAAGACTGTTGGAGGTTCTCTCCTTATTAGGGATCAGAGTTAGTTGTGCGCTGAGGGCATGTAGTGTGCCAAGATCGGGCTGAGTAGTTAGGCTACGTCAGCTAAGGGTTCACCTGTGTGTGCCGCCGGTGACACAGGTGTCGGTCTGCTCGAGCCGGTTATAGTTGGGCGGTGTGATTGGCTGTGTCACCGGTGTCTGTCACCGGTGACTCACTTAATCCCACGTGGCAACAGTGTAATGGTCGGGTGCCTGTGAACCCTATATATAGGGGACCAGGAGAGGTCTTCAACCTCAACCTTGCTCAATCAGTGAATCATATTCGACCGTTGCAAAGCCTCCTACTCTCAGAACAGAAGCCAATCTGAGCAAAGAGCATTGGTTCCTCTAAGAGTTGTTGCTGTTGAATCTGTTACTCTTGGAGTGTCTACTCCTAGACGGGCATAGGAGTCGCTGGTATCACTCAAGCTTGTGTGGGTTGAACCAGATATTTGTGAAGGTGATCTGAAGTCTACCTGCTGCAAGGCTAAAGGACTTCCAGAAGCAAAGGAAGAGGCCTGATCACTCAGGTACTCGGAGAGCAAGCACGATTCAGTGCTGGCGATCTCTTCGGAGTAGCCTCTTCAACGGAGATGTACCTCTCTTTAAAGAGTAGGGAACTTGGTGAAAAGCACCTTGTCTCTCTGAGTTATTTCTACACTGCTTTTAGATATTCATTAGACTTGTCTGCCTGTGTTGATCATTCATATCTTATTCATTTGTGATTGATTACCTTTACACCCGTGTTAGCATAGCTGTGTCTCAGTTGCTGAATATCATATCTCTTGCCTGTGCCAGCTACCTGTTACATAGCTGATTAACTTGCTTATCTGTTCTAAGGTTTTAGCTTACCTGTGTTAGACACCTGTGTGACAGCTAAGTGTTAATTTGCATATCACATATTGCCTGTGTCATTCACCTGTCTCACAGCTAGCTTATCCTAGCAATCTGTTAAGGCTTAAATTGATAACCAAAGTTAAAACAAGTGAAAAATAGTTAGCCTCCTATTCACCCCCCTCTAGTCGGCATCCTCGGTCCTTTCACAGAGCATCTGAACCAAGTTTTTCTTCGCTGGATAGAAGGTTGTTTTCTGTTCAGATCCTCCAAACGTATCTTGTCTGGACCCTCCAGATGTCGGAATTAGTTCTAGGTTTAAATCATTCGAAACCTCCGGATGATATGATGCCTTGCTCCGAGCAGCACAAACTGACCGTTACTTTGATCTCATAGCCTCTAGGTCATGTTGTCTGGAGCCTCAGTATAGTGCAAAAAGTTGCACCATAGCTAATTTTTTGGAGCTGCGTACATATAGCCTCACCCACTCCGTGGAATTCTCTCTTCCTCACTCATTCCTTTGCTGTTGCCATTTGAGAACTTCTCCTTCTCACTTCTAAGTGCTATTTTTCGAGAGGGAAGGGTTGGATCACTTTGAGCATCTAGCAAAAGACCTTCTCCAAGCATTTCTGAAGGTTGAGGCTCAGCTACCGCAAGGTGAAGAGTTACCAAGAAGAGAGGGAGGCTTATTTATGTGCTATAGGTTGTTAGTTTACTTACTTGTGAATTCCTTTTGATACTAGTATACATAGGTGTCAATTTTGTTGTTATGAGTATTTTTTAAAAGAGTCTATTCACCCCCTCTAGACTTCATCCTTGATACTTCAATTTGTATCAGAACCTCTTGCTCTTATCTTTTAGGTTTAACCACCTAGAGAGCGAGAATGTCTTCCGGTTTTCATGTTCGTAGATATCTTCACTTTGATAGTTCAAACTACGCTAGTTGGAAGCATAAAATGACAATGCATTTAATGGCCATTGGTCCAAGCATATCGCGTGTTGTACTCCATGATTTTGTAGTGATTATTCGGATGAGCTCACCGGCACTGACTACAAGAACATTCACCTCAATGCGCAAGAAACCAATGCCATATTCAATGCATTGAACCCGGATGAGTTCAACCGGGTGAGCACGTAAGAAGATGCTTAGAAGTTTTGGAACACACCCATGGAGATTTACAAAGAGATATTGTCTGCTAAGGAGTTCACCTCGATGTCATGACAAGCAAGCTCAACTACTTCATGATGTTGGAGAATGAGGGTGTGAACGAGATGTTTACATGCCTCAATCACATTTTGAATGAGCTCAAGAGTCTTGGATTCTCTGAAATCAATGACCACTTCGTGTGAAAAAGATGCTCCGAGCTCTCATACCCAAGTGCGAGTATCTGGTGATGCTTCTTTATGAAACAGATGACTTCAATAAGTTAACTCCCACCAAAGTGTTTTGAAGGATTGTTGCCCATAAAATGACAATCCAAGACTAGGAAGGTCTTGTGGACTCAAACTCAAGCCTCAAGAAGAACATCGCTTCGAACATCAAGTACGTCGTTAAAGATGATTCCAGCGACAATGAAGAAGAGGAAGAACTTAATGGTGAAGGCATTGCCCTCTTCGTGAGAAGATTCTTCAAAATGTTTAAGAATGAATGTGACAAGAAGTTTTTGGGTAAAGACGGAGCCACACATACTCCAATGATACAAGGAAGAGGCTTACGAAAAGGGCATGCTTTGAGTGCAGCAAGACATGACACTTCATCGCTAATTTTTTAAACAAAAAGGACAAGAAAGAGGAAAAGAAGAAGAGTACGAGAAGAAAGAGAGACATGAAAAGCGCAAGTATATGAAAAAGAATCATTAAAAGCTCAAGCCCACATCAACCAAGAATGGGACTCCAATGACTCAAGCTCCGACTTGGACTTGGACAATGATGATGATGGAGTTGTCAGTCTCGCCATGGCAAGCCCAAGACCTGCCAAGTTTCTCTTTGACCATTCAAGTTATGACGAGACACCACTTTGTCTCATAGAGGAAGGGTCAAAGGTAGCCTCATTCTCTCTCATATTTGATGACAGTGATGATGTTGATGATTTGAGAATGCCTATTTATGATATGCTTGTAGCCACTCTTGAGAAACAAGAGATAATGATTGTGAGGGAGAAAGAGAAGAATGAAGCCTCGACTCTAAAATACAAAGAGCTTAATGTCTGACATCGTAGACCTAAAAGTCTATGAGGAGTTTAGGAGTGCTCATGAAAATTTGATCTTGAGCATATCAAGAAGAAACAAGATCATAAATTTTTTTGATCTTATTTATAGTTATCAACACATTTTTCACATATTTCTAAATCCATTTTTGAAAAAATGGTGTCGCTGTATAAGTATCCGGCCGATTAACTATATTTATCAGAGTATCTATCTATAGTTATTAACGTAAATAATAGCTCCCCTCATATTTTTAAGCCCCTCTAGAAAAGATGAAACCTCACGCAACACTCCCATTTTTCTATGCCGGAGGGGATTGTGAAATCTAACACCTCTCCATCATCTATTCTACACCTAGTGGAAATAGTGTTGAATTTGTCTAAGAAACCCTAACAAAAACGCTAGCTATTAGGTGCGAGGTTCAGTAACTCGATAACTTGTTCTTAATAATATGATAACTACTATATTACCACGAGATAACTAATGAGGCTAAATTTTTTGTCAAAATATACTCATATGAAATCTAGTTTTGTTGTGTTCATCGCAACGAAC